>JAHRHJ020003432.1:337500-663389 GCA_019776745.2 Taxus chinensis
CCGTCAAAGTCATCCAGGGAACGATCTTGGCCCTATCCGCTTTCGACTCTCTGTGTCGGGTATCTCCAAGTCTTGCCTCAGCGAGACTTGATCCTCGGTGGGCTCATTCCAAGCCATTCAACTTCATCAAGAGAACAAGGGCCCTTCGATAGTTGAAAGTTTATTTAAAAAGATGTGAAAGAAAACAAGAAATATCTATAATCATAAATCAAACAAAACACGTGAGCATATATAAATTTATATACATAATATTGAATGTGTAATTCAATCTCAAATGATAGACCTAACGTAAGCACAATATAGTATAATTATTGCAGACAAAATAGCCATACAAAATGATGAAGGTTGGTGCAACCAAAATCTCACCTTTTCCTTTTGCCTTTTCTTTGCCTCCTCTTAGCTTATCATCCTAAACATGCACAAGTTCCTTGAAAATAGTTTAATGTATTGACACCTCCATAGTATTATAAAATAAGGCTTGGAAAAACACGTCATCCATAAATAAATGTAGATATCCAGGTATCTTTTTAATCCATCTATCCTTCATGAATCTCTTTATCATTTGTACCTCACCCCACCAGCGCACTTTTGCATAAATGGCTCACAGAAGGATTTGAATTTGCAATATTTTAAGGATCCAGGGAAAAAAAGAGTTGTTGCAACCATATTCTTACATGTTCTTCGGGCACCAAAAAAAATGCATCTACACAACCACCACATGTTTAATTGGCACTATGATGATAAAGTTTACATTTTGTGCATACACTGTGATGATGGCATTTTATGAGACCACATCTCTTCGAGGCATTTTATAAAATAAGGCTTGGAAAAACATGTCATCCATAAATAAATGTAGCTATCCAGGTATCTTTTTAATCCATCTATCCTTCATGAATCTCTTTATCATTTGTACCTCACCCCACCTGCGCACTTTTGCATAAATGGCTCACAGAAGGATTTGAATTTGCAATATTTTAAGGATCCAGGGAAAAAAAGAGTTGTTGCAACCATATTCTTACATGTTCTTCGGGCACAAAAAAAAATTCATCTACACAACCACCACATGTTTAATTGGCACTATGATGATAAAGTTTACATTTTGTGCATACACTGTGATGATGGCATTTTATGAGACCACATCTCTTCAAGGCATTTTTTTGAATAGTTTGCATGCCTTGTGCATGCTTCCGCATAGTAGTATTATATAATTTCTTGTGCATTACATAGTATCGACGTAGTTACACTAATGTTTAAGGATCGAGAAAGATAATAACATTATAATTATAAGTAACACATGCACGCACGCACGCACGCACGCACGCACACACACAACATTTTTCTTGAAATAAGTTGTAGTCTAATTCGTTAATAAGTCCTTTTTAAGTTGTCAAATATGGTTTTATGAATTTCAACTAAGTACCCTAAAGTCAAATTTAAAGTCGTGAAAATGACTTAATGACGACGTAAATTGTAACTTTAAATGTCATAAATTATAAAGTCGTATTAAAGACGCCCTAACATCCTAGTTTAAGCTACCCTAGTCTCACCCTTAAGTGACATTAACATGACATTAGGACAACTTAAATGGGGACATTAGGATGACTTAAAAGGGAACCTTATATGTGATTTAATTTACGACTTCAATTTGACTTAATACCCAACTTAATAACGATCTTTAGAATTGCCTTTACACCAACTCTAAGCGTGACTTAAAAATCAACACTACGTCTGACTTAAAATACAACTTTAATAACAATTGTAATCTTGACTTAAATTGTGACACTATATCCATCTTAAATTACAACGCTAGTTGCGACTTAAAATACGACATTACATCCAACTTAAATTGTGACACTTGTTGTGACTTAAATTGGGACTTTAGTTGGTTTGTAGTTGTGACTTAATTTCATCATTATTTACGACTTTATTATGACTTCAGTCACCACTTTAGCGTGACTTTAATCGTAACTTTAATGTGACTTCAATCACCACTTTAGTGTGACTTAAGTATGACTTCAAATTTAACTTGATTATAACTTCAATTGCAACTTTGTTTTGAGTTGTTTTGCGACTTTAGTCATTATAGTGATATTAAAAAATTGAACTTCATTTATTTAATTGTATTATTATATTTGGTGGTGTATGATATTATTTTCCTTGTATTTGTTTATACACTTGGAATGTTTCCTACCACTTTCCTACACACATGAAGTATACCCACTCTCATGTGTAAGCTTGCTTAGGTGTCATATGTCATCCTTGAGTGGCGAGTGTCATATCTAGGTGCCATATGTCATAGGAGATTCTTAATTCTCGTTATTAGATTAATGTTTCATAGTAGTTACATTAGGTTGGTTGATCATTTGATTAGTTATTATGGAATTATAACTCTCATTCCTATTCATGGATTGTTGTCCACTATCCTATGAGAAGTTACACATTCACTATCTTATATGTACACCTCTTTTGTGAACTTGATAATGTGGCAGAACCAATTTTACACAGCAAATAATATTATTGTTGTTCATTCTACAAAGCAATATGAAGGCTATTATATAGCCATGGAGGATACAAAACAACTTCCTATAAAATAGGAAGTCAATACAACAACACGCCCATTTAAATGATTTACAACTAAACTATATAAATATCGATTGTTTATAACAATATATCTAACCTACTAACAATTTATCATATCGTAAGTCATATTTACTGTAAGGTAAATATAAAATATTAATGTAAACAATAATGATTTTGTAATGTCCCCAATGGACATTATTTTACCCCTAAACGGATTTTAGGCAATCCCAACTTTAAATATGCAAAATACAGAAAAATTGCAGCCAAACAGAAAACTGATTTTTGCAGAAAATTACAGCTAGGGCAACGAACAAGAAAAAAATGAATAACTCCCAAAATATTCGCTCAAATCACTTGAAATTTAAATAGAATAATACAATAACAGATATTATAGAACTGTTTTTGGAATTTTTAATAACAGAATGCTGCCTAAATGCCCTAAACATGAAAACTTCTAAAATTATATCTTTTGCTAGAGAAGTCCAAATGAACTGAAATAACATATGAAAAATATCCAAAAATAGTTTTCGCACAACAAACACGAAACCCTACCCTCGCCCAAACAATTATCAATTCAGCTCCAAAATTGACAAGCTATGGTAGATCTCTCACTATTGCTAGCTGATCTCTCACCACCAAAGCTAGGGTTCCCGTGGGATCTTACTCCAAAGCTAAAATATTTTAACAACATGCACATGAAAGAAATGCATACAGCTACAAGCTTAAGACACAAATTAGAAAATTTCCTGGTATGGAATATCTTTCCCTTCAAGTCGACTTCTCCTTATAAAGGAAGAAGAGACCCAAAACAACCTCTACAATATCCAATTAATTCCCAAGGATTTTCCCTATGCCATTTAATATTTTCCCATATTAAATGCCTTTTCCAACCCTTTTTCCCCCCAAGTCGCTCTAGGAAATACATAGTAAAATGGGCATTTATCCTTTCTATGTTCCCATTCCCCCTTCTAAGGCAAGTGCCTTTTCACCTAGGATGGAAGAACACATTAAATTTGGGCCTTTTCCAACTTGATTTAATAATTATTAAGTCATATAAATTATTATAAGTGCTCTATATATTTTTTTCTTTTATTAATTGGCACTCTATAATAATTAAATATAACTTAAGCCACCCTTATATTTTTCCTTTGGCCGTCGGGTTGACAAAATAGGCCAAAGGTCTTCGAATGGGAAGGGGTCTGCATATTGTTGGAACTGTATGCCTCTGATTCTCTCTGTTGTCTGGATCTTGTTGCACATGACCAATCCACTTCACCACAGTGAATCCCATACCGGATGATCACACTTACATTGATTCACCTACATACACGAACTCAACAGTTCTTGCTTTCACTTCCAGTGAACGCTCTTTCACTGACAAATCATGTTAGAAGTATGACAGTCGAAGAATCTCAACAGTCATAGGATCACTCCTAGTTCAGTTGCCCTCCTATACAATTGTTCTAAGCATTCGCAATGCACATTCTCCTCATTTCAAACTATGGCAGGGAATTAATACCATGTTTTATTCTGCACACACCACTCTAAGCAAACAACTGAAATAATAAAATGGTGTCACCAATGTTGTATGTGACCTCGTCGTTGGTGACTGACGAGAGGTGTTGATCGCCCTCCAACCTTTGTTACCTCCAACCTCCAATATGAAGTTTTTAACTCTGCAAATTTAGATTTTGAGGCTCAATGGTTGCCAGGACATCAGGTAACACCGAAAATGCGTCCATGAGGCAATTTTTTTAATTTTGACAATATCAAAAAATCGTACAATCACCTATATAACTTTGACTCTCGAAAATAATAAAACTTTAATTTTGACGATAACAATACATAGACTTTGACCTAAAGTTTCTTTCAAATGTAACTAAAAACAATTGACACAAAATAAGTGTATGATTGACTATTTTTTGGGCATACCCTTATAAAAAAATACTAAATAAAAGACAACTAACCTAGAACAAATTACTTATATTTTTTTGTAAAGACCATAAGATTATGCAAACCGCCCATTAATTCATTAACGAGGAGTGTGCACATGGCTCGCCAATCATAAAAAGTGGAGGGTGATATTTTTAAGGTTTGAAAAGAACTAATGAAACCTTCAAAATAAAATCACCTCAGATTGACGTGTTTCCTCCGAACCATGTTTGAGCAACATGACGACTGACAGAGATAATGTTTTGAAAATAACACGAGGCAAAGGAAGAGCATGATTTTATTGTTCTACACAGCAACGAAACACATGTATCCATGCATACAGAACGGTTCAAATCAAAACCAGAGATCACACGCTTCCACTTGGTTCTCAGACGCCTTTGCAAGGACTAGATACCAAATGAAACTTGGGTGCAAATCCAGAAGTGGATGAGTATTATATTTTTCTTGATACACGAAGCCAAAAATTAATAGTCCAAATTTAGAAAATAATAAATTTTTGTTGCTATCCAAATAATGCACGCTTACGTGGAAATTAGGAAAGACAACTGAACCAGCGAGTACGATATTCTTTAGATATTTTCTTGCACAAAGACTCAACAGTGCTCCTCGTCTTTCACACTCAGACACAACCAAGACTACATCCGAACACCGAATATCATTTAAAATGCATGCAATTAGGGACCTATAAATGCTCACAAAAATAAAATAATATACTATAAAAACTAGCTTGAAAACCACTAATGACACGGGTTGTAAAACTAATTGGAACTCTCATTAATGAAGGCAATCTTAAAATGTGAAGATGCCCCTCAGAGGTTCTCAAAGGTATTTCATCGCTCTGATACCAGATAATGTGGCAGAAACAGTTTTACACACCAAATAATATTATTGTTGTTCATTCTACAAAGCAATATGAAGGCTATTATATAGCCACGGAGGATACAAAACAACTTCCTCTAAAATAGGAAGTCAATACAACAACTTGCCCATTTAAATGATTTACGAGTGTAACAACTAAACTATATAAATATATTGTTTATTACAACATATCTAACCTACTAACAATTTATCATATCGTAAGTCATATTTATTGTACAGTAAATATCAAATATTAATGTAAACACTAATGATTTCCTAACATGGCTTTTATAGGGGGTAGTGGGTGAATACACTTGATTAGATTATTGATGGAGTTCACGTGTTGAGTAATTGTGATTTACATACATATTACATCCTCTTGTAGATGACTCAATTCCTGTAACTACATAGTTCATTCATTGAGCTAGAATCCTCACACACTCTGATATAGTATCAAAGCAAGTTTGATATACGTTTTTGTATTGCAAGTTTTATTTTGAAATATTAGTTTTCAGTAATAGTTACAGAGTTTGTGTAAAGTTTGTTAATTTTGTTATTGAGGGTTTACAAATTTCTTGACTGTTGAGGGTCTAAATCTGAAATGAACCCCACCTCTTCTACACTTTACGCTCTACGCTTCATGGTCTATCTTTCTAATACAAACTTTCAAACCATTTCCCGAGATAAACTCTTGTTTTATGGTTCATTCTTGATCGTTGAGGGTTCTTTTATAAATGAACCTCATCTCATGCTCATCCACATCCACTCGGGGGGCACGTTGCTCCTAACACATTCACATTTGCATACCACTCCGTCTCACTCATTCACAACATACCGCATGCCTTAGTTTCTTTTATTCTTGCGTGCTTGTACTTACATGTACACTTTGTTTCCTATGCTAGACGGATACTTAGTATGTCATTCTCTTTTCTATATACACATGCGCGTTCGCTTGGTCTCTAGTTGTGAATGCAACCTTCTTACATATACTTACACGATGTAATGATGTTTAGTATTGTACCTCTTACCAGTCCCACCAAGGCTCATGGGGGCATCTACTTTCTAACACACTACAGGTGTTATTGTTTCATTTTATACCACTTCATATTCTTACTAGCACATTACTTGTTCCATTGTTACAAACATGGTTTGACATACTTTTTTATCTTTCTAGCATGCTAATTGGATGCTTCATGTGCAAAATTTGATTTACAGGAACTATTTGCCGTCATGGTTGTCTGTTACACTTTGCTTATCATTGTTTTCCTATTGTATGCATTTGTTTACGGGCTATTCCTTTGTCTTGATTGATCACACTTGTATGCTTTTGGTTGTTTTGGCCCTAATTGTCTTGTGACATTGTGAGTGATGTCCCATGTTTGAAACCCACTTTTTGCGGTCCATATTGTATGCACACTTGCTTGTTACATTGTTATTCTATTACATGTTTTCTACTTTTCTACTAACACATGTTTCTAGCCATATTGTTTGCATGTGCCTTGGTTTCTACCATGCACATTCCCCCCCTACAGGGATACAATTTAGATCAACATTTGGTCCTCTCTTTGGGCCGCATACTCCTAGTGATGTCGCATGCACCCCAAACGAGGGGGCATACATTGGGTGAATCAGTCACCCTATACAACAACTCAAAGCTTCAGTATAGGCTTGCACAATACATGAACATAACAAAGTTATAGTCACAGAATGACCCATATTCTGACTTGGGTCCTCAGCACAACATAGACACTAGTTCCCAGAACCTGACACTAGCGCCTGGGTGCTCTGTGACCTTTCCTGGGCACCTATGTCTTGGGGGCATATACAAAGTTAGAATCAACTTAATTCACATATAGTTCTACAGCAGTTTCATAGGATCAGGTGTTGGCCTTAGAATACATAATTCTTTACATGCAATCTCCTTCAATTGGGACAATACAATACAATTTGGAACAAAAATGAGGATCACACCATCTGCAGTGGTGTATAATTTGGGAAGTAGTCATGGAAGGAGAGTAACACTAGACCTCTCTCCCCAACACTCTTCTTTTGTGGCATGAGATCGCCCAAAAAACTCATACTTGGCGTGAGATCACCCAAAAAACTCATGAGATCACCCAAAAATATCTCACTTGGCATGAGATCGCCCAAAAAACTCATTCTACATAGCATTTTCAGGACATTTTCTATCCTTTTACACTCTTCATCATCAGGTGCACACTTTCCTTTTACTACTTTTACATACTTTTACAGATTTTTCATAATACATGACTTTGACTACTCTTTCTCTTCTTTTACAGGTCCATCCTTAATATGCAACAAGAATCAACCCTTCATCAAGCACAAAAATAGGTACAACATGGTACAACGCATACGCTTCACCCCTAGGGTCACTTCCTCTTTCTTAGCTTCCACGCTTCATTTTTATCACTTCACGCTTTCACTTGTCTCTTTGTCATGCTATCGCCATCACATTCTACATGGTTATCAGGTATGCATCTCTTATCTACTTTATGTTATCGAGTATTCACTCAACAACATAAAGTGGGGGAAAATGTAGACACAAAATCATGCACTTGGGTACATTTATAGGTCCTAAAACATACTTGCATTCATATGATTCCTAAGCGAGAAAACTAGTAATTGACAACTATCTTTGGCCTCTTTACTTGTTTCTTGTCTTCTTTCTGGTCTTTTACACCCTACAACCCAGTCAAATACTTTATTTATTTTTATCTTAATGACTTTGGACACTAACCTAGCTAAGACGCTAACACCCAGGTGCCCTCGTCCCCTCTAGGTGCCCCTGACCATTTTCTATCTTATTCACTTCTTTTAGACCTCTTTCATATTTTGGGCATCTTATTTTCTTATGGGTCGGCCTTCCAGTTGTCAATTACAAAATTCAACCAAGGGAATCATATAAATACAAAGCTATGTGACCAAAATAAAGGACCAAGCTCTAAGCATCTATTATCATCACCTAAGGTTGCATCCAAAGGCATATAAGAGCATCAAAGGCATTCATCTAGCATCCATTCAAGGGACAAGGGACTACATTTTCTGCATACACGCATAGGAGGGGAAGTTCATTTTGTCATCCACACATCTATTTACATTGGTACATCTAGTTATCGCCCGCTATCAAGTGCACTTGCACAAGGGCTTCCTAGGGCACGATTCTATCACACACGCACAAGAACTACATGGAGTCTGAGATGTAGTGCAACACTCGGTCGTAAGTTCACTCTTAGTCGGGTGACTATCGGGGTCAATCTGACTCCCCATATTGCATCTTTTATTTTTGGGATTTGATGTAGTTTAAGGGTTTTGTAGGTCATCTTGTCTTTACAGGTTACATGTGACTTATGTGATCAAGGTGTGACATAAAAATGACTATCAACGACTATCAGCGACACTTGTGACACAAGAAAAACCATATTTTGAGCCCTTACGCAGTCACAGGCACCCAATAGAGGTCTCTATGCCTAGGCACCCTCGCCCTAGTCCAGGCACCCTAGTTCAAGCTTATCCGAAAGTTCCAAAATTTATTGTGCTCAGTTGCGACAATCTACCCTTCATGTTCATTAGTTTTCTAATCTAAATCAACTTAGGATAACACAAAATCAACTAAGTCATTATTTCCCTCTCTTGCACTTAGGGTTCTATATTTTATTAGCTTATTGTTTGTGTCAAATCTATACTTTAACATTTATTTATCATACGTGACTTTGTAATTAGGGTTTGACATAAATTCTATATTTGTTAAATCAATTATTACATTTAGCAAAAGAGATCCAAATGGACATGAGACATGCTAGACACCTAAAATGACCTCCAACACCTAAATCAAACCAAAATTTGCTTGACAAAAAAAAAAAAAAATCTTAGTATATGATGATGCTCTTGCATCATACATGGTTATGGGACTCCCAAAAATTTCACGGTACATGCTTGGGAAATAACATCAAGATCCCTTTCCAAAGGGGTCGGCTACTCGAGCTAAGGTCCCTTTAGAGTTGATGCATAATGATATTTTGAGATTTCTCTTTCACTCTTATTCTGGTGCTAAATATGTGCTAACTTTCATTAATGGCTTCACAAGAAGGACTTGGGTGTACTTTTTGTAATATAAGAGTGATGTCTTTGATAATTTCAAGGATTTTAAATCCTTTGTTGAAAAAAATCAGGTCATGCACTTAAAAATATTCAAACTAATAATGGGGGGAGTATATTAGTAATGCATTTAGAGATGTTTGTACTAACAATCGTATTATGCATTAGTACACAATGCCTTACACCCCTCAACAAAATGGTGTTGTTGAATGCAAGAATCAAACACTCAAGGAAATGGCTAATTACATGATTCAGTCAAAACTTACCACTTGAGTTATGGGATGAGGTTGTGAATCGTGCAAACTTCATACAAAATAGAGTTCCACATAATGAAATTTTAGGGATTACTCTTGAAGAAGCATGGTCAGGTGAAAAACCTAATGTTATGATTTTTTTGTTATTTAGAGAAATACATGGGCCTTTGTTCCTGATGCAAGAGAAAATTCATGGAGAAGAATAGTAAAGAGCTCATGTTTGTTGGATATTGTGAGCATGTTAAGGCATATCATCTTCTTGATCCATACACCCATGAGGTTCTATTTTAGAGATATGTTTAGGTTGATGATACTGACACTCCCTTGGGTTATGATATTGTTACTTTTTTCCCTCCTCATCCTTTGTCTGATATGAAGGATAAGCTTCTTTATTTTGTTGATGCTCCTATTATGGATCATGTTCCTCCACCTTTTCTCCTCCTCAACCCATGCCCAAATGGTTTCATTGTACTTGCAGGTAGTTGGTGACTTAGTTGGTGATTCTATTGATCCTCGACGTACTAAAGCTAAGACTTTTGGTGATGTTGTTTGTCATTGCCCTCATTATATGCCTTTAGGGATGGACTTTGTACTTTCAAGATATCTCTATTAATCCTTTCACTTTTTTAGAAGCTCATAAGTCATCCAGAATGGGATGTTTCTACGACTAAAAGTAAGTTTCTTCTATTTTGAAGAATAAAACTTGGGAGTTAGCACCTCTTCCCAAGCAAAGAAAGCTTGTGCAATGTAAATGGGTCTATAAGACCAAGTATGCAAATGATATGGATTGATTGAAAAGTTATAAGATTGTCATGTTGTTAAGTGATTTTCACAAGTTTAAGGGGTGGACTACTCTAAGACTTTCAATCCTATAACAAATATGGATTTTGTGTACCTTTTTCTCTCCGTCGTTGCTTCTCGTATGGTGGTAAGTATATCAAATGGATGTGAAGAGTGCCTTTTTGCATGGTGATCCATGAGGAGATTTATATGGAGCAACCTTGGGGCTTCACTTGTAAGACACTTCATTGGTTTGTAGACTTCATCGTTCTCTTTATGGTCTCAAACAAGCTCCGCGAGCTTGGTATAAGAAGATGGATGATTTCGTGTTATGTACTAGTTTTCATCAAAATTATGAAATTGACCATAATATATATGTTCTAAAGAGTGGTGATGATTTTTTGATATTGGTTTTCTATGTTGATTATCTAATCCTCACTAACATCTCAAGTTCTCTGATTTGATACATTTAGAACAAGTTGAAGGTAAATTTTGATATGACATAATTGGGTCTATTACATTATTTCATTGGTCTCCAAATTCGTCAATATTAAAAAGGTATCTATATTGGATAGAGGAAGTATGCTTGATATTTTCTGTAGAAGTTAAATATCATTAATTGCTAAGCCATATCCCACTCCATTGCATAGTCATGTATTGAATTGATTTTTGTATTGTCAGTCGCCTAATTTAGTTGATGCCACTTTGTATAGACAACTAGTTGGGAGTCTTTTATATCTCATATTCACACTCATCCCAATATCACTTCTAGTGTACACCTTGTCTCTTGGTTTTCTCATGAACCTTATGCGAGTAATCGAACAAAAGTGAAGTGTATTTTTCCCTATATACGGGGGACTTTGAGTTTTCACATTCATTATTCAAACACAAGGATCTTGTGATATTTAGGGTTTTATATATTCACATTGGGGAGGTTATTATGATACACAAAGCTCTAGATCTGGTACATATTTTTCCTTGGTTCAAGTCCAGTTATATGGGCATGTAAGAAACAAACTACAGTTATCATTTCCATCCACTGAGGCAAAGTATAGAGGCGTGGTCAAGGTTAGTTAGGAAGTTCTTTGGCTTTGATAGTTAATGAATTTGGCTTTTCACTTGGTCCGAAAATCTGTCGCTTGGGCAGATCTATGGATAGACGAGCCAACAGTGTGCAGGGCATAGCCCCTCTTTGAGTCAGCAAAGCGAAACTGGTTTATTGCTATTCTACCAGCAGGAATCTGTGCAAGTCTCACAATATTCTGCCTTCGGGGGTTTGGGATCTCATCCCAGTAGGGTGTTTCCGACTGCGGAAAGAAAGGAATGGAAGAGATGATGAAGAAAGATCAGATCCGAAGAAAGAAAAGAAATGAATTCCAAAGCAGAAAGGTCGGAGGGTTTATGTTTTGGGATTGGTAGTAAACAGAGCCAAACCTACTTGCATAAACGAACAAAGCAATACTGATGAATAAATGACAATAAAACAGAAGCAGATCCAACAGAATAAACACACAGATCTGACATAAGAAAGATCTAATGCATATAACACAGGTATTCAGCACAAAGTCTAAATATTGTATTAATAATTCTTTCGGTTACAAAAAGCTCAAAGTCTTTTCTCCTCACTTCTATTTTTCATCTGAAAGATATCCACTCATGCCCAATACAACAAGCATTGGGGTATTTATAGAAGAAGGAAAGAAAAGAAGGCAAAAAGGAGCCAACCACCTATTTACAAAGATATTTACAAAATATCTACAAGGATATACAAAATATCTCAAAGTCATGTTGACTTTTGACAACTTGATGGATGACATCATCCCATGGTGCAACACGGATGATGTCATCATTTGTGCCAACATACTCCAGATATTTACCAAAAGAAAGTCGAAGAAGAGAGAGAAGAAGAAGAAAGAGAAGCTATTCATCGTCGTCATCCTGCGGCCGAAAGGGGGTAGCCTGCTTTTGCTGCTGCTCAGGAGACGAGATGTGGAATTGAGCGCGGTATTCCATGAACTTGCTGATCATGGGCCCTAGTTGATCCTGGGAAGGATCTTTGTGTCGCTCACTGATCACCTCGCAAGTCTCCCGCTCATCTATGAGCTTCTCTGGGAGTTTGGAATATTCTTTCTCCGCTTCTATGAGGAACCCGATGAAGTCCCGACAGGCCAGCAGGTTATTGATGGACTCCGCGTCAAAAGTGACCTCTGGCCCCAGCCCTTGTGAAATGATCTCCTTGAAGATCTGGATGGTTTCCTCAACTTTTCTTAAGGCGAAGGAAGGAGTAAGCAACCCTGGTGACATGTTGAGAATGATTTGTTCCATTTGGTGCATCGCGTCCAGGGCTTCTTCCTTCACCTTATCGATCTTTTCAAGGACAAATTCCAGTTGATCCACCCGGTAGTCCAGGGTGGAAATGACTTTATTGAGGGCCCTGGGATGGCCGAAGATGCCGAACTTGACCAGATCTTCGACTGAACAGTCGAACATTTGTTGAAAGGTCTCATGCTGCAGCCTAGCATGGTCCAGCTCTTCCGATATGGGTCCTGCTAACGCTTGGAGCTCCTTATTCGCCTTGTTGATGTTCAAATATAAATCAGAGAACTTGGCGATCACTCTTTCACTGTCCTTGAGGATTTGGCTCCTCCAAGCTGAAACTGCCATGCCCTGCTCGCCGATCTTTGCATATTCATTAATTTTATCCTGGCTCAGAGGCTCAGGAGTCTCGGTGGCAGTTGTGGGAGGTGCACTGCCCATCTTCTGTAAGGCTTGGAGCAGATGTTTATTTTGCTCTTTCAATAGCCTTTTCTCTTCTTTTGTTTCTTGAAGCTTCTTGCAGAGGGCGTCAACTGCAGATAGGGCCTCTCCCTGAAGGCTTTCAGAAGACGTCCCCATTGTGACTTGGGTCACTGTATAATCTGTCGGAGACAGATCCTTTTTATCCTTGAGGGGATTGGGGTATGCGATCTCCATTACCCTCTCTCCCGAAGCACTCTGAGAGAAGCGCGTGACGGGCTTCTGCTTCTTTGCCCCTTTGGACGGGATTACGGAAAAGTCCATCGGAGCGATGGGAACTTTCCTTTTCTGCTGACTTAAGTGCTGGGAGATCCAGGCTGGACTTATGGGAGAAGGGCCGGAAACAGAGAAGGGGGCAGCTGCAGTAGTAGAAGGGAAGAACGTGGAGACACTTGGAGGTGGCATCGAGAGGGAGGCCGAAGAAGTGCTCACGGGAGGAAGAGATACTGCAGGAGAGGAAGACATGGGAAGGGAAGGGAGCTCAGAGATGAGGGAAGAAATGGAGGGGGACAGGTCCGCGAGAGAAGAGAAGATGGACGAAGAAGCGGGAGGAACAGTAGAAGAAGGGGGAGAGGACACGACCAAAGGAATGGTCGCTTGAGTCACTCGAGGAGGGGAAGGAGGAGAAGAAGAAGGGACAGAAGGGACCTCGGTTGATGCAGCAGTGGCGACACCCTGAGTGGATGGGCCTATTGGAACATCTTCTTCCGTTCCTTTCTCTGGAGAAGCCAGAGTTATGACCTGTTCGGGTGCAGCGGAAGGAGGACTTTCAGGAGCTTCCTCTTGAGTGGTGCTGGATTCACCCTCTTTGCCTTTTCCTTTGCCTTTAGGCTGCTGTTTTGATCTAGGAGGTGCGTTACCCAATGGAGAGGTTGTGAAATCGACTCCGAGGTAGATGAGCCCGTTCATTCGGCACCAATGCTCTGTTCTGCGCAGAGTTTCTTTGACCCTTTCCTCAATTGTCTGAGGTGCTTTGTTTCTATCAATCGCCGCAAAAGGCCAATCGTCCCCGCCTGTGTTAAGATATACTTGATCTACTTCCTCCTCAGTAGTTTGGAAGCCTTTGGGGACGATGGCTACCCCGTATTGGATGATTTCTGCCAATGCCAAACGAGAATGGTCCTTCCTCCTGAGTTCCACCTCATGATATAGGTCGATGTAGATATCCTCGATCTGAGGGATGTGGATTGGATCGAGCTTAGCCCTCGGCAGACAATTCCTCGGGTCGAAGGTGGGTCTTGCTGGGAAGTCATGTTTCAAATTGAGCAGCTCCAGCTCTGCAAACATGTCTTTTGCCTTGTGATGAGTAAGACATGTATATCTACCCACTGTGAGGGGGAAAGGAGTTCCACCCTTCTTTCTTTTTAGGCACTTTTCATGATAAGTGATTAGCTGTCTTGACAGCTCTAGCAGAATCAATTTGGGCCCAGCATACCTTGGCAGTCTAGTTGGCTCTCCCAAGAAGTTAGCTACCCTCAGATAAGTGAATGTGGGAAATTGGGTGAACAGGGCCCCCCATTTTTCAGTGGCTGCCACGATGCTCTTGGTCGTGCGACCGTAAGTCATATTTGGCCTTAACAGGCAGATGATGAAGTAGAAAAATGCATCGTTGATCTTTGTAAATTGAGGGATGCTATTTTCCAGTTTCAATTCTGGATAGTATTCATAGATTCTAACTTGGGGCCAAACCCCACTCCGCATCAGAGCTGGATAGTCCCTTTCAGAAGCTGCAGCATAAACAACATAGGAATTCATGTAGAATCTCCCCGTTGTGGGGAATTGTTGCAGCTGTTCTGATATCGTGCTGCTTATAATTTCTGCCCATTCGAAGCGTTGATCAGGCACATTTTTGTTCATGGTTTCTAAATATCGCAGCATCCATTTGTGGAAATAGTGGGCGTCAGGAAGCCCAAAGACCCTGCTCAGGAACGTGATGGTGTCACTGAGCTCCTCCGAAAAATCACTGCGGTGAATGATTTGTGGCCAACGGGTCACTAATTTCTTGTTCTTCAGATAGACTTCATTCATCAGTTGCATGCACTGATCTTCATGGTCATCCCAGGCTTTGATACAATCCTCTCGGCTGACGGCCACAAAGTGCCGGTGATGAGGAATGCCGAGTATTATCTCAAAGTGGCGGGCAGTGAGGTTGATTACGACCTCGCCCTTCTCATTTACGACACACCTTGTGTCTTTATTATAGCACCGGGAAACCACCATCATGAATTCATTGTTAACGGCGCTGACTGGGATTCCCCCAGCAAAGTGCAGGGCACTGCCTATTAGCTTGTCCATCCACGGACTTCTTGTGACCTTCTGAGTCCTGACCCAGAATTCCTCCATATCAATATGACCCAACTCTGAGTCTCTGATGTCCAGGTCACATTCGGCCTGGGAGTCGGGCATTCTGACCCTCTGATACTTATATTTCATTTCTTCCTCTGTAAGCTTGGCCTTGCCTTTGGATTTGGTAGGTCTCTTGCTTGATGTTGACATATGTTCTTCTGAGCTTAATTGCTGATCTACAAGAATAAGACGTGAAACCCAATTGAAGAAAGCCGTGTCAGGCACTTGATTTTCCATTGAAATGTTGACAGAAGAAAGAGTTAGTAATTTTGAGGTCTCGGGCGCATGGCGCATGGATATTGCAGATTGCAGAGCTAAATAGACAAGGCGCACAGGAAAAGGGTGTTGCAAGGGTTAAATCAGCGCCAAAGGGCGCATGGCGCATAGATTCTGCAGGGTGCATTCTTTGTTGCTGTAAGCACAAGTGCGCCTGCGCCATGTATTCATTTTATAAAGGGCGCAGATTATTTTCATGTTACATGGGTACAGGGTGCGCCAAAGGGCGCAGGAAAAATGCGTGTAACATCATATGTTCATGCGCCGAAGGGGAACTTGGCGCGGCGCATGGAAAGTCTGCACAACACGATGTTGTTGCGATGAAGGATGCGCCTGCGCCTTTTATGGTTTTGCACTTGGCGCATAGAAAAAGGCTGATACATGGATGCTGGGTGCGCCAAAGGGCGCAGGAATTTGTGATGTTGCACTTAAGTTTGATGCGCCAAGAGGGCGCATGGTAAGCATTTGCAGCAAGCGAGGGAAGTGCGCCATGAGGGCGCAACTGCTCTTTTTGTAACAGGCACGGTGGGTGCGCCAATGGCGCGACTGTTGATCATGTTGCAGGGGTGACAGATGCGCCAAAGGAGAGAAAAAAAAATTACAGTCTCCTCCCAAGCCATGACTTCTTCACTAAGGTGTCTGCATATGGTTTAAGCTTCTTTTAAGGGGTCATTTGGGTGATGAAGAGGTTTAAACCAAGATTTTTTGAGTCATTACTTCAGGACAGAGCCCCCTTCCCAGCAGATCTAGAAAGAGGGGGAAGGACATGGTGAAGGAAAGAAAAGATAGCAGCAGGGGGATAAAAACATGATTTCACAGTTTATATTAAACCCAAACAGCCAGCCAGCAGATAAAAACCAAAGCACAAAACACACAAAAGGAGTGAGGACCTCTTACCAGGATATATAACGATGAAAAAGTGCAAACGGGTCCACCAAGTGATTTGAAAATGACGGGGCAGGTGCGCTGACAGGCTCAGAGAAAATATCATGTGATTGTTCAGGTGATAATGACAGCGCAGACGCGCCTATATATAGGCGAGGGGGCAATAAATGCGCCACCAACCTTTTAAGTGGCGCATGAAAAGCAGTGTCGACATATGAAAGCATGCGCCCTTGGCGCACCAAAAGCCATGCAAACACGGAGTTATGCGCGCCTTTGGCGCACCGAGAGGGGTGTCGACATAAGATTATGTGCGCCTTTGGTGCACCAAAAAGTGGCGCAACAAAAGATATGTTGACAGGAAGGCGCATGCGCTTTGGCGCACGCAGGGAAGCCTCAACATAGAGAGGTGCACAAAAATTCCTGTTGACACAAGAAAGCATGCGCCAAAGGCTTAAAGGGGGCGCATCAACTTTTGATGTTGCATAGTCATTATATGCGCCCGGCCAAAAAGACCAAAAACGGCTAAGTTCGGAAAACTAAATTTCCCGGAAAGGGATTTTGCAACGTTCCGAACACAAGGGATCCCTAATGAGGGATCGGAACAAAATTTCGGTATGGTTATCAGTAAAATTGCCCTTGCCAATTTTACGGGATAAGATTACATATATCTTCACTAAACCCTTGGCTTCTCCTTGTTTTCTTGAGTTACAAGTAAAGCTTAGGCTGAATGAATTTGTCTTTGGGGGATTCATTCTAAATTCCTTCCTTCTTTATTTTATTTGTTTGTATTGGGTACCTTATTGTGCCTAGTAGTCGGGACCACTTCTTTCTTATTCTCTTTTTCTCCCTAGCATTTTCTTATGGGAGGGTGTTGGTATAACCATGTTCACACATATTAAGCTTCACGAGGGAACTACAATTAATTTATTTGAAAAAATCTATTTCAAGTGAGTTTGTTTCAACTTGGGGATCTTACTAGTAACCCATCTATTATTTTGGGTGTCGTGTTTGCTATTGTTTCTACTATTTATTTGATTGTACCCAAATGTGGAATATACGGGAATATAACAATATCATGTTTTCATTCTTATTTTCTCCACAACTTGCATTCATCTAAGTTATTGTGGTTTTTGCCTTTTTTATCTCTGCCTATATTTTATCTTCCCTCTTCTATAATAAATATTGTAAACAAAAAGTTAGAAAACAAAATGTAATGTAATAAACAAATAAAGTCATTCAAAATCATTATTATTCAAGAAAAAAACTTACCCTCATCCAACAATAGACCATGTATTTCCTAAATTTCCTTGAATACCCAACGTTTGTGTTTCTTCAGGAAATTGACATAGAAAACATCACAACAATCTTTTGGTTGCCTCCTTAGCTAGCCTGTTAATGGATTTTTTTACATTGCCTGAATCAAAAAATTGTTTTATCATTCACTCCTTACAAATATAAACCATAGGAAAATATGAATTTAAAAAATTGCAATTAATAGAAAAAATTAAAATACAATTTTCATTTAAAACATATTAATATACCTTCCATTCTTGTCAAGGTAGATATACCCAAAAGTATCCAAGAATATGGTCTTGTTCATATTGGCAAAACAAGACCTCTTATACCTCTATTTTAGTAACCCACAAGGTGTAAGATTTGGTCCTACATTAGAGTGTGGGGAAGGATGTAGATAAGGTTCGAGATAAACATCATTCTTGATATCTCGTGGGCTCTACATCGATACATGTAGAATGAGGGGTAGCACTCTAATGTCAACGTTGCTAGGTACAAAGAGTTGTGGTGTGTGAATCAATGGAGGGATGAATATAAGAAAAATTTAGGTGACTAGAGGGAGGTGATATATAGGAATGTGGGTAGTGGATGGAGGAGGCATACCGTGCGCATCGCCAATTGTAACCATAACTTTATCAACCATTTCAGAGTTTCCCTTTTTTTGGTTAAGAAATCTATTAAATAACTACATATGATACAAAACAGAAAACAAATTTCAAGATTTAAAATGATTTATGTAATATTAAAAATTTATGACATTACATAAAATAAAAAATGTAATTTTTAACTATTTTCCCTTAAGCTTAAAAAAAGACCAATAATGCTACAAATTTAACAAAAAATTAAATTTCACTTAAATTGTCCAAATTTTTGCTAAATTTCATGAAGTTTCCCTAAGTTTTTGTAGTTTTTCTAATATTATCTAAAATTTTAATTATTTTCTTCAATTTTTTTGTATGAGAAGGATTGTAGGATTAGGATCAAACCTAACATCTACAGTAAACCCAAGCTAGAGTGAAGAGGAAAAGGGAACATTAGAGTTATGGCCATAAAGACGGTCATTAGAGCAGTCATGGTCCATTTTGAATATGACTTACTATACTAATTATTAATGCACATTTACATATATTATTTTATTCTTAAACATGTTCACATTTCTTTCCATTATGTGTGTTTTTTGGTGTCGAGTCACGTGTCGGTGATGTTATAGGATCCTCTTGTAATTTTTCATGTCAATTGTCATGCCACACTTTTCTTGTGTGTTTCTTGATCATGTTGTTGCTTGTGGCGTATTCACTATGATATTATGTGCTAGATTATATATTTTTTACTATGTTACTACTTGCATTTTCTTAACCATATTACGTGTCATTAAACTATTGGTGTTATGATTTGTATCATGCATATTTGAAAAATGTATTAAAGAAATGCAATCTCAGGGTCGTAATGTTTGCAATGTGCGCAAGTGGGTAGGTTGAAAGAGTCATAGAGACCTAAATTTTGCTCTCATTGAGGTCGAGATGGATTTTATTGCCCTCTAAAGGTAAGTTCTTATAAATGTGAGCATGAAAGAGTTGAAAAAAAAAGCAAAAAAAGTACTATGGGTGGATACATGGGAGGAGGGTTGAGTGTAGTAATTAAAAGATGTAACACCTCCTTGAATGCTCCCTCTCTAGACACATGTTGGTATTTGAGGTTGAGAGTGGAACCATATGACATTAACATTGTATGATTATGATAAAATCGATGGAAATGCACATTGTTATTCAATCTACTCTTGTTATAATGGAAATCAAGAACTACTATTTACCTGGGCCACACCCTTTTAACCTATGTGTAAATAGGATCTTAAAAACAGGGTATATAAACTCATCAAAGAATTATGAAAAGTGGATTCTTTTCTTATGTTTTAGTTTCTAATGCTCTAGTAGCCATGTATGCAGAATGTGAGAGCCTTAAAGAGGCATGGTCTTATGAAATCTAATGAATGAGTTACATAGTATTAGGTTTTGGGATAGAGTAAGAATAATCATCATAGTTTTTACTTGAGATAAATGAACGAAAATCATATACTTTTGATACTTTTAAGTTTCCTTTATGGTATGGTGTTAAATAGTGACATCCCTAAATGCCCTATTATGTGTTGCAAGTTCAAAATGGGAGTTTAAAGGTTTCCAATTGGGACTGTGATGTGATTCATTGTGTTTTCCCATCCGCGCCTCATTGATGTATATTAAAATTCCTCTAAGAGGATCTCTCTTTTGGAAGATGGATCTTCATGTATACAGTCTAAAGTCATTTGATTATGATTGAAACCTTATAGTCATATGGGTTCATGAAAGTAGCTTAACTTTTTGGAATAAGATTTTTGTGGCATGAATTAGGTCAATAGTAATTGTATTTAGGGACTTATTTATCATATAAATAAAATATTGTTCAAATTCATATATGCATGTTTAAAGTCTCTCATTGACAAATATTGTATATACTCTCATGTTCTATATTACTCTCGAGTTATTCAAAAACTATATAATCTCACAAAATATGAATGAGAGTTGTTAATAATATTCTAAAAATTGATCTCTGATTATACCCTTGTTTGCTATACATGAGTTATGATGTAAATTCATTAATTAGATCCCAATATGTGATTTTTATAATAATAGGTAAAAAATATTATCCACTTGTTTATTTGAAAACATGTTTGATGCACCATTGTAATCTGGGGACATTAAAACCCTAACTATTTATTGGCAGAGTAGATGTGACCACCCATGTTACTCTAACTACCATATTATTTTCTTGAAACATGATTCAAATATTCATGGTTTAAGACAAAAGTGATGTAATTTCAGCGGATTCTATGAAATATCTCTTAAACTTTACAAGTTATGTGTGTTCTAATGTTAATGAATAGTAGGTCACTCCTTATCTTTCTTCTTATATTATTTATTGTCTACACTAACTTGTTAAGGAGCTTGAACTTAAGAATGAGTTTTAGATTTAAATGTAAAGAAACATATACGAAGAGAATTTAATCTGATAAGCAAATATGAGAGAAGAAATACTTAGCAAAATATTTAGCAAAATATTCAAGATAAATAGAAACGAAAATGGCATACACAAGACAACACAAGATTTATCCTGGGAAACCCTTTCAGGAAAAAACCAGACACAATAACTTCTCTCTCTTATTGTGTTAACTTAACCATTTACAATATAATAATGTACTTCCAAGTTTTTCTCTACCCTACTGCATGTCTAGCTATATGTATTCACATCAAAAGGTAATCGTCAAAGCAATTTTACAATACAATGGGTACCAAAACCATGGGCTAAGAAAATAAACCATAATGGTTCCCCATAAATCATGGGTTTTAAGACCATCCATATACACATATAGATTTTAAAACTACATATTTATACTCCTGAAAAAATAGGGATCTCAAAAAAATTATTGTGTTGATGAGACATTCTTTTCAGGCATTGCTCTTCTCTTTGTTGAGTAACCCTTTTAGGACAAGTTTATGTTAGACTTCAAATGGTTGTTTCTAGAATTTACTTATGTTGTAGTACAAAGAGATGCTCTGATGCAGAGCAATTATTAGCAACCATATATTCACTCAAGTAATAAGGTTCAAAACAAATTTTTCCCCTTATCTCTGCATTTGAGGATCCACTGTGGTCTAAAAAACAATGACTAAAATACTTTCTTGATATGATAACATTCAACTAGAAAGGGAATCATCACCATCATAACTTTCTTACACCTTCATTTACCTTTGATTCAATCATCACACTTGTATTAGTTTCAAGTAGTTCCCTTTAGAACTCACCTTTCATCAACTTTGTCAACTTTTAAGCTCCTTGGTGCCTTATCTAAGAATGCAATTTGGACTCTTAAGCCTCTCCACCGCTCCTTGTCTCAATTCCCCTGCTCACTCACTTTATAACATAGTTAGGATGGACCACAAAATGAACTTAAACAAGACCAAAATCACACAACTCCCTTTGTTTGTTAAACTATCCTATTATCCCCTTAAGACAAGGTAGTGAGTCTACATTCATGGATAGAGGAAACTACAAGTTACCCAAAAGACCCTTCCAACTTCCTTAGTGCCCTTTTTTCACCCCTAAGGTGTACCCCGAGTTTGAGGATTAAAATCTTCTTTCTTCTCTCCTTATCCCACTTTCTCTTGTTAAGCTTACAAACCCTCAACTAGGTCTTAGGATAGATGCAATTTTCATGCTTGACTTTTATTGTCTGATGGTTTCCAACCTCAGACTGAGTGGACCATTTTGGAACTCCTATTAGTAATACTCTAACTATTGTTTCAATTTGTCAAGCTCTTGAACCCTAATGTTTATCAAACATACTCCCTTTATAAAGCTACTCCTCATGGATTAGGCTTCACTTGACTATACACACTGTGACTATCGACTGATCCAATTGTCATGAATATATTAGTATCTACCCATTGACGAAAGCCCCAAATTAATCTTCCACTTGAATAACCTCAGGGCACACCTCCCCACTAGTCATTAGTTCCAAATTTCAGGTAAATTGATACTCTTAGTTTGAGGGTTTTTCACACTTTCATGGCCTAGCTTTGAGACTCTAGACTATAGGTCACTATAGGGTGACCCGAGTAGGGGAAAATTGGCTTATATCTTCCTTCCTTGTTAGTGCTTTCAAGGACCCCATACTTGACCCTAAGGTATGTTCCATCCTCAATCCCTTGGTTATATATTAGAAGTGGCTCATAATAATGAGTATATTATCCTCACTACCAATGAAAAATTACTTCAGTCAATGCACGAAGTTTTGGCTTTACATATATACCTAAAACCAGGCGTATGCTTCATTCACACTAGAATTTTGCAAAGTTAGAGTCTTACTGTAGACAAGTAGTACCTCCTTATTTTATTGAGCCACTGCACCTCCTATAATCATTCTAATGATGTCAATCTCTCCACTCATTCCAACTGGAATTCACCTTGTTCAACGATAAAAAAACAAAGTTCAGTGAAAGTTTGCTCAATATGAGAATTCTTGCATGCAAGAGGAGTTAACAGATGACATGGCTTCAACTCCTTGTATTTGAAATTATCAATCACCTCTCACTTGCTCACTTTCCTATGAAGGAATCCAATGCATGTTTCCCCAGCTCATATCAAAACATATTTTCAATAGGCACTATTTTTGACAATCTTGTTACAATCCCACTCAAGGTTTCAACATGCATATGACATTTACATCAAAACATGGGATCTGAATCCTACCTTGCTCGACTTGGAATAACTCAACATGCTCCACACAGGTCATTATAAATCATGACAATCTGAACTCATGCATAGATGATTTAAAACAATCACAAAGTAAATGGATGCTTCATGTGAACTTACCAATAATCATTCAAATTCTCATGAACAAGATAAATATCACCTTTATGAGATCAAAGTATCAAATATCCATGTACAACAAAAAACACAAAATCATGCAACATAATGTTATAAAGATTGAGTTAACACAGAAATCATGCAAGAAACTAACACATGAGGAATGAGTTTTCTCAAATTGTTACCTACTCTTCTTGAAACTTTAAAATTGATTCATATCCATATATGCATGCAGTAAGACTAGTTACACTTATAACTAACCTTACAATCCTCACCATCACTCCTAACTCAAGATTCCTATGACATTTGGTCAACTTACAATCATGCTTTATCATGAGATTCCCTTCAAGGGAGTTACTTTTACACTAACTCAATGCCTTCAGTTTAGCATGACTTATCATGTGACCTTATAGAAGGACCTAATTACACACATAATGTCTCATTCCACCCTTAAAAAGATTATGAGCTTCAAGAATACACCTTAAAAATCACTCAAATCACACCAAAATTGACCTTCACAATTTGAATCAACATTTTTGGAGGGAAAATGCTTTCATTTGAATTTGAATATTCTCTCAGATCACCAACATATCTCTTACTCACTGAACTCCTACATGACCTCTAGTTTGACTCATGAACACACCTAATACAAAAAATATAATACCTTCGCGGTTGTATTGGTAGATCAGATGAAGGTGATGCCCTTCGACATCATACTCCCAAGGGGGTAGGAAATTTGAGGTTAGTCCTCCATAGCTCTGTCCAATTTCTTCTCTTTCCTGACTTCATCTTCTTCCTTTTTTTTTCTGAGTTCTCAATCTTTTCTCTCTTAGCTTTGTCTTCTTCATTCCTTCCTTGTTTTCTTTGGATTCATTTTCTTTCTCTTTATGTCGTATACCTTACTATGCTTGTTCGTCTCTTGCACTTTTAGATACCTCAATAAATGAAGTATGTGTGTCCATAGGCTTCTTCATTCTATATCTTGCTCAAATCTAGTTCAACTCATTCCTCATGGTTCCCCTACCTTTGCTCATCCATGTTATGTTATTCACCTGCACAAACAAAGCTAAAAAGCCACATTAGTTTTCAAAAAATAGGACTACTAGTCTCTTCCTTGTCTTCTCTTCTTGTCAACTTTCCATCTTCATTCACTTGTTGCTCTTTCTTTGCTAAGAGCATTGTAGCTTGCTGCAAATCATCATATTCTTGCTTGTTTTCTTCACCTTGAATCTTCATTTCACCTTCATCTTCATTGGTCCTTGTTTCTCTAACATTTTCTTTAGCTTTCACCTCATCTTCTCCACTTATCGAGCTCCACATGCTTGTGATATTTTTCCATGATCTTCTCATCACACTAAGTGGTGCATTTTCACTCTTGATTGATTCACAGTGAGCTTGAACTTGCCCACAAACTTCTTCCTCTATCTTTTCTTCACCCTTGTTCTCTATCTCTTCATCCAAGGCATCATTTCACACCTCTTCTTCTTATCTTTGTGTACCTTCATTCACCCATTCAAAGACACTATAAGTTTTTTAAAAAGGAGGCCCTTGAGCCTCTTGAGAAGCTCCATCAATGATATCTTTTCCTTCATCACTGTACTGCTCCTCTTTTCCACTTCCTTGTTCTTCTTCAAGACAAGCTAAGAAGATTGAAATTACCCCTTCTTCATCTAAATTTTGAGTTTCCTCATGTATAACTTGCTTGACCACTTATTGCTCGTGTTTCCTCATCCTTCTCTTTATCTTCTTTAGCTCTTCCTCTTCCCTCTTTATCATCTTTCTCAACTTCTACCTTCTGTCTCTTCTTTATAAGTAGCTTTAGATGCCACTTAACACCCCTTTTCATCTCAAACACAACTGTACTTCCTCCTTTCTCCATGTTTGTAGCTTCTATAATTTCTCCTAATGTCTTCATATCCTCCTTAAGCTCCTCGAGCTCTTGTTCAAACCACAACTCTTTCTTTCTTGCCAACTCTCTCTTCTTTTATTCCTTCTCTTTCTTTCTTTTTCCTATTCTCATATTTTTCATGAAATTGTATATTTCTTCCATCAACCATCGCTCTGATACCAAATGATGCAGAGGAAATACTAAATTGTTAGGAACCATATATTCACTCAACTAATAAGGTTCAAAATCAAATACTTCACCTTAGCTCTGCATTAGAGGATCATACTTTGGCCTAACAAGGCTCAAAACTTGCTTGATATGACAATATTCAACTAGAAATGGACTCAACACCATCATACCTTGCTTACACCTTCACTTGAATAATGATTCAATAATCAAACTTATACTAGTTTCATGTAATTCCATTTGGACTCACCTTTCATCAACTTTGTCAACTTTTAGCTCTTTGGTGCCTTGTCTAAGAATGCAATTTTCACTCTTAAGCCTCTCCAATGCTCCTTGTCTCAGTTCCTCTACTTACACACCTTAGAACATAGTTAGGATGACAACAAAATGAAACCTTAAACAAACCAAAATCACACAACTCCCTTTGTTTGTTAAACTATCCTATTATCCCCTTAAGACAAGGTAGTTTGCTACATTCATGGATAGAAGAAACTACAGATACCCAAAAGATCCTTTAAAATTCCTTAGTACTCTTTTGTCACCCCTAAGGTGCACCCAAAATTTGATGATCCAATTCTTCCACCTTCTCTCCTTATCCCACTTTCTCTTCTCAAGCTTACAAACCCTCAACTAGGTCTTAGATAGACAATTGTCGTGCATAAATTTTATTGTAGATGGATTCAAGCTAGAATGAGTGGATATCTAGACACCCATTTTGATCTTCTATCAGTGTATAAAATTTAAAGTCTTAACACTAAAGGAACAAGTGACTTCTTTTGTAAATCTCCCCTCACAATTAGGCTTCACAGACTGTGCGCTTTGTCCTATGGAGGAATGTTAACCATATATCTGGTTTCCACAGATGAAAGCCCCAAATTCCTTCTCTAACAATTTGGGTACACCTCCATAGTCATTTCTTTTTATTTCTAAAGCAAGACTCCTGGGTTAAGGGCTTTTAACACACACTTCCCTTAAAAACCCTAGCTATGTCAGTATACAGGTCTGAGTACATTCAAAGGCTTACAAGAATGATTATAGTTGATTTAAAGGCTTGATACTTAGCTTGGATTTCCATGTTCACATGCCCCCTCCAGAGGCCGGGTTCACCAATATTATCCCACTACCAATGATTCTTCATCAATCACGAAGTTTTGGCTTTACATATATACCTAAAACCAGGCGTATGCTTCATTCACACTGGAATTTTGGATCCTAAGGCTCAATGTAGACACGTAGCCCTCTTCCTTATTTAACATTCACCTCCTTTAATCATTCTTAGGTTCTTCTAACATTCCAAAAACTCATTTTCATGATAGAATAAGTAAGGTCTTGCTCAATATGAAACTCAACCACAAAATAGATTGACTATTTTGTCAACTCTCTATAGAATATCCCCAGTGAAATAACTTCTATTACGTGCAATGAAATTTCACTCACCTCTAACATGAGTTTTTATGTCTACAAGTCTCCTCATTGAAGTTCAAAACAAACACATTAGGCACTTTAGTTCGCAGTCTTGTTACAATCCTATCAAACACCTACTTATGCCATTCATTGGAACATGGGATTGAATCTTCCATGTCAACTTGGAATAAAGCAAAAACAAAGCTCATTATCAGTCACACAGTCAACTCACATATGATTTTAAAGGATAAAGTAATGGATTCTTGATGTAAACTCATAAACATACTTACAAGACTAGATATACACAAAACAAAGACAAGTATACATGTTCAACTAGCAAACTTCATACAAAATACTCTATTCTTCTTCACTTCATAGATCTTCTCATCCTCCATATGAGGAATGCACTTCCAAGCTACTACCACGATCCCTATACTCAAATTCCAACATGCATGTAACTCCTACTTACACTTCTACCTAACCTACAAGTCTCATAATCAAACATAACTGATATTCTACGACTCTTTAACTTGCCTTTTGCTTCTAGATGCATAACTGCCACTTTTACACTAACTCAAGCATTTTTAATGATTCACTCCCACACAAAGACTTGTTACACACTCTATTTCCTAACAAGACACTTAAAAACACCTTAAAACACTTAACACTCTTTGATATGCCTTCATAGCTGAATTACACTTTTGGAGGGAAAAACTCCAATTTTAAATTATTTAAATTCTCTCACTTCTATTTCTCTCTTTCTCATGATTCCACATGCCCAGTTTGACATCAATAACCTTATAACCATGGAGACTGAATTGTTTTTTGTCATCTGAAGATGCCCCTGCATCATGCTCTTCCATTTGTAGAGCCATCACACATTTGTACTTTGAAGGATTCCTACATCTCAATGATGAGAGTGACATATTATATGTTACAAGTTCAAAATGAGGGTTTAAAGGTTTCCTATTGGGATTTTTATGTGATTCATTATGTTTTCGCATCCACACCTCATTTATGTATATGATCATTCCTCTAAGAGGATCTCTCTTTTTGAAGGTGGCTCTTCACGTATATAGTATAAACTCATTTGATTATGATTGAAACCTTGTACTCATTTGGGCTCATGGAAGTAGCTTAAAATTTTGGAATAAATGTTTTGTGGCATGAATTAGGTCATTACGACATGTATTTAGGGCCTTCCTTATCACATAAATAAAATCTTGTTCAAATTCATCTTTGCATGTTTAAAGTATCTCATTGTCAACTATTGTATATACTCTCATGTTTTATACTACTATGTGGTTATTCAATAAATATACAGTCTCGTGGATTGTGAATGAAAGTTGTTAGAGTAATTATCTGAAAATTGATCTATGACTATACCCTTGTTTGTTATACATGAGTTATGATGTAAATTCATTAATTAGATCTCGATATGTGATTTTTATAATAACAATTAAAAACTATTATCCACTTGTTTATTTGAATATATATTTGATGCACCATTGTAATCTTGGTATACTATAACCCTAACTATTTGTTGGAATAGTATATTTAACCGCCCATGTTACTCTAACTACCATATTATTTTCTTGAAAAATGATTCAAATATTTTTGGTTTAAGACAAAAGTGATGTAATATCAGTGGATTCTATAAAATATCTCTTTAGCTCTACAACTCATGTGTGTTCTAATGTTAATGAATAGTAGGTCACTCATTATCTTTCTTCTTATATGACATATTGTCTACACTAGTTTGTCAAGGAACATGAACTCAATAATGAATTATAGATGCGAATGTAAAGAAACATATATGAAGAGAATTTGATCTGATAAGCAAATCCAAGAACATAAGTACTTAACAAAATATTCAAGATAAATAGAAACGAAAATGATATACACAAGATAACACAAGATTTATTTTGGGAAACTCTTTCAGGAAAAAACCTAGTGCATAAACTTCTCTTTCTTATTGCATTAATTTAATCATTTACAATACAATAATGTACTTCCAACTTCTGCTCTACCCTACTTCATGTCTAGTTATATGTAAGCACATCAATAGATAACCATCAAAATGTTTTTATAATACATGGGTACCAAAACCATGGGCTAAGAATACAACCTATAATGGTTCCCCATAAATCATGGGTCTTGACACCACCCATATACATGTATAGATAAAAAACCACATACATATACTCCCAAAAAATGTGTTAGATTGATTTTATGTCCAATATTGTAAAATCAATATGTCTAATTTGTAAATACCTTCAATCACTCCTCCCTCATAACCAATCCTTATAGATAAATTGATCACATATTTTGTTGGCAAGACTAGTCATATCTCTGATCCATCTACACCTCCTTCCAATGTGCCACTTATAGATGCATTTACTCAGGTGCCTCCTTCATCTTCTACTGACATCTATAGTCACTAAATTACACACTTACTAGGTACATCTAACCTCTAAATACTTTGTTTATATGCATGGTTTATAAGTAATAGAATTACTCATTAACACCCTTTTACTTGGATTTGAAATTACTTTTAGACCACCCGTTACAGACAAGAGCACCTATGTCCTCTTTGTCTCTTTTTCTAATCTTTTAAATGTTACTTGTTTCTTGTCTTCTTTTATCACTCTTTGTCATCCTTTCACTTGTTAATGACGAAACAAGCAAAGCAATCATACATATATATACATATACATGTCTTATTTAACCTCATTAGGGGGGAAAACATTCAAGAGGCACATACTATTACAAGGAGCTAATATTTTGTATCTACTACACCAAGGATTCTATACTTCACTTCATAAGAGGGTTTATTCTGAATTCCATACCACACATTTGCATTGGGACAAACTAGTTATAGCCCCCTATCTTCTTATGTGGATGACGCTAGGGCATCCTAGCTCAAGGGACACTATTTTAATCGCATATACACAACAATTACATAAAGTCTAAAATGTAGTGCAACGCTCGGTGACAATCACATTAGGGTGACCGCTGAGGTCATTCTGACTCAAGCATATGAATATTTTTATTCATCTAATGTGTGCTTGAGTATTGTATATGTAGTTAGGGTTTATTTTGTAGGTACAAGTGTGACACATCAAATATAATGCGACCTACAATGAATAAGGAGTGACACCAAGCGAAACAGAAAGAACCAGATCCTGAGCCATTCCGCAAACACCAGTACCCAGATCGGACTCTAGCGCCCAGGTGTCCTTGTCCTGTTCTAGTTGATTTTATCATGTCAGTCTCTAGAATATAGTTTTAGACACAGAGCTTGCATAGCCTAGAATATCCTCTTTCATATCAGTCTCTAGTCGAGAATCATTTTAGACATACATATACAAGTTGAGTCATTCTCCAAACCCTATATACCACTCTTGCTTGTACTTCCTTTGCTTGATCTTACTTATTTACATCTTTATCTATCTGATGAACAATTTCCTTACATTAAATTTAATTTTGTTAAATCAACATCTTGCAGGATACAAATACCCCTTGCCTTTTGGACAATGTTATTCATAAACATAATGCAATTAGCTATTTTACAAATTGTGACGATGATCCCATTGGACTTGTTAATGAGAATCCACATCAACTAAATTTCAATCCAATAAATGAGGATGCATCTATGTTTCATTATCTCTTTATCTCCACTAGATCTGGGAATTATTTACTTAAGTCCACTCTATTTGATATTATTTCTCATGAAAATAGTGCTTCTGATAATACTAGTTTTGATCCAATTCAGTAGGTAGCCAATGCATGATCTCCTATCTATCTTAATCAATCAAGGTTTATATATTTTGCCTTCTAAATATCATCGTTCTACTAAAAAAATTTCTCAACATCATGAAAACCCTTGTTGTGACTATCATCGTGTTTCTAAACATGCCATAGATCAATGTGAGGCCTTAATCAACACAATCAAAAATTTCAAGGCATATGGACATATCATTATGTTGCATTCTCACCTCTCGAGCAATCACATTTTGGCGTCATGCAAGCATCAAGTCCACAACCATGCAAGTTGAATCCTTTACTACCACCATATACATTCATGGACAATATTGATCGTAGGTACCACTAAATTTACATACACACAACAACATTTGTAGCTATGAGAATTTCCATACTTTAGGGGTCACGTCATTTAATATTACACCCACTCTCATGCATTCAATTGATTTTTAAGGTTACATCATGCTCATGTTTTCTTTTGGCCTATGTGTTATCGCCACTAAGGTTTGAGTCACTCTTGATTCCCAACCCACACCGTTGGCTATTAGTCGATCTTGGTTACAACACATATCTGACACTCTTGATGAACATAATACTCAAATCACCTTTCCACTACTCACTGACATGGTTACTATTTATAATTAACATTTCTCTAATTATAAACCTAAATGACACACTAGAGTCATGTCAAGAGGATGCAAGGCCCTTCTTATATAGATGAAGAATACATTATGGCACTAACTCGTTTGTGTGAGATTGGGTTCTTCTTTGGACCTTGTTGTGGAAAACATCACAATATGGCTGACTCATGACCTTTCGGGTTTGAACTCGACACACATGATCCCCTTGATAACACTAGGTAGATTTTATGTTACCCCTCTTTCTACATATAGCTAAATATTTCAAAATCCAAAAACATTGATATAATTTCAAAATACATTCAAATATTTGCAAAAATACAAAATCAAGACCTGTTCACTTAACTTGAGTTGTTAACACTTTACATTATGCATGTTGTTTGCCACATTTTTTGATAGATGGCATATATCTTTACTCTTTACATTCATGTGTTCACATGGTATTTTGAGATTGATGCAGAATACGTAGATCGATACATGTTAATAGGAAACACCATGACTACTTACATTATTATCTTGGGGGCATACCTCCACATTGTACAAGTGTTATTATTTCATTATAGTTCCTTTTTACTTCCTTATTATGTTTGATTACATATATTGTGTACTTGTTATTTTCACACTAATAGGACTAACACACGTGTCTTGTGCAACATTGACACCTCTTGCTTCACAAATCTTTTATCATTTGCTTTCATCACATTCTAACATTCACATTTTAATACATGTTTTTAAGTTGTGTGTGTTACTATTTGTTTGTCTCCTTACTTGTGGTATGAGTTCCTTAGTTGTCTTGTGACATCATGGGTGTCCCATGTTTGTGGATTTATCCGTTTTTTTGTGACATTGTTTACAGGCCTTAAGGGACTTGATTGTCTTGTGACACCATGTGTGTCCCATGTTTGTGGTTTTATGCCTTTTGTGTGACATTGATTGCATACTATTGTATCTGATTGCACTATTATTGCCTTATCTTTGCACTTGTTTTCCAATACATGCCTTATTACTATCATTGCTCTTGTTTTTATTATTTTTCTCGTTGTACGTCATGGTTTCCACCATGTGCACCCCCCTTTTTATAGGTTTTGGATCACATCACTAGTGGCCACCATTACATGCCTTCTATTTGTTCCTAAACAAATTATCAAACTTATCAAACAAGGTTAAACATTTATTCTTTTGAGTCACACACTCAAATGCTTCATCACACATGCCTCAAAGGGGACATTCATTGGGTATATTCTACACCTACAATAAACATAGACATAATTTTGGGCTCTATACATAGTATATACAAGTTATAGGTAATCATAAATATGGTCAAACACAAAAATTAAAAATATGCACACATAGGGTCAAAAACATACAAATTGGTTAGGACCGTACAGATGGATTATGACCCTTTCACACAGTTTTTTCTAGGGGCAGTTACACCAAATTTCTTAGCAAGATCATATTTTCACCTTCAGACACTATTTCTTGGCACAATTTCAGATTCATTTGATTGAGTTTAGATTAAAACAAGGGGCATGAAGTACTTCACTCCTTCACCACGACACTTGGTTTTAATTGCATTTTCAAGGATCTTGGGGGCATGTGACTCTCCTTTCTTCATCTACATTTTAGTACATTACATATTCTATTCAATTGTGTGGCACATAGGAAGGGCATGAAGGCACTCATTCTCTTTTCTACTATGTGTCTTTATTTACAAAATTGGGCCTAGATCCATCTTGTAGTGGTGTGGTCCATGGGGTTGTGGAAAGTATCAAAGCAACTAAGTTCTTTGTAGGTAGTCTTTCCTTGCCTCTTACATTTAAAGGGAAAGTAACCAAAGTTTTTGAATGACTTTGATACACGGTCTTCTTCCTTTGGGGTGTTTTGATACCTCATTCTTATTCTTCTTTCTTTTTACTTTGTGTTGGGTTGCATGCACCTAATACTCTGGTTTCTCCTCAACATAATTGGGGACTGATCACCCCCAATCCTTTAAAAGTTCAAGTAGTCCAAATATCTAAGTACAAGCAAAACACAGAGATTCTCCCCTGTAAAACAAATAGGTGTATTCCTTCCACATTTTTCCATCTCTTTATTTTCAACTTTATGACAAATGCAAGTTTTACATATTACACTTTATTCTTGAGCTAAAGTTTAGTTTCTATTATGGACATTGACTACACTATGTGTTGCAGGTTTCATCATGGAGCATGCCAACACCAAACACAACAAGGACAACTGCAAAATAAACTCAGAGCAAAGAAAAAATGTGTCTACACACTTAGGTATCTTTTCCTTTAAGCATGTAATTTTCATTTCATACTTAAAGGTGGGAAAATTTAGACATTTAAATTTGGAAATTTACTCTTTGAAACTATTGGTTTTGACAATGCACTCTTGTTAAGAAAAGCACGCTCTTTTTATCCCTGTTTAGTACATCCCTAGGTCTCTTTTCTATCTTTCTTAGTCATACACATTAATATGTTGACAAATTCTGAGAGTTAAATGCATAAAATCCATATACAAACTCCAATTGACAAGATGCAAACTCAGAATTTTCATGTTTCTCATCCCTATGAAAAACCATATACTTTGGTAAGGAGTTGTTATATGGCCATGATTGATTTTATGGTTTAAACTAACATATCCTTCATCTTTGATTTCAGTTTCACATTCTTCATTGGGTCCTTTACTCCCTCTAGGTTGACATTTTCAATAATTTACCTTCAAACCCTATATAAGCAAGTATAGACTCTCTCATTTACATAATCTAAAAATCATATGGCACTACATTGATATAATCACTTCAACACTTATAAAAGGATACCCAAGGCTCCCTAAATCTCACCAAAGCTTATGCACATTCATTAAGGCAATCATTGTTACAGGTCTGAAGCATCATACCGGGTCAAGAAGCCAAGTTATCTCATTTGCAAGCACTCAAACATCCATCTTCTCAAATATTTTAACAAGATTCAAACTCAATTCAAGTATTGTCAAAGAAAAACAATAGTTGCATTCATTCAGATATCACATGCTAGGTGGAGAATGATGTGTGGTTTGAGGCCTCTTTGAAGTAGTGCCAATGTCAGTGGTGCATGAGGGTGCCCACAACCTAACTAATACGTTTATTTTACAGGTCTCCTACCCATGGATAGGGTTTTGAGATCTTATTCAAAATTATTCAGAGGGCTTCAGAATATGATCAATAATTAGGGTTTGATAGTGACAGACATTTCCTAGGTAGGTGAACTCTCCCAAAAAGTCGTAGAACCTAATTAAGTAGCAAGTCCAAAACCATACAGTAGGGTCAAGACTGTATAGAGATGGTCCTAAGAGTTATACGGTCCTACCCCAGGTCCAATTTTCCATCATAGTTCTAGAAAAATGAAGCATTATCAGGTTTATATTGCCTAGTTCTAACGATCTGCACATCCAAAATTTTCCAAAATCATTTGTAATCAACTAAGTGCACTCATCCTCTTGTATTTTTAACTTGTGGCATATCTTATAAGCATGAATGTGTTTTATGATATTATATGATTAATGTTGGAAGTAATAACCTCCTATATCTACCCTTTACATCCTTAGTGTACTTCGAATTAGGTCAAATTAGTAAAAAGGGTGTTGCATTACGGTGTCATGTTAGATTGTCATATTAGGGTGTTGAATTAGTGTTTAGGTTGATGTCATGTTTATGTTTAGGGCACATTAGGTCAAATCAGGGGACATGAGGGTAAACTATGTCAAATTGGAGGAAATCAGTTCAATTTATGGGGAAAGTAGGTCAAATTAGGGTAAATTATGTCAATTAACTAAATTGGGTCTAATTAAGGGAAAATGTGTTGCTTTATGGTGTCATATAATTAGGTGCCACTTTTATTTGTGTTCGTGTTTGGGGTGTCACATTAAATTAGGACGTATCCATTACACATTCATGTTAGGAAACTATATGTTAGTGCTCACATTATTATTTTTGCGAGTTTGTAATAACATGATAATTATTCATATGTGGTTAGTTGGTATATATGTTTAATCACAATAAACCTATTATTAGTGGTAGTTATTCCATAGTGATACTGTTAGGTAAAAAACTAGAGTTTACGTAAGTAGGTTTGATATTGTTATACCCATGTATCTATATCAAGTTATTTGTTATTCCTACTTCCTATTTTATAGGAAGTAGTTTATCTAATATTGTGGCTATATAATAGCCTGTGAATGTAATTCATTTTAAGCTGAATAGAAGATCTTTGTATGTGTTAAATCTGCGTATAAGATCTTCATATACCAAACATTAGTATCAGAGCGTCAATGGTCACGTCCCTATGAATAATGAGTCTTAAGAAAAAATTACAGTTCCTTTGTTCTGTTCTAAGAGCTTTCAATCGCCATACAATGTGTATCTTCCATCTGGTCATCAGATTTGAGTGTGTTCTTATCCTTCTTTGCACAAGTCATCAATTGAAAGAATGTCTCTATGGCGTATTTGAGGCTCAAGGTGCAACTGAACTCAGATGAAACATCCATAGGATTGTACGATTGGGTGTTTGACATTTGTCATCGGTGATCATTATTTTCCTGAGAAAGGAATCGTTGATCGGTCAGAAGGTGTAATAGTGTCATAGTGCGTTATTGTAGGCTAAGAAATATGTCATAGAGATTTTGATATTTCATTGTAAACATTGTTCACAACCTCCATGCATTCATCCTGAAAAGTGTTAGCACATATATGAGGACAAAAGAATATCTCTCAGCTTTCAGGATCATTGTTGTCTGTGGATCTTGGTCTTTACATGAGGCAGTTCTATTTTTCTTTAAAAAAAATCGGGTTGTTGTTGCTGCGTTTTCACTTTACGGTATTGTGGAAGTTGTCTAGACCATTCTCGACATTCGCTAGAAAGTTTGGAGAAGAAAAGCTCGAGGACTGAACCAACTGTCAATATGTTTACATTGCGTCCCGGAACAGTTTATACATTCCTTAGACGCAGACCTGTACGTGCATGTATAAAATACAGTCGCTTGACGGATCTACCTATCCCTCACGCATGTTCGCGGGGGGAATATTTAATTGAAAAGACTCAAAATTTTGAGTAACCAATGCTGTGGCAGAGTGGTGGGCCTCCTGCCTTGTGTTTTGCAGGTCGCGGGTTCAAATCTGCCTATCTCTCTGCAAACGTGCGTGAGAGATAGGCTCAGCCGTCGCTTGACATATTAGATTCAAATTTACGATGGGAGAACACGTACAACACGCTCCCGTCTTCTTTTGGTCTCGGAAAAATGAGTGGTTTTGTATTTTTTTCCAGCCCATGGTATTTTCGTTAATAATTGGTTTTAAGTGAAAGTTGTTATAAATTTAAATCCCTATGGTTATAAGTCAGTTATATAGTCTTCCTAAATGTTGTTATTGTCATCATTGTCTAGGAGTCAAAGCTTGTCTAGTATTATTGATATTAAAAATATCTTTTATACTTATTAGTGTTGCATAAGTAATTTTACTCATCATATAGGTGTCATCTTGTTATATGTTGAAAGTCATTAATAATGTCATTTTATTTATAAAATTTAATATTTAATTGGATTTTTTAGTCGTCATTATTTGTATTTATTGTCTTGTACGTGTTAAGTATTGTCAAAAATGCAAGTACCATTATCATTGTCGTGTTTATCATTAAGTGTCTTGTGTCCGTGTCCTTGTCCTTTTTTGTGTTGTCAAAAGTGTTGTAGTAAAGTTAAAAATTACCTTGCAGACGCATTTTCGATGTTACCCGACGTCCGAAAAATAAATTGTTTCACATTGTAGGAGGGAAGAAAATAATAAGCTCAATGTGGAAACAAATGTGCTTCATGTTCGCATCTGCTAAGTTAGCAACACATACACTAGCGGATGGAGGCACGGGAGGATGGAGGACAAGCAACGTCCTCTCGCCAGCCACAAGTGACGAGGTTGTAAAATGAGGTTGTGGCATTTTGTTTCAGTGTGCTTTCTTTCAGTTTCAATGTACCTGTCTTTGTTCGTATTCAGTTTACTATATGTTCGTGTTGTAATAAATTGAGTAGATTCCTATGTACTTTCCTGATGTGAAAACATAGTGGAAAGATGAAAGCACAAGGAAAAAGCAGCATCATGATACTTGAAACGGATGAACAAGGGTTCATACCTGGAACATGGGTTCCTTTTTGGTGGATAGGGGTCCATATTTGATGAACAGAGGTTCATACCGGATGAGAAGGGGCTCATACTGAGGTTGTTGGTCAGCCTTTTCAAAACCATCAGTGAACCAAGATCACGAGCACGCACGAGCGACATGCTGCAAAAGAACTACAATTTTTTTTCTCTCATGTTCGCACTAAGGGGGGAATGTTAGGAAACTATATGTTAGCGTTCACATTATTATTTTTGTGAGTTTGTAATAGCATGATAATTAGTCATATGTGGTTAGTTGGCATATATGTTTAATTATAATAAACCTATTATTAGTGGTAGTTATTCCAGTGTGATATTGTTGTGTAAAAACAATAGTTCACGTAAATAGGTTTGATATTGTTATACTCATGTATCTATGTCGGGTTATTTTTTATTCCTACTTCGTATTTTATAGGAAGTAGTTTATCTAATATTGTTGATATATAATAGCCTGAGAAGGTAATTCATTTTAAGCTAAATAGAAAATATTTGCATGTGTTAAATTTGCGTATAAAATCTTCATACACCAACCAATTCACAAACATCAAATTTATAATACACATCAAAATTAAGGCATTTCCATTACACATTCATAAACACCAAAAATTACAATACACATCAAAATTAGGGCATATCCATTACATATTCATAAACACCAAAATTATAATACACGCCAAAATTATGCATTCCAAAAAATTATGATTCTTCATTCTAATCCTTTTTAATATTATCTAATGTATAATGTGACACATTTACATTATTTTCAATTAATCTTTTAGTAACCCTAATTTTCCTTTGTGTTAATTCACCCATTCATTGATCATCACCTTCTATTTGTAAGAGCACTTATGCTTCAAATTATTCATTTTCATCTTTTGGAACATCCTCAGCTTCTATATCAACATATTCATCTTCTTGATGCTCTTTAACTTCTATATCATATTCGTCTTTTGGGACTTCTTCGTCTTCAGTAACATATTCTTCTTCGACATGAACATAGTCATATACTTTTGTGTTTTGCCTTAAATCCTTTTGGAAAATATGTATCGACCTCAACTCAAGATGTATTATAAATTCCCATCTATGCATCTTAGGATCGTGATACAAGAAAACCTATTTAAAATATAAAAAATTGAAAACTATTACTCATTAAATTAACATTTATAGGAATTAATTACAAACATAACACATTATACCTGATCAAAATGTTGTCAGAACATGCAAGGCTAATTATACTCCATCAACTCCCTTGACAATCGCATAAAGACTGTTATGTGTATCAGGCCTAATGTATCTATTATCAATGGATGAGTACCCGTTGCATTGAAAAATTATAATTTCAAAAGTTTTGTATTGCACAATAATTATTCCTCGAATCTTTCCAACATAATCTAACTGCCCTTTAACCAATTTTTTGTCACTTGCACTTGCTCGACTAGCTTGGTCAAATGGGATTGCTACACCACAATTGCAGGTCTTCCCTTTCTTGTCAAGTCTCTCAATCTAAAAATATTTACCATCCACCCACATTGCATTATGATTTTTCAATTGAAATAACATGATTGTTATAAGGAAACTTGAACTAAAATTTCAAAAAACATTATTATATATAAGAATTAATATTCTTACATGGGGTTCAAATCCTCACAAAATGCTTAAACCATCCTTATACATGCTTCTAGGGCTTGCATCATTAAGATATTCTAAAGTTCCACCCATCTAATTCATGTTATAATTATATGGCCATTCAATGCATAAGTCTCATAGAAAAGGTTTGTGAAAAAATCATCTTCTGCAAACACGTCTAGCCTTGTCATGCTCCCCTCTTTTCTGCTTATATACATCATCCCACTTGCTCATTTCCTCTATGGAATATTCTTGGTATTTACCTACACACATCAATAAAAATTCATATATGTACGATAATTATAAACGCAGCATCAGTTTATATTATGAATACACATGAATAATACTTCAATATATTCATTTGAGAGTGTTTACATATATATAGGATTAGGGCATCCTATTCTTAATCTCAAGCTTCCTATAAACTCTCAACTACATAACCACCCTAGAATCTCTCACATCTATTTTACGGGTGTTCACACAACCACCAAACCTATTTACATATTAAATATCTATGAATTGTTAAAACAACTCCAACTAATATATTATTGTTTATATAACAATATTATAATTAACTAATTATTATTTACCTTTTGGTAAATATCCCATTATAATGTAAACATTATATTTCCTGACATTCCCCCCCTTAATGTTTATATGGTAGCAAACAACTTTCACACTTTCTCTGTAGCTTGTCGCCCGTGCGTGCTCATGATCTTGGTACACACTCGAATTGAGGGTAGAAGAAGGAACACATTAACTTATTATCAACCATGTGTTGTCAGGAACACATCTAACTGACGAAGATGGGAACACGCTCAAGAATCATCTGCTTATCAACCAGTCACTCAAGGGAACACATCTGACCTAGCAGTGTGGGAGCTCAAGCAGGAGCACATCTGAGCAGCCTTCATTGGTTTTCAAGAGACTAACCACAAACCTTGGTACGAACAGGGACACATCTTGACTGTTCTACCTCATCAAGAACACTATAAACTCTCAACTACATAACCACCCTAGAATATCTCATAATAATTTTACGGGTGTTCACACAACCACCAAACCTATTTACATATTAAATATCTACGAGTTGTTAAAACAACTCCAACTAATATATTATGGTTTATATAACAATAATATAATCAACTAATTATTATTTACCTTTTGGTAAATATCCCATTAAATGTAAACATTATATTTCCTAACAATAATTACATCATTCATGTTTAAAAACAAAAAATTAATATACTATTATACTCACTCAATCTTCTTCCCTTGGCTTTTCCTTGTAACGTTCCCTCAAACCATGTACCATCACAATCAACATCACATATGCACGATATATTATGGCATTTAAAAAAAATATTTAGTCACATAGAAGAATGTTTGTTGAATAATACAATGTTCTACAATGGATCCCTTTGGAAAGGCTAACTACTTGAGAAACCCCTTTAATTTCTTCACGTACCTCTCAGGATAAAGCATCCATTGAGTGTTGAAAACACTTGTTATATCAATATCATCAACTAAGTGGACTAGTAGATGAACATGGGAATAAAAAAAAAGTTAACACTTCCTTTTCCAAAATACAAAAAAATCTACAATCTCATTTCTCATCTCCTATATCTTAGATGTGTAGGTCTCCTTTGTTGACAACCATTTAAGGAAATTTGAATGCCTTAAAATGGATTTTTTTAAGATCATATGGAAGCACACCCTCTCCTCTTAAACCAACATGAAATATATGTTGTGGTATCAAACAAATTTACTAAACACTGCTGAAATGAAAAGATAAAAACATATAGAATAAACAACCTACATTAATTACGATTATTTTCAACATACCTTTAAATGGTTGTGCCAATCATGTATTTTTAGCCATGTAATATGTCCATTAGTAGTGAGCACTCTCTTGAGGTATGACCCTAGAATTGAGGTGGGTGCATTTCAAGCATCACCTTTGTGACTTTTGCAATATGAGGTTTATTTAAAATCCACATAGCCTTTTCATATTTTTTGTTATACTTGGGACATTGTTTTTTCTACGTTTTAGAAACTTTGAGGTATTTTCATGATTCTAACTTATCTTCATCCTTTGTTGAAATACACAGCCACAATGATACAATAAAATTCTTGAATATATGTATCGAATAAAGAAGATTGACTAGTAATAAATACTTTCTAGTATCTAAGGTTGTATAATATATAGATAATATTTTCATTCCCTCAGGAATTACATACATGTATGTTTTATCAACTACACTATATTCATTTTACCACTCATATCTTCCCCAGATTTCTGGTACAACAATATTTGATACATCACATGTATCATTATAATGTTGCAAACAATCTCCATGAGACATTGAATTTGGTGATTCTCTCATTTCCACATGACCATTGAACTTTTTTTTTTTACACCACAATATTCATGACACATCCTTAAAAAGATATGTGGCCTTCATAAATATGCTTTCTCAAATCACGAGAGTACCTTCAACATAGTTGGTCCCTACACCTTGAGCATGTCTCCCATTGTAGCTAAACTTGAACAAAATGATAATCTTGGATAATAATGGATTGTCTAGATAATTTCATAATATTTCAAACCTTTGTTGTCAAGTGGTTTTGAAACATCATACATGTGTAGCCCATTTCACAAAGTCTGCAACTCATCTGTAAGAGGTTCAAGGTAAACATCTAGAGTTTTCACTTGATTCTTTTCCAGGACTAGTAGTGACAGAGATATATAATCTTTTCATAACATAATCCATGGGGGAATGCTATAATTTATCAATATAGCAAGCCAAACTAGATATCTTGTTGACAAGTTGGAATATGGATTAACTCCTTCCATTGAAATACTTATCTTGACACTCATTGCATTGAATTTGAATTTTTTAGGCCAATTATACTCAATGTGTTTCAAATCCTAGTAATCACTTTGTACACGCATCACCCTATCATTACTTCTGTTATTGTAATGTCATGTATTTAACTCTACAAGTAACTTGTTTCGATAAAGATGTTGCAATGCACCAATCAAAAGGAAATGCCACAAAAAAATCCTTGAAATTTAATATCCACTAACACCAACATTGAAACACCATTCCTTGTACTTAGGATTTGGACAAACTATAACATTTGCATACTCTTTTATGAATAGTACACAACCATTGACAAAAACATCATATTTGTCACATGAAACTCCCAGGGATGATGATTTTTTTGTGCTTCCCTATATGATGATGGAATTGTGTTTTCCTCAGGAGAAATGACATTTTTTAGTAACCTGGACATGTTCAAGACTTTTCAACAACCTATAATTTTTATAATTCTTGGACATTTTAAGAATAGAGTTGATAAGAAAATCATTATTTCACAAAGATAATGTTATTACTTACTATAATAGTGTTGTTACACTAACATTTGACCATTCAAATATGACCTTCAAGTCCATTAATGTTAGTGTGACATTCAAAATTGTTGTTCAATCTTCCTCAACTTCGAACAACGAAGTTTCTTCTAGTTTCTTTATATAATTGATGCCTTCATCCTTTGCATCTTGATTTTCGCCACCCCTAAGTAGATCTTCGTGGTCAAATATTTCATCATATTCATTTTGATTAGCTAAAATTGGGAATATAGGAAGGTAGTTAATGTTAGGAAATATTTATATAGTGCTTCACATATTTATGTGTGTGAATAATAATTACGTGTGTAATTATTATTATTGAGAGATTATTGTTAGAGATGTTATAATATATTGTTTCAACAATATATTATTATTGTTATGTGTGGGTTACGTGAGTTATTCTCACCCCACATAATTAGGCTTGGTTGAGATTTTGTAGTTGAGTTAGTTTCCTAAATTCTAGGGAAACTCCAGCCTATATATTAGGCTATTGTATTGTGTGAAACATATAGAGAATATATTATTATTTTGCTGTGTAAATCTGCTTGTTCTCCAAGATTTGGTGTTAGAGCAGAAGAATATGGGCCTGTAAGCGCATGTGAGGGGATGTTGCATTTGCTTCACCCTTGGAATGACAAAATCAGATTTTGTAGGAAAGGACATTGTTACATTTAACTCAACAAGCTTTGGTGATCTCCATCTAAAGATCGACATTTTTGGTTATTACAAGGGCTTGATTGGGATCCTTCCTCTGACTGTGTGGGTTCAACATTCTATATCGAATAATTATCTTGTAGTCTCTCGCTTTCATTCTAGCAGAATTGGAGATACCTCGTGGAAGTTTGCAATATGAGGAATATATATGTTGTTTTCATTAATGGGAAGACAATAGGATTCGATCCACCGGTAAACTCTTTTTTCTAGACATGCATTGCATCCATGCACCCGTTGTCAACGTACCTACAGCCTTGGCACATATTCGTGACAATATCAATATCAGGTCGCATAGATACATGTGCCCAACACGTCTGATGCTTAGCCCCGTGGAGACAGAGCCACAACCTGAGCTCATCTCTAACTCACTCGACAGCTAGTTCATGGAGCACTTGGGCATTGTGATCTGAAAGACCATAGCCAATATAAGAGTTCATAAAAATTTTCTACCTTGATCCTAGTGGCTTCATAACAGTATTGCATAGAAGTATTCCTTTCATTCAATGACAACTGTTCTTACATGCCAAGCATTACTTTTCAGTCACTTGGATCTGTCTACTAAGTGATTCACGTACAGTCTTCTTTGGGTTGCGGATTTTAGGGTCACAGTTGGAAAACAATTGTGGAGAATCAAATTTGATTTGCTCATATTTTTACTTTCGTGGTTGATAGACCTAGATAGACCAGGATCTCCTATCTACATGCAATTGACTCTACTTTCGTATGGAGTGACCAGTCCATCTTCATTCATTGCATTTATCCATCTCCACCTGCATCTGTCTATGTGCCAAGTATATTCTTTCAAGACCCTTCCAAAATTTCCATATGCTCTATAACGGATATCTTCCTTAAAAACCAAAGTCGTTTTTTATGTTTTTGTCATTGAGTTCTTAAGTTTAGTTTATTAGATGCTTTTACTGTTTTTGGTCCATAGTTGATTTTTATTTCAAAATTAAAAAGAGAGAGTCTATTTAATCTATAGTTAGATTAAATATAATAAAGTCTGGTTATTTTGTTGAGTCCAAGTCAAGTCTCATGGTTTGTCTATTGGTGTATATATACATTATGTGTCCATAGTGTGATTTAATTTCAAGTTGTTAAGTATTGTCAAAGTCATTAACAACAATTCGTAAAGTTATTTTCCGTTATCAATGTGGCAAAAATGTCATTGTATTGTCAAGTTAATCAAATAGGTGATTTTAGAATATTTGTTTATTGTCTAGTGCAAATAGTCAAGAGTCAGAAATTGTAAAAATAAAAATAAAATTTTTTTTGCCTCACGGACGCATTTTCGGTGTTACCCGACATCTGGAAAAAATAAAGTGTTTCACATTGCGGGAGGGAAGAAAAGAATAAACAATGTGGAACAGTTGAGCTTCATATCCAAATCCAGCTGAGCTAGCAGCATGAAACCGGAGGCAGGAGGCATCGGAGGTTGGAGGTCATTCAGTGACCTCTCGTCAGTCACCAACGACGGGGCCGCACAGATGATTTGGTGGCATTTGTTTTCAGTTGTGTGTTTGCTTCAGTTTGCAGTGATCCTATTTTCAATAAGTGGAAATTTCACATTGAGGGGGGGAACATGATTCCAATGTTCCATTTCCAGTATGTCAGCTTTTTCTATGTATGTATGAGCAACAGATTTCAGCAGAATTTCCTATGTTATTCCCTACAGTGAGATGTGATGAGGGCTGAGAATAGTACTTTGCATATCATGATGTGGTTGTAGGTAAACCACTTGAAAACCTTCATTTGTGGTTTGTGGTAAACCAATAGCAAAACCACCATTCTTGGTTGTTGGTAATCCATTTGCAAAACCATCACTTTGTGGTTTGTGGTAAACCAATTGCAAAACCACCATTCTCGGTTTGTGGTCAACCGTTTGCAAAACCATCCTTGAGGTTTGTGATCATCCTGTGAAAATCACCAGATCATGAGCAGGTGCAAGTACAAAGGCAGGTTTTCCCCATGTTTGCACTAAGGGGGGGAATGTTCAGAAATATTTATATAGTGCTTCACATATTTATGTGTGTGAATAATAATTACGTGTGTAATTATTATTATTGAGAGATTATTGTTAGAGATGTTATAATATATTGTTTCAACAATATATTATTATTGTTATGTGTGGGTTACGTGAGTTATTCTCACCCCACATAATTAGGCTTGGTTGAGATTTTGTAGTTGAGTTAGTTTCCTAAATTCTAGGGAAACTCCAGCCTATATATTAGGCTATTGTATTGTGTGAAACATATAGAGAATATATTATTATTTTGCTGTGTAAATTTGCTTGTTCTCCAAGAGTTAATCTAATAGGAGGACATAAACACATTGAATAACTATGCTAAGACATTATGTAAATTAACTAAATAACTAAAGTAATGTAATAAAAACCCTAATATGTAAGATGGAAGTAATGAAAGAAATCAACTGATAACTGGTGACTGTCGCAGTGTCGTAGAGGTGAATGGAGAAAATAAGACCAAAAACAACTATGCAAAGGTCCTGAAAAGAATGGATTTGGAGGATCTGAGTGGACTGGGGCACTTGGAGGAGGACTAGGGCGCCCATGGGCTCTCTGGTCTGCAATTTGGGCACCCTGGTCTACGAAACAACTCTAGAACTGGTTCTTACAAGGTCAGAGGGTGGTGTAAAATCCCCGATGTGTGTTACATCAGGTTCGTTGTTCCACGTCGTATGTCACCAATAATTCAAGCTGATGTAAAGACCTACAAAAGACCAAAAGGAAGTATCAAAAACCTAAAAATAAAAATGTAGAATGAATGGGTTAGACTGACCTCAACTACCACAAAAGTGGGCTTACTACTCTGAGTGTTGTAATACATTTCAGACCCAAATGTAGTCTTGGTAAGTGTGTGCATGTCGTGTCCTAGGTTCTCTTGTGTCAGTCACACTTTGTAAAATCACGAGCAATAGCTAAATATAGAAAATGTAATACATCTGTGCATGGAATAGAATAGAATCCTCCCTCTATGAAGTGTGTGAAGTGTGATGCAGACTTCCTAGCTTGTGCCTTGATGATGGAGCTATGTGGATGCAAATACAATAGATGGATGTAACTCTAGATGAGTGATAATAGTAGATGATGCTAGGTCCCTCATTATGGTCTCATAACTTTATATTTATAGGGTTCTCTTGATCTAATTTCGTAATTAACCCCAAAATGGCTGAATACCAAAAAGATAAGGATGAAAAACATATAGAAAGAGCCCAAAAAGTGGTGGGAAAGTAGAAAAAGGACCGGGGCACCCCTGGTGGGACCAGGGCACCCACAGGCGCCCTAGTACTACCCTGGGCACCCCAGCCAAGGATAAAATGACGGGAAAATGCCAAAACAAACTTGGCATGTGGATAAAAATGTGCGGAAATGATGAAATAAAAGTAAAATAAGATGGCCAAAAGATGAGGTTTAATTAGTAATTTCTTCACTCTAGAACCTTCTAAATAGTAGTATGAGCCTAAGATAAATATTGTCTAAAGTGCATGATTTTGTGACTACATTTTACCCCCACTTTATGTTGGTGAGCTGAAAATTGGTAACATAAAGTAGATTAGAAATGCGTACCTGATGTCCATGAAGAGTGTAGTAGAAACACGCCAAAATAGTAGACAAAGTGTGGAATGACAAAAAGATGGAGCATGGAAACTAAAGATGAAAAATGTGCAAATAAAAAGTGATGAGAGTGAACCTAGGGAGAAATGCGTGTGTAGTTGTTGTGGTGTGTAGTGTACCTACATGGTTAGTAAAGCATGTGTTGTCATGGAATGTTGTTGTTGACGTTGTTGTTGTTGTTGCCCCCAATTTGACTGCTTGTTTCTCATACGGCCGGACCTGCAAGGAGAAAATGATCAAGTAGTCAAATATGTATGTATGTAAGTGTAAAAACACTATGTAAAAAACACATGTATATGAAAGTGTGTAAAATAGTGCAAATGTAAAATACGAGAAATGAAAAGTGTAAATGGAACATGTGCACCTGATCCATGTTGAGAGGAAGAGTGTAGAAGGATATCCTGTACTGTGAGTTTTTTGGGTGATCTCACACCACCCTAGCTAAAGAAGTGTAGGGAGGAAATGCTCTATGTCCTCCAAGCTCTAACCACTTCTCCTGAAATGTGTGTGAAGAGATCTTTGTATTGTCCTAGTTTTTTGGGTGATCCGATGCCATTGGCTGAAGTAGTGTAGAGAGACACACCCACTGTAACCTCCAAGCCTGTAACTACTTCCTAGAATGCTAAGGACACCATGTCCTATAAAATTCGTTGTGTATGGGGTTCGTAGACTAGTTTGAACCCACTCGTTGTAGAAAATTGAACCGTGTCGGTGTAGAATCTTTGTGTTAGTATGTAAAACCTCCAAATGATGCCCCCCTCTTTGGGGGCACATGCGACGTCACTGATAGGAGACATGCAGCCCCAAAATAGGACCAACCATGCACTGATTTGTAACCCTGAAAGTGCTTGGTAGAAACCAAGGCACACACAAACAAGAAGGCTAGCCAAAGACAAGTGTAAACAAACAATGCATGCATATAGAAAACATGTGTAAGCTACATAAACAATGTAGTAAATGTAAACATGCAAGAAAGCAAGTAAGCCACACAAAGTGGGCTGCAAACATGGGACATCACTCACGATGTCGCAAGACACGCAAGGCCATCATGGCCACAAACAACAAACAAGTGTGTACACAAACATAGGGAAAAGCCCACATACAATATCAAAATAATGGCAGACAAGTACAAACAAACAAGCAAGAAGTCATGAAACATGTAATCCTGCAAAACAAGTGTTGCACATGGAACACCATTAGCATGTTAGAGAAATAGCCAATATGTCAAAAAGTGTATGATCAAGTAATGTAAGAGTGCTAAGTACAAAATGAAACAATAACACCTGAAAAAGATGAATGTGGATTCCCCCAGCGACCAATATAGGAAGGGTAGAAGGTGAGCATCCATGTTGCATGTAGGAGTCATGTATCTGTGATCAAACTAAACAAAGGCATGAATGCACATGTGTGTGATATAGATAATGACATATAAGAAATCAATCTAACATGTGTAGTAAAGTGATCATGTAAAACACTAGTAAACAAGAATAAATGCCCCCAAGACAATGTAGTATGTCGTGGATGGATGGAATGGAATGCAAGATGGAATGATAGGAGCCACTGTGCCCCCGAGTGGATGGAATGTATGTAATGAGGTTCATTTTGTTTTCCCCCATAGTAGTCAAGAATAAATTGTAAATAAGAATGCGTCATCAGGAAATGGTCGAGTAGTGTTTTATTGTGTCTAGTGCACTGTGATGAATGTGTATGTGTAGTGATGAAGGTGTGACATATAGAAAGGATGTGCGTGAACCCTATAGCCAAAGCGTATATCACGACTTAATGAATGGATGAGTGATGATTTAGCCTAAGTGTATATCACTATATACGTGATGAATGGACAAGTGATGATTTGTAACCCTAAGTGTATATCACTATAATATGATGAAGGATGAGTGATGATTTAGCCCTAAGCGTATATCACTATAAGATGAATGGACAAGTGATGATTTATCCCTAAGTGTATATCACTATATAATGAATGGTAAGGAGTGGTGATGTAACCTAAGGTGTATACCACTATAAGATGATATAATGGGGGTGGTGATCTAGCCTAAAGTGTATACCACTACTGGATAGAACAAGTGAGTGGAGATTTAGCCTAAAGCGTATGTCACTAGCCTAGAAATGTCATAGGATGAAATGTTGCATGGTGAATGTAAGGTCCATTTGATTTGTAAACCCTTGGCAGTCGAGTATGGACAGAGGAACTAAAGTGCGTTATAGGGTGGTGAGTGCATACATGTAGAAGATGTAATATGTATGGTGAAAATAAATGACCATGTGATGAGTAGAATATGTAAATATGTGGTTTATGAAATGTGATGGTAGGTATATAGTATGCATAAAAGGTAATGTATAAGGCACAGTGTAAGTAATGTAGGATATAGGGATGAATGTAATGATAGACTCATATGTGATGAATACTAGTATAGTATGTAGAAAATGTATGATATGAAGATGCACAATGTATGATGTGAGGTATGTGACTATGTATGGGATATGCGTAGATAGCCTAACAAGGTATGTAATACGTATGATGAATAGTGTATGATAGTGAACACATGGATGATATGAAGATATTATATGTAAGGTGAAGACTAGTATGATGCGTGATGGATAAATGTACAAATTCAAAATGGTGTAAATAAATGTAGAATGTATGGTGTTTGAGCGCACAATGTGTGATGAATGCAAGCAATGTGTAAAGCCTATAGTGCAGTGTGTGGGGTTCAGTGTAATAGTAATCCCTCAATAGTCAAGTGTGAACCGAAGCACAAGAGTGCGTCATCGAGTAATCATAGTGTTAGGACATGTGATTAAGATACCTATATGAAGATGCAATGAGTGAAGGGGAGGGGGGATGTATTAGATGTTATGCCCCCCCCCAAGTGTATACCAATGAGTAAATTAGCCAATGATAGTGAAGGACAAAGGTCCTCCATTCAATGGTTGTGGTGAAGAAAGTGTAAGACCATGACCTAATAGTGGTGGTATGGTAGGAAAACATTGTGCTAGTAAATGAAGCATATATGCATGTGAGGGATGAGTATATGATGAATATCATGGCATAGTAAAATACATCGATGATGGAGATCTATGCGATGCCATGTACGAAGGTGATGGGGATCCTCGTGGAATAAATGAGGCGAAATCGATGTTGAAATGGAGTAACTGTCCTAAGAATGTGATGCAGAGCATCATAGGTGGTCAGGTATTTAAAGAGTCTGAGGTAAATTGTCAATGTTATTTTCCCTCCAGTAATGGTAGTTGCAAGTTCAAATATGCATGTAATAATTTAACAAGAGGTAAATAGGCATGTTGATGGTAATAAAGGTTATAAATGATTCATATAAGATAATTAGAGGCTAAATCAAGGCCATGTGAAGGTGTCATACCTATTTGTAAACGTTGTGGATATGTTGTTTTGAGACAATTGGTCAAGTTACAAGTTGGGAATGTTGTTGATTCTAAAAGTAGTTACATGATTTTAGTAAATCAAGATTTTCAGGCTATTGTAAGCCAAAGACATTAATTGGAAGAGTGTGTTCACTAATTGGATGAGAAGACAACGGGAAAAAATGATGTAATAGAGGTGAAAATCAATAAAAAATGAGAATATTAAATTTTTGAAGTAGAATTTCCATGACCTCTGATCAAGTATGTAAATAACTGTGAAACATTGTATAGGTCTAAGATATGTCAAGCTTTGTTCTCTAGATAAGAGCTTGAAATATGACAGTGGAGATAATGAGTTGTTGAAGATTTGTAAAAGTTTTGATAAGGGAGGATTAAAATATTGAGTAGACCATGGTTGGAATTTAGGTCTTAGAGTGTAAACAAATCTAATTTTTTTGTAGTCTCACTTTCTTACTCTCAGACCCAAACTATTGGATGACTAAGTTATAATGAACTAGAAACAAAAATTGGTATGAAATTTTGACATCCTCTTGTCTAGGGGAGTGTTAGTGATGTGCAAAGTATCAACCTTCAATTCACACGTGTTAGGAATAGCCTGGTGTTGTATTTGTAGCCTATTACAGTGTGCATGGAATTACTTTTGGAGAATAGATGTTTGCATACAAAGAAAAGAGAGTGAAGGTGTTAAGACGTTCATAGGAGCATTTAAAGGTCTATGGGATAAAGGTGCAGAACTAGGACTTAAATGGGACTAACTTTGAAACCTCTGTTGTCAAGATTTAGTGATAATTAGGCATTAATTTGCATGAATTCAGAGTTAAAGAAGTATCCGTACAAAAAGGACTAAGTTTCCAGAGAAAACTTTCATACTTGAGAAAGTGCCCATAAATAGGGTGCTTAGGATTAAGTCAATAGTAGATTTAACTAAATCATTTTTGGAGTTTCACATAAAACAAAATTGATGGTCAAGGAGGGCTAGTAGTGAAATAGACTCTAGCATCAGAACTTTATGGAATCCAAGCTAATGACTGAAATAGAAGGCCTTAAACTTTGGTCTAGATTTGACAAGGATCCTAAGGAGAGTTGAGAGGGGTCTAAACTCTAAACAAATTTGAAGCAGGTTGGTCATGATAACCTATTAATGGAACTCCTGAAAGTGAAGTAAAGAATTGCATTAGTTGAACTAGAGGATATAAGGGAATGGAAAGTTGAAGTCTAGGACAGTTGAAATCAAATAGCCTTTAAGCAATAAAACCAGGATCAATAGATTAGGTGGAAACTGTTTCATGAAATTTCTCATATCTTGCTTATAAGAATCCAAGATTGCTACTAGACAATAGAATGAGAACATTATTTAGATCATACACGACCATTTTACACAGTATATAAGGAATGAATCTTAGAGAAGGAATTATGAGATAGAACTGGATTAAATATTCAAACAAAAATAGACCCATTATTGGAAAAGGGAAGCCAAGCTTCTCAAGTACAAAATAAAATAGGCATTGTTGATTTATTCCCAACTACACATAGAATGGGCTTATGCCATACTAACCACATTTTGGATTTTCAATCATATAGATGACTTTTGAGTAGTTAAACTAGACTTTCACTAATTTACCATAATAATCTTCACATTAATTATATATTAGGAGGTGTACATTCAGAATGAGCACTAAGATATAATTTGCTAACACTGTGCGAGGAGATGGTAACCATGGGGTAAATGGAGTTTCAAACCTGTCCTTAGAAATGAATTGCACCTCTTCATGAATGAACTTTAGTCGCAAGATGATTCATAGAAATAATAGATTGGAGCAAGGGTTGAAATACAATTGTGGACTATAAGCATGTCACATCCCTCAATTATGTTTTTACAGGAAAGGCAAAATAGGGTAAGATGGTTTTGCAATAGGGTTACGTGTACCGAACAATGGTAAAGGGTTTTACAAAGTGTACCAAAATTTGATTTGTAATGGAAGATAACCGATAGGTTTAACCAGGGCCATACCGAAAATGTGGTTTTACAATGGGCCATGATGGGTTAACTTTATATTGTTGATGGAGGTTAAACCCAATAGACATGGATGTGTATGTGAGTATGTAAATGTAGCGTGATCATCACATTCACTGTAGGGAATAAGAAATGATTCTGCTGATGCTGCTTTAGTGAAGCAACCAGAAATTCAAAACTAGAAATGAACATTGAGAATGTTCCCCCCTGATATGTGAAATTTCATATTGCAAACCAGAATTGCAATTGGTCGGTTCCAGTACATCTTTAAACAAAGGAACACACTTATAAAAAAATACCATAGGTTTGCATTAGAAGTCGATTGGATGTTGAGAGAGGGAGCTAAATCTGACCATTGTCAAGCTCCTGATGCCTGAATGAGATGTCGTAAGAAATTCAAAATAACGATTCAGTCATATTCCTATAGTAATTTCATCTAGTGATAATCACAATAAGCTTCCCATCATCTACAAGCTTACATCCCTTTAAGGTCGAGATGGATCAACTTGTAGAGCTAATGGTAAGATATTGAGATTACTAGCATAAGTTGTGGTAGCATCTCCATGTTGGTGGTGCATTAATTTAGTAAAAGTATCCAGTTTACTGATCTAAATGTGGTCGAAAATTAGGAGTAGATTTTTTTTTACCAATAGTGTCTCTGATGGGTTTAGTTATGGATGCTTTGGATGGTGGATTAGTTTAGATAGGAGAAGATCAATGGAGCTTGTTATGATATTTGACTTTTCTCCTATGGTGAGGAGCTTGGTTTCATGAAGCTTAGAGTTTGTAAAAGTTGGTCGAATGAGGAGGTTGTTCAAAGAGAAAGCTCTCATGAAAGAGGTGGTAACAAGACTCTTGAATAACATAACCTGAAGCTACCAAATGTAAAATTACTCTGATTAGTCATCTTAGCTAATTGTGTCTACATAGCATAATTGAAAAATAATCAGATAAGTTTTCGTTGGGACCTGCTTGAGTTGTGCCAGTTAAGCATAAGAAATCTTAGAGCCAATGTTGATAGAAACCAGTGTGTGAGAAAGGTGTCAACCAATCAGTGAAAGAAACTACCAAATGGACATGTAGGTCATAGACTTACCTAACGCACCACATAGTCTTGTAAACATTTAAGAAAATTTACATATTAGCATAGAAATGTTGTGATCACTATAATTAGACATGCTACATAAAAAGCACATGTAGATGCTCTTATGGGTCACCCGTAGCCATTAAAAATGGGCAATTTGGGATATATTTCCTGGGTGGAAATGAATAAGCACAGATAGCTGGTGTGAAGGGGGTATGCAATAATGAGGTAGAATATAGAGATGGTGATTCTCAAGAAATAGCAAATCAGAGCTAGCGTGAATTTGATTTTGCAGATCCTGATATAAATATGTTAAATCAAGAGTTCGAGGAAGAGCCAAGTTGCATATTAGGAGTGCCAAGGTGGGTGATGGAAGTGGTAGTTGGTAATAATAGGACAAAAACATAAACGAGTGGGGTGGAGACCATGGGTGTCGAAGAAGCCATGCTAGAAGTAGGAGCATGAGCTTAACTTAGTGGAAATTAAGCGTGCAAGACTGCGAAAGATGAGTGGGTTTTTTCACACAAAGCTTGTGAAAGTCAGTAATAGCATTAACTGTTCTTGGTCAACATTGGTGTCTTCATCATAGATTTTTCACTATCAGATAGGCTTCAATTTCATGGAGAGGGGATAGTTGGAGCTATCTAAATGGTTTTTAGGCATATGTAGTTGTATCAGCCATGAACCTAGAAACATGATGGGTAAATGAAGGGAGATCACAATATTGTAAGAGACCCAAAATGACCACTACGGGTAACGAGCATAAATCGAAAGAAGGAAGAAAATTCAAGTCGTTAGGTTCACCAAAATGATTAACTAAAATTGGGAATATGGGAAGGTAAGTTAATCTAATAGGAGGACATAAATGTAGTAAATAACTATGCTAAGACAATATGTAAATGAACTAAATAACTAAAGTAAAGTAATAAAAACCCTAATATGCAAGAAGAAGTAAGGAAAGAACTCAGTTGATTAGATGACTATCACAGAGTGTCGCAAAGAGCCGATGACTGGAAAAACAGGAGCAAGAATGACTATGCAGAGGTTTCAAAAATGATGGATCTGGAGGATCTAAGTGGATTGGGGCACCTGGAGGAGGACTGGGGCAGCCCCATGGGCACTCTAGTCTGCAATATGGGTACCTTGGTTTGTGAAAAAACTCTAGAATTGGTTCTTATAGGGTCAACAGATGGTCAAAACCCTCATTGTGATCGCATCTAGGTTTTTCTCCCGTGTTTGATATGTCACCACTAATTCAAGATGATGTAAAGACCTGTAAAAGACCAAAAGGAAGTATAAAAACCCTTAAAAATAAATATGTAAATGAATGGGTTGGACTGATCTCATATACCACAATAATGGGCTTACTACTTTGAGCATTGCACTACATTTCGGACCCAAATGTAGTTCTATGTGTGTGTGCATGTCATGCCCTAGGTGCTCTTGTGCCAGTCACACTTTTTAAAGTAGTGAGCAATAACTAAATGTAGAAAATGTAATAACATGTGTGCATGGAATAGAATAGAATCCTCCCCCTATGTTGTGTGTGATGCAGAATTACCCTAGTTTGTGCCTTGATGATGGAGCTATGTGGATGCAAATGCAATATAATGGATGCAACTCTAGATGAGTGATAGTAGTAGATGATGTTAGGTCCCTCATTATGGTCTCATAACTTTATATTTATAGGGTTCTCTTGATCTAATTTCGTAATTAACCCCGACATGGCCGACTACCAAAATGATAAGGATGAAAAATGGATAAAAAAAGCCCAAAAAGTGGTGGGAAAGTAGAAAAAGGATTGGGGCGCCCTTGGTGGGACCCTGGGTGCCCCAGTATATGAGGCTAAAATGATGGGAAAGTGCGGAAACACATTGGGCATGTGCATAAAAATGTGCGGAAATGATGAAATAAAAGTAAAATACGATGGTCAAAAGACAGGGGCTAATTAGTACTTTCTTCATTCAATAACCTTTTGAATAGTAGTATGAGCCCGAGATAAATATTGTCTAAAGTGCATGATTTTGTGAGTACACATTCATTGCATTAACTTTGTCAGTGTCATTATTATTGTCTATCTTCCACAATATGATCATGATCATAACTATGACTAAAAGGATGAGAATACAAATGAGTTATCATATCATCCAAACCCCCATGTTGTCTGTGTATGCCTTTTTATTCTTGTATTATACTACTTTAAGGTTGTGTAGTGTGCTACCTTATGGCACTGACTGTGTAGACATTCAAATTTGGTATTTGCACTTTGACAATCCTTGATTTGACTATACATTCTTGCTATTATAAACAAAACTTCTCCATTCCTACTTAGCACTTTCTAAGGTCCACTGTTCAACTTGTTTATCCTTGCACACTGACATGTCGAGACATCCCCATAATTCAATGCACAAAATCTATATATAAATATCATTTTACTAGTTTCTAATCTCATTGAACATGTTCCATGCTCATGTCCAGGATTGTATAGTCTGGTCAAGACTGTACCATACGGTCCCGACCTCTTTATACAGTCTTGGAGTGACATGTCTTCTAACTACATTTCTAATTTCAAATCTTTCGTTGGGTATTATACTTCCTTTGGGTCAGCATTTCTTAGATAAATTTTCTACGGAACCCTATATTAGCAAGTAAACACTACCTCATATTCTAACCTAGAACTCCTAATGTAATGCACTAGAGCACTCACTTCATACACTTGCAAAAGGAATCTAAAACTCCCTAAATCTCATAAGTACACATCTACAATCATTAGGGAAACATACACATCAAGTATGAAGCTATAAACTAGGTCAAAGAAGTCATATCTCTCTTCTATAAGCATCCAAACATTCTATCTCCAACTATTTTGAGAAGGAGCCAAGACAAAGCAAACATGATCAAAACAATTATCAAATCCGATTGATCTATTTATATATGTTAGGAATACATTATGTTAGTGCTCACATAAATAATTATGTGTGTGTAAATATGAGAATGAAAAAGATTTGTTGAGTTTTTAGAACAACTCACGTGGATACAAATATTTGATAATATATTGTTGGTTTGTTAAAACCATCTCCTATAATAGTGGAGAGAAAGAATGACTACTTATATGTAATGTATTTTGTATGAAAAATATGAAGAAATTATTGTGTTTTCATATTCTAAACTCAGACCAAAATTAGCATTTGGTATCAGATCAAGACTTTTATAAAAATCTGAAGTTGATGTTTTTCAAAGGGGCAATGCCTCCTTGTTATTAATGAAATTATTCCACTCTAAATTTCTTGTATTTTAGTGCAAAAAATGTATTGTAGAGTGTTTTTACGTATTATTTAGAGAGAAGTTTCTTATAAACTGTTGTTTCATCTATATTTGTGTTTAAAATTGGCCATTTGAGGAAAGAGAGGCATATTGTTGGTTGGAAAAATAAATGTCATAATATCAACAATATGCAAATTTAATTTTCCATATCAAATGTCTAATGCCTCAATGTTTGTGCACTAATGTTCCTACCCTTTGGTTTAGATATTCATATTGATAGTTGTTCAAAAAGGAAAATTTCCATCTAGAAAGAATGCAACCAAAGAATTGGGCCTTTATTTTGATCTAGTAAGAGGCCTCTGTTAGCAATTTACATTGGATGTTGCAATATTAATGAGGACGTTCTCTCACATGTGTTTAGATTTGGAAAATCTATGGGTTTAGGAGAAGATAGGCTCCCAAATTTTCCTTAACTACAAGAACATGTGTCATCCACCTATTCTATCATTTCACGAGTCAGTCGGTGTTGAGCTGAACAGTTAGATTCTCTCTGTTTGTGAGCCATCTCACCTCTCTTTGGATGATTATACACCACAATCAAAGTAATAACTTTTACAAATATATTGTGTAACATTTTTTTATTAAGGATAAATAGTTTTTAAAGGGACTATACCTTGTTTACAAAAAAGGCTCAAAATCCAGATACAACAATAAAAACAACAAAAAGGAATCAGAATCCATGAAGAACTTGAGGACTAACTATAGTTTAACCAAGAACTATAAAAAGGAGCAAAAATAGAAAAAGCAACATCAATACAGCAAGAAAACATCTTCTTGACAGCAACACAACAACAAACTGGAAACAACTCTACTTGACTGCTTTATCAATCTTCATCTTGAATTTCTACAAAGAGTTGAATAATGATAGGGAAGTGACATGGGAGGGATCATTCTTGTCTAATTGTGAAAAGACCAGGTCCCTTGCAATGTTTGACTCTCAAATGGCAGTTGGAATGTCACTAAGAATACAAACACTTTTGACATGTTGTTCCAAAATGTTGTAGATAGCTTTAAGCACAGAAATGGTACAATCATGTCGCCCTTTAGCATTGCCCAGTCTATTATCCAAAGAATTGAGTTTCTTGAAAATTTGTACAACTTGCTCATTATCCATAGTAGGTTCAACATGCATCTTCCTTTTACTTACACTTTTACCAATCTGCTTGAGTTCATCTTTGAGGTCCATAACCTCCCTTTCTAGCTTGTCAATCCTGCTTAGAAGCCCTTATTCTTTTTATGTAGCAGTGTCTTCAACAGAGATTGATGATATGAAGCAGGTTTTTGGCCGATTCAATATTTTTATTACTGCATGAAGAACTCTCTGAGAGGGGTACAAGGGATTCTTATTTGACTTTTACGGCTAGTGGAAGCAGAGATGAGGTTAATGGAATCTGGTAAAGGGGAGGCAACATGGACAACATGAATGGAGCAGGAATGTGAAAGACAATGGTGATGGATCAACAGAATAAGACCTTGATGGAAGGGGACAACACGTGTATGATTTTGGAACTCAATAATAGAGTGTTCCAGTGAGTTCAAAAGGTAATGTGGGAAATTAACAGTTAAATTCCTCTTGAAATGATTAAGAAAGACAAAATGTCTTAAAAGGAATCATCACATATCTGCTCTCAAGAGTGACATACCTCACCATCATTCGTGAAATTTCAGCAAATGGCTCTGGAATAGAAGACACTTTTATACCAGCCGTAACATATTCAAGATTTTCTCTTTCATCAAGGAATTTCTTAGCTTCAACATTCCTGTCGACATGTTTGCTGAAGAATTTCACCCCATCTAAACTCAATCGCGTGACTTGAGCAATGAGCTCTTCATTGATTTTGACGCTGATATCTCCATATTCAACTGCTCTTTTCTTCCAACCATTCGTGAATTGAACCGAGATATCTTGGTCATGACCCTGCATTTTTTCTATGAGATTCAAAACCCCACCCATTTGTAAATACTTCCACAGGAGCATGTCATTCTTCCAGTCTGGGTCATGAATAGGTTATGTTTTGTAAGGAGGCCCACCCATTCTATTGCCATTTCTTCCTTGGTTCTCAACGACAAAGTTTCGATCCCAATATCGCCTTTCCACGTCGCCTCTGTCACTGTATACCTAGAAATCATGTGAGCTCTTAGTGAAATTATTAACCCTACATGCAAAGTTAATAATCACTTTCCCATCGGCGGAGGGAGATTTTTTAATGATTATTTTGAATACCATACTTATCTTCGATGATGTCATTATGTACCTTGGCCGGGAGAACGTCACCACTAAACCAATTTTTCATGTTGTTACTAACTCCATAGTTGGCCAGATTATCCGCCACTTTATTACCTTCACGATAGGAATGTATGATCTTGCAATTATCAAAATCTTTACAAATCTCTATAGCTTCATAAATATATCTCTAATGGTACAACTTGGGGGTTGATTTTGATTTAACAAATTTATAATGTTTAAAGAGTTCTCTTCAATTATAATATTTGAAATATTACAGCCTCTTACAAGCCTTATCCCCCATAATGCTACCAGAGCTTCATCATAATGATGTGTTTGATGACCCATATTTCCTACAAATGTAGCAACAAAACATCCTCTATGATCTCTTATCACCCCACCTCGTCTTGAAGCTCCAGGATTACCTTTGGAAGCTCCATCAAAATTCAATTTATACCATGAGGTGGGTGGCTGAATCCAATGCACTAAAGATCTGTCAATGCTGTTGTTACTCTTATTCTGAATGTTGTCAGTATCAAACCTCCAAGTAGCAAGAATGTGTTCCTCTTCCTTCGGATATAATATATTTTTTGGAGGCCTAAACCTTTCAATGTTATCCTTGACATCAATAACAATTTATTTAAAAAAATTGGTACAAACCTTTCTTCTATTCTTGAAGATAACATCATTTCTTGCTTTCCACAATCTCCATATGGTCCACAATCTCCTTATCATGCAATGTTTATACGGTGGATCCCATTGCTCCCATGTCTGCAAGCAAGTATGAGGAAGAGTCCAATACAGATTGAAGTTTGCAAAGATAAGACTCCAAACCTTGGAAGCATACTCACAGTGCAAGAAAAGATGCTTGATGTCTTCAACCTTATTTTTACACATGCAACATCTGTTAGGCATAATAAAACCCTTTCTAATAAGATTATCACAAGTGAGAATCTTACCTTTTAGAACAAGCCACATAAAAAAGTTGACTTTTGGGGTTAATTAAGGCATCTAGAGTTTGTTCCACTTTATATCACTTTGTTGAACATCAAAAAAAGTATTATATCCTGACTTGAAAGAATAATCCCCATCAAAAGAGTCCACCCATATGAGCTCATCTTTGTTGTCCTTTTGATTAATAGGAATGAGAGCAAATTGATTTTGCAAGGAAGATACCACAAGTTACAAATTTTCCATTTCCACTTTGAGTTTCTTCCAATTCTTCTTATTCCCAGTCAACTCAATGCAGTCTTTGATATTATTACTATAATTTTTAATTAGACTATTTTTTACGGAGTCAAAAGTATCACTCAATCTAAAATCAGTCCATGTATCGTGCCAAAAATTAATATATTGTGTATGTTATTAATATTGAGTTAATATAACTCATATTAATAATATAGTTAGTGTGAGTGTGTTGTGATAACAACTCACGTAGATTATTTTGGAGTGTGATATCCTTAGGGGATAAGTTGAGAGATTCATGATGAGAGAGATTACGAGGAAGACTAAGAGATAAGATGTGTTGACTCCTACCATTATAGGATTAATTGCATTTATATAAGTGCTATCACTCTTGTATCAATGAATACAATTATCTCGGATGAATTTTATATTCTGTGTTTTTATGATATTGTGTTAGATTATTTCTAATAATCTGGATACCAAATTTATTACTTGGTATCAAAGCACCAAGGTTCTTGTGGCCAACAATGAGAGTCAAGGGGCATTCCATATTTCGTATTTGTGAAGGATCCAAGTCTTTGTTACTACATGCATGACTTAGAGGTTATCTGTACATGTAAGCTCATGTTATGTTATGTACTTCTGCGTTTGGATAACAAATTTTCATTCATCGTTGTGTAATTGAGTTTTTATTAAAGTGTGGACTCGTGTAGTTCCATTCATCCATGTTTTCTGTTCTGGACTTCACCCATTTACACCTGAATTTACACATAGACGTGCCAAGATCTACGATGCGAGTTCCTTGACAAATTCATCCAATCTTGGAAAGCGAGTTCCTATTTGAGCGGTGAAGCTATATGTATGCAGGAACGAGTTCCCTAACAAATCGAATGAGTTATAACTCGTGAGTTATCCGTTTTTTTGCCATTTTTGGATTTAGTGAAAAAAAAACACAAGCATAGAATTTTTTTTCTATTTTTGGAAAGGGGTCTGGAAAGATGTTGGATTTAAAATTTGTAGTTGCCATAAATTTCTGCTGGTAACTCAGATTAAGATGATGTTTTTTTTAAATGTGTGTTTTTTCGAGCTCTTTGCATTGATCATATGCTATCTGTTGTCAATCGAAAATAAAATAAAATTTTAGTTTCATTTTTTTAGTTTATTGTAAGGGTGCATTTTCGACTGAGTTCGACACCCATAATGGAAAAATTAAGTCATATTGAAAAGTTTGAAGGTAAAGATTTCCATACCTGGCAAGTTCGAACCCAATTATTGTTAATTAACAAAGAATTGTGGGAAATTGCCTATGGTAAAATACCAAAACCAACTGATGCAGATGAAGCCACCAAATGGGAAAGCAAGGATCGAAAAGCTACAACAATTATTGGCCTGGGATTATCTTATGCTTACTTGCATCATATAGACTTATCAAAAAGTTCAAATGTCATATGGACTACATTGAACAAGCTTTTTGGATCCCAAACAGGAAGCGCAACAGTATCTCTCAAACAGAAATTGTTTGGACTCAAGATGGAGGAAAGTGACAACATGGTGCAACACATAAGTAAGTTTCGCTCCATTTTAAATCAATTAGCAGGGATAAAAGTAGATGTGCCTGATGATGATGCAAAAGTTGTATTACTAAATAGCATGCCTGCTAGTTATTCCAACATGGTTTTTACACTAAGAAAAATAAATCCTAGCCTAGAAGATCTAATTTCTTCATTGATAGATGAAGAAAATAAGAATATTGATCCAGAAGAAAGTGTGTTGTATGGAAAAAATAAAGACGAAAAATCATTTGTTAAAAGAAGATTTAAATATTCTTCCAAGCAAGGATCAACTTCCAAGGATTCAAAAAAGTGATTTATCTGCTACTATTGTAAACAACCTGGTCATATGGTTGTAAACTGTAAACTGAGAGCTCAAGACCTACTTGATGGGAAACTACAAGAGAATGCCATGGCTGTTGATGAAGAAAAATATTATGATAAGGAAGAACCAATGAATGATGAAAACGATTATAATTCTGAAGATTTTCTTTATGAAGTAAGTATCATCTACATGGAGGTAGGAGGCAATAGAGGAAGGAGGTTAATCAGTGACCTCTTGTCAGCCGCAAGCAACGATGCCACAAAATGTTGTTGTGGCATTTTATTTCAGTTGTGTGTTTAATTTCCATTATGTAAAAATAAGAACAAATGTCACATTCCTATTCAATTGTAATGTGTGAGAAATTCCTATATGTAACCTCCTAGAAGAAAGCATTATAGAGTATGTCTTTAAGTTTATTGTAACACTCATAGATTTGAAAAGGGTTGGTGATAGATCCAGAAAACCACAGATGTAAAAAGGTAGAAAAACTTTTACTGATGTAACGGTCATATGACTACCTTCCTTCTTTATGAAGATGATCTGCCAGTGGAATGTCAAGTGCATTCTTTTCATGGAATAAATGTGGGATGCATTCCTTCGCATGTTGTAAACTGCTATTTAAAACCATGGAAGGAGAGAGCCTTTCTTTTGATCAAGGTCATGAGCCAAGTTGGGCATGCCACATGGGTGAGCATACTGTAGATAAGTGTGTGAATGTTTTTTTTACCATGTCAACATCAGGGGAGTGTATATTGGAGAATTAATAATGTTAACAATAGGGGAGTGAATGTTACTAAATATATTGTGTAACATTATTAATATATCGTGTAATATTATTAATAATGAGTTTATATAACTCATATTAATAATATAGTTGTAATAGTTTTACTACTGGTGAGTTGTGATAACAACTCACGTTGATTACTCTTGAGGGATATTTGGGATGAGAGAGATTGTAGGGGAAGTTGGACATGCTGGTTGGCTCCTTGTATTAAGGAGTGCATCCTCCTATTTGTGTGTATCAATCTTGTATTGAGATATCAAGTTTGACTCCACCATTCAATAGGGGTTCAATGTGCATATGCTGAGTGTATTGTAACTCTCTATCAATGAATAACAACCTTTTCCCTGTTGAGATATGTATACAATTCTTCATAGTTATTCTAATTCGATCAACATTGTGCATTAGATTATTTCGTTAGATGGAATGATTGGACACTAGATTTTAATGCTAATAAACTGGAGTGGAGTATTGAACTTTTCTCAAGTCAACACACCATATGTGAGATATTTTCAATCTAAGGCCCCTGTCATAAAATCAGTCACATTTTGAATGCATTCCAGACACACGAGTGAAATACTTAGTGTGAAGTTTAAAAATGGATTATGAGGTGGCAGATTGTTGTCTAAACGTGACACACATCAGTAACTAGTCTGTACAACATTTTGTTGATTTGATAAGAAGGGCCTACCATTGGTGGAGGTGTTGCAAGCGTTCAAATTTATTAGCATACTGGAGATTATTCTCCAAATCTATCTTCAAAGTTCTGCCTCTTCGGTCTAGGGATATTATGTAAATAAGTCAAATATGTCCTTATTCTCTTGTGTTATGAGACCATGTTATGGATCCTTATCAGTTGAATCAATGTGTAACACTTCATTAGTCACCAGTACTGTTGTCATTGTCAAGTTGATCAATATGAACTGGAGTCATGATGGATGTCGTCTCTGCATTGTCAAAGCCTCCAAAGGATATAGATTCACGAATTTGAGTGTCACATCAAAACTATGATAGAAATGGGAATTATTAATATTCAATGTCCCATTGGACATTGCTAAAGTTGTTGGAGATCGAAAGTCATGCACCTGTTTCTGAATCATGAAGAATATCCTCGAGTTTTGTATTATGAGACAATATTGTAAAAAAACTGTCTCCATGGACGCATTGTGGGACTAGAAACTAAGATAGACCTCTAGAGAATAAATGACTTCCTCTACTCACTCCTAATGCTAAATGGAAATCATTGAGCAATTGAAATGCAACTATCTAGCTCTAACTAAGTAACTTTCCATACTGGAGGCTAGAGTGCAACAAAGGATGATGCACTAAAACATCGTTCTCTCACTAACTACCAATGAGGTAGCCAACAACACGAATTAAGTGGTGTATGTAATACTTCAATAAGAGTTTTAAAATATAAGAAAATTTCCGATGGAGAGGTCCAAATTAAAATGTGAAAAATCAAAATAATTTGCATTATGTTCCACTTTCACGAATCACAATAGATTTGTACAGTATGTTTGATGAACAATGCAGATAACACACTTGTAAATGAATGATAGAGCAAGAGAGTTCCTACGTAAAACTATAGTGTAAGGAATGTAGTAATAAACCTTTGTAAAACCAAAGAAGGTTGCTCCAATGGTTCTTGCTAAAGATCCCATACCGACAAGGTCATCATGTGTACGGGAGTGAATGATGTATAAACATTTATGGAACTCAAGCCCATGGCATGCGACACTAGTTTAGTCAGATTATTTCCTGAATATGCATAAAATGGATGCACAATGCATTCTAGGGGGGTAAATTAGTCCTTAGCATTAAAACAAGGCATCACTTTACAGATTTTTATAAAATTAGAAGAAAGAGAGAAGAAGAAAACAAAGGGAAATTAGAATTCACATTTTTACCCCAACCACCATTACATTTTCATGAGCCAAGATATGATTGATCTATAATTTTTCTTACCCACACCACTATAAGCGGAAAACTTTCTAAGGGGAAGGAACAGTGCCCACTTAACTGCATTTAATTCTAGATGGTTACATGCAACAAATTCTCAAGTAGACCTTTTTCTTGTTAGAGACACGAGATTTCTTTAGTGAGGCTCCCACCTACCTCAATGATTACCAATTCATGAAACCCTTATTGATATTTGTTGCAACAGAGAGACTGTCGCATGAATATGAATCATCACACAAGATTATGATGAAGATATTACCGATGATATGTTGAAATCAATTCAAGTTGAAGGCTAATCATGCAGATTTATCTTTCCACGGAAAATTTACAATCTTTCTTTATGTGTGGTTTCCTAGCTTCTCTAGTACTCACATGGATTTTGAACTCCACTGATTATTCATCTCATCTAATTCCATGGCTTCAAACCTTTGCATCTCACTCTTTATTCCACAATTACTCAATATGTCAGTGTAATATTTCACATATCAAAACATTCCTTACGGAATTTCTGAAAACACTCTCACCCTAGGTCACACTTTGCATCTTTCTCTTGTTCAATTGAGTTTTGATCTTCGTAGCTTTCCAAAACACCCACATACATTTTTTTATTTTTCAACTTGATTTAATGACTTAGGTGGAATTGGTTATCCCCTTATTTGGTTCGACCTTTGAAACTCCTTCATCATGCAGTATCCCTACACTCCTTCACAATGTTTACAAATGACCTCATACCCGTCGGCTCTTCAATTTGTTTAATTTTTTGCAAGGGTGCTAATAAACATAGACAACAACGATGACCTCACATGGATGACCTAACATATGGAATTCTACCACTAAATAGAATGCTTTGTGACATGCTCCAGGAAATTCATCCATTCATGTGTTATATCCCATGATAAGCATGATCATGTGGTCATAAAACCACAAGCACGAATCCACTAATCTCTATAATCATGGGCCAAAAGGCTCAATATCCTTCATCCTTAATAGTTTTTTCTTCAAAAACTTGATTTCAATCCTCTTGGCTCACAAGACCAGAACTAGAAATCACCATCACATCACATCATGGCATGTAGACAAATATTATGGAATCATTATAATTCCCTCTACGTAACTATTTCCATAACATAGTTTTACATTCCTTCCAACATCCAAATTTAAGGGCTTCAGACCACATCCCATACTTTACAAACTACTCTGAAATCATGTTCCCCGAACCCACCCTTTGACTAGTCCTCACAAATAGGGCACACTGGTTTGCACCATTTTGATGAATCAACATTACCTAAAGACCACCATATAGGCCTTGAATAAAAACTCACATAGTAAAAATAATTTCACATTCCAGCTAGTAACAAACATCCTTTGGAAATCATCCATATCATGCTTCAAACAACTCAACCTTTTCAGAAAGAGGCCTATTTGAGTGGGGTCATGTCTTCATCACCACATGATCTGCCATACCTTTCTCATAAACTGATTTTTATGACTCCTATACATCATCATAACCATCTAGAGACAATAACCTATAAAATTATACTAATATAATTCCCTGTGCATCCTCTTTCTAGAACATATTAGGAACTCCTTCCAACTCCAAGTGTAAGGGCTTCAACCAAGCCCATCTTTGCAAACTTCCTTGGAACTATCAAAAAACTTCGCTCTTTGAATATTCTCCACAAATAGGGGACAAAAATCTATTTTAATGAATCAACCATGACTTAAAACCACCATATAAATAAACAACAACTCATCACACTAATAAAAAAAATTCCATTTATTTAGCAACTCCTTTGGACAACCTTGTCCCAAACTAGAATTTCTTCAGTAAACATAGCATATTTGAGTGAGGTTCCACTCATCACCTCTTGCTCTACCATACATTTTTAGAAACATGGAGTAGTTCCTCTACATCATACAAATCATCATACATTACACTATCAATCAAATCTTTTGAGCACTTACGATCATTATCTCTCCTACTGCTTTTGAGCTAGGGTTTCTAGCACACAAAAAGTATGTTTACCTTCTTAAAATTAGTTCATATAACTATGATGAAAATGAAATGAACTCATTATTTGTTGTAAAATATTCTAGAATAAATTTATAAACATACTTGAAATCCAAAATTTCCCATGTAAAGAACAAAGAATTAAGGGTGAGCATCAAAAGGTGCAATTCGAGCTAGAAAACTCCCTTTCTTGGACCCCATTTCACCGAAACTGACGTAACCTGTAAAATTATCTTCAGAATGAATCTAAAATGTTTCTCACACATCTATTAAACCTCTTTCTATCATCTCCAATCATCATCATGGATCAAATATCTCTCTAACTTCTCATCTCATCTCATTTTCATTAGTATCCCTTAGGGTTTTATATAGTCTAGGATAGGGTTAACTGAAATAACATCATAAATCACCATGTAAATCATCTCCAAAAGGTCATAAAATACCTCATAATACCATTATATGATATATCCTTTAATGCTTCTGATTAGATCAAATATCTCTACATCTCAACCTCATGCCTCCTAACACCCAGACCTAGTTTAGATGAGCACCTAAAATTTGGTCTACAACCTATAGTTACACCTTGAAATCTCATGTAAGTGCCTAAAAACTCCTAAAATATTCTCTCCATGCTTATAAAATGATCCTCAGAGCTAAAAAAGAATCTCCAACCATCATGCACCATCACCTAGGCTAGCTAGGTCACCTGATCAAGGTTTGTTAGAAGAAAGCCATTCTCATTGAATCAACTTAGGTAATCAAAAAATGTCAACCTCTGAATACACCATGTCATCACCCATGACTAAGAATCCTCTAACTCCACTCCATCATCTTATTTTTCATTAATGTAATTTTACATCAATGATAACACCTAAATCATAACATGCTAACATGCATGGTTGATGAGTTCCTTCTCTACCTTCATTTCAAGTTATGCACCAAGGTCATGAGCACGCAAAGGTGGAAAGCTGCAGAATAAGTGTGATTGTGTTTCTACCATGTTCACACTAATGGGGGAATTTTAGGAATATACTATGTTAGTTATCACATACATAAATATGTGTGCATAAATTTGAGAAAGAATGTTAGTTAGTGGGTTGAAGATTTATTGAGTTGTTAGAACAATTCACATGGATACAAATATTTGATAGGATATTGTTGATTTGTTAAAACCATATCCTACAATATCAGAGAGAAATAATCCCTATTTATATGTAAAGTATTATGAATAAAAATAATGAAGAAATTATTATGTTTCATATTCTAAGCCCAGACCAAAATTAGTAAGATATCACATGCTAGGTGGAGAACAACATGCAACTTGAGGCCTCTTTGAAGTAGTGCCAAAATTGACGATGCATGGGGTTTCCCACAACCATTATAATGTTTCTTTTGTAAGACTCTACATCCATGGCTAGGTTTCAAGATGATGATCAATCCATTTAGAAATCTTTGTTACATGTGCGACAACTAGGGTTTGACATTAATAGAATAATTTAGGAAGGCGAACAACCACAGAAAGTTACATAGGATAACTTAGAGTAAGTACAAAACCATACAAAAGGTACTACAGACCATATGGCATGGCCTTGAAAGTGTTGTACAATCTTAACCCATGCAAATTTCCAATTCTATTCTCAGTTTACGAGGGTTTCTCATGTTCAGTTATCCTATTTTTTGTGTTGTGCAATCCCATAACATTTTTAGATCATCTATGGACAAGTTAACCACCTTTATTCCCTTGTTTGTACTTTCAATTGATATTTGTCAAGTTAAGTGGTGTGTTGCAATATTTCTTATCTGATATGAGTGTGTAAATTTGATTTAGTGTTTATATTTTATCATCCTTGTTAGATCATATAATCAATTCTTAATCTCTCACTACACCTAATTAGATTGACCATAGAAATTTAATTTAGGGTCAAACATTTTGGTGAACCCCCTTTTTGATCAAACCCTTAGCCTAATCTAGGACTCCTTCCCCTTGTGTATTAGGCATAATGATATTATTAACCCTAGATATCCTAGGGGTAATGCTATTGTGCCTTCTTCATCGAATTATATTATTGCAAATGTTTTACTCTCATACGCCCCTTCTAGCATAGTGCCCGACTTTCCAATCAACCCATTAAACATTTTAAGAGTTTTCCCTCCCACTATCCATAGGCATCGTCATATCATGACCTCATCCCCAATTCCAAATCCTTCTTCATGGACCAAGCTCAAGAGGTACAATTGCATGATCTTGAAACTTATATGCAAGCTTCTGATAACTTTGGCCATGATTATAATAATACTTTGGTTATTGTCCAAGTATAACTTATGTCTAGATTTCATGACAAACTCCACAAAAACCCTCACCATGTTGATCCCATCATTAAAATCTTGCTTACGGTAAAATCAGCTTGTGATAAGAAGTCTAGTGAAGAATCCCTTATTGGACAATCCCAACCTTCTTTCACATTGTCAACATCTTTTTTTCCCACATGCATGGTGCCTACCTCTTTGAGTATACCTCACTTATCAATGTGAAATGTTTCCATTCCTATTCCTACCACTTCAATTGTCACCACACATCCCATATCTACTCCTAATGGTTCACATGTATCTTCTTTTATCACAAAAGCTCTTGAATCCCTTGTTCATACTTTACAAGCACAAATCTTACAATTGCAATAAGGTGCATCCACTTCTTCTAATACTATGGGTTCTAAACGATTACTTCAAAATACTCTTACACCTGAACTGGTTTCTTATCCACTACCTATTGGTTTTGTTGCTCCTAAATTTCCTGTCGATGATGGCAAAGGAGATCCTACTGAGCATTTTCACTCATTTCATGTTGCTTACTTCGATTATGCTTCTAATGACATCTTGCTTACTAAGATTTTCCCCCAAAGTCTTAAGGACTTCATATTACAATGCTTTTACAATCTTCCTACTCATTATGTGTGTGTGTGTTTACTGCTTTTGCAAATATCTTCTTGTCGCAATTCTCTATCAATATAGAGGATAACTTTCTTACACACAATTGGCTCAAATATATCAATACCCTGGAATACGCTATTTATACACATTCTTGCCCGAAGATTACTGAGTTCGAATTCTTGAGGGAGCCTAGAGGATCGTTCTTGCCTGTTATTCCACTAGCTATCAAGATCCTAGTCATTACTTTGAGTTTTGAAGCCTTTCTTATGGTTGGCTAAACTCTTGCTAGGCGTAGGGCATGGAAAGTGGTGTGGTAGAAGGATGAAAGACCATGGAGAGAGAGGAGAGGCGGCTCAAGTATAATGAAGCTCGGGAGAGGGAGTTGGCAAGACAATGTGAAGCTGTAGGAGTGATGGATTTATGGAGGCAGATGTTGTGGGAAGGATTTGAGGTTCGCGCGGAGGATGTGGAACCTGAGCAGTCTGAGCTACCCCATCTTGGCAAGCATGGAAGAGAAACCCCCTCGGCTTCTGGAGAGAGCTCGTCATATGAAGAAAGGAGAAGAGCCATAGGCACATCTTAACCCACATGGCGACCAGACCCTTGCGCTTAGTTTTCTAGTTCCTGAGATAAGTTTTGATAATCTAGTTGGTATCGGTATTCATAGTCGAGCGACACCTAGGAGGTATAATTTTTCATTTGGTACATCTATGGCTGCACAATCATTTCCTGTGTTTGGGGGTATTTTTTCTGGCACAACATTTGGGCAAGGTGTGGGATCAAAAGGTTTGAGTATCACATCTAGGAGTGGCATGGGAAACACATTTGGGAGTGGTTCGGTATCATAGACTGTGTGCATAGTTTAGCATGACGGTGGGTTTCGTAGGGTGCAACTACCTTAGGCCCCTTACTTATGATAGGAGGAGGATCTGGTGGATCTGGAGGAGTTGGCACTAGTGGATCTAGTGGGTCTAGTGGTGGAGGTAACATCAGAGGGAATCAAGGTCCTGGATCTGGTGGACAAGGTCCACAACACCATCAACAGGTGTTTTATGAGATGTCACTCCACTTACCTGATTACAAGGGCATTGAGGATTCCGTGGAACATGTACACAAGTCTGAGTTACTATGGGCACATGAAGGGAATCACTACCCCAGAGTGAAAGGCAAGTCAGTTTGCAACCACGTTGCAAGGACACACGCATAGCTGGTACAGGACGTATGACCCACACTAGATAGTGGTGGATTACATTGTGTTGTGTAATGCCTTTTTGGTGGAGTTCCACATACCTGAGTTTGAATAGAAAAGCATCAACACATTGAAGGAGATTCAACAAGGAATGACAGAGAGTGTGTGGGAGTATGATGCATGTTTCAAGACTCTCCTATCCAAGTTATCTTATGACATTCACCCTTTGCAGCATGCTCAGTGGTTTGTCAGAGGACTGATCACACCATTCAGGAGGGCACTTTCATAGAAGACTTTCATAGATCCGTGTGAGGCCTTGGAGGCTACCTTGTGCTGAGGTAGTAGGAAGCATTGATACAGGAGTTAGTCCATTCCTAGAAGCCCAAATTGCTGCAATGGAAAAACAGCTGGAGAAATTATCTGTGAACTCGGCTCATGAGACTCGCAACGGGTTATGGTGTATGGATTGTGAGGTAGAAGGGCATACAAAGGACAATTGTCCTCAGAGATCGGTATGTGTGATGATGGTAGACTATGAGATTTTCCATGGAGATCATGATGCAAGTAGGTGTCCACTACTGCAGTGCGTGATCCATAAGAATGTGTCTTGCTATTGCAAAATTTGCACCTCTACTACTCATGACACCAAGGATTGTAGATTGATTGACCAAATACATGATGCCATTGATACTGGTGTGTGCCAGACTAGTACTATAAGTAGTTCCAAGGATGAGGGTCATCATTATGAAGGGCACACAGATGAAGGGAGTCATGGAAGAGGCTTTTGTAGAGGATTTAGAGGCTGTGGTAACCACGGAGGTGGAAGAAGTGAGTTCCCATGTGGAACTTGTTACAACTGTGGGTCTACAGAACACTATAAGTGTGAATGCCCTGATCTGCTACAGTGCTCTTGGTGTGGAAAGAAACACAAGTATGAGGAATGCCTAGAATTATTTGAACACATGAGCTAGAAGCAACGGAAGGATAAGGGTGTTGGGATGGTGAGCGTAAAGCATGCTGATCAACAGTGGATGCCAAGAATGGTGCGTGAGTCAGAGTTAGAACCTATACTGGTGATGACATGAGTTGAGGCTATGTGCCTAGGGAGATACCAAATTAGAGACCACTGATTACAAGAGAAGAGGTGGTACATGGGAAGTATCCAGACCCTACGCATCAGAAGGAAGTCTATCAAGAGACCATGGAAGTAATCAGAAGTCTTCAAGGGGAAATTCAGTGTCTAAAAGAGAAATCTAGGAAGTTGGAGCAGAAGAAAAGCATTGAGGTCCCTCAGTCAGATATAGATGATGTCAGAGAGGTGTGTAAGATGTTGCGCCAAGAGAATATCATTCCTCTGTTAGGAGAATGGTTGAGAGATAAAGTACCAAGTGCTGGAGGAGAGCGCGAGAGGCAGGTTTTGCATGCTAACCTTCCTCCCCACAACCTTGACTATGATAAGGAGATTACCTTGAATGCAGTTGTTGATGGATGGCTCCTAAGTAATATTTTGATTGACATGGGCATGGAAGTTAATGTTCTCACCCTGGATGCATGGAATCAAATGGGAAGGCCCCCATTACAACCATCTTCAAATGTGTTGTATATGGCTAATAAGACAAAAGCAATGCCCATTGGTGTTTTAAAGGATGTTGTTATCACTATCCAAGGGGTGAAATTCACTGGAGACTTTGAAGTCTTGGCGCTCTCTGAGGTGGACAACTTTCCAACATTACTTGGGGCCCCTGGTGCTATAAGAACAATGTTGACTTATGTTTCAATAAGGGGTATATAAGTTTTGAGAACAAGGAGGAACATGTTATCATTCCTTTGATGGATGGGAAGTCAATGCCCTATACTGAGCCCTTGGGAGAAGAAGACCTAGACAAAATCTATGTGCACACTATCAGGGACCCTGAGGTTGTGCAACCAACAAAAGAAGTGTTATTCAGTGGGAAGATGCTCAATCTATAAGTGATACAACTAGTGTGGCATGTGACAATTGGGCACATGGGACATATGAGTTAGTAGGAAGGTAGTTATGAGGCTCTGTGATGAGAGTAAAAAATACATGCTCAGTCAGGCACCTATGAGGAAAAAAGTTGCCAAGTTACACTGGGGGAGCCAACTCTGATGTCTTTATGTGAGTAATGGAAACCCAGTGGAGATGTGAGATTGAAAGGAGAAGGATGCTTAGCTATACTTTACTCAGGACTGTAACACGTTGGTGGGTGACCCATCATGATAACCTTCTAGAGTGGCGTGAGGTGAGAATCACATTCTCTGTTAGGTTTCTCCAAAGCAATGCACATACTGTTATACAAGATTATCATGGGAAGGAACCCACCTCGTTTCATGTCCAGGCATGTGAGAAGGCCTGGATGGAAGGTGTGGAAGCCTTGCCTCCATCTTTATGGGTGCATAAGCTTTACTCCACCTTACAAGGTTGTGCATGCACATGGTACATTCACTCAGAGTTGCGCCATCAGACAGGAAACTGGCAGGAGTTGACGACTGATCTCCTTCAAGCTTTCGAGTATCGAAGTACTAAACCATTGGTGAATGAGGTGCTACAGGTTGTTAAGCACCTAACTATGGGAGATAGTGCCATGGTAGAGGATAGAGTACTAGAGTTGTTGGGTGAACCTAGCTTGGAAGTGTGCTTTGATGAGGAAGAATCAGAGGAGGTACAACTTGAGCGTGCATGCATGGAAAAAGAGAAAGGAAAATTGGTCTATGTGATAGATGGTGAAGAGGTGGAAAACTTGGATGTTAACCATACTGTGGGCATGCATGAGGTTATGGATAGTGTTGATGAGAAAGCACATGCCTACCATGAACCCCTGAAAACCAAGAAGGTTAACATTGGTTCAGAGGTGGAACCTAAGGAGGCTACTATTGGAGATTACTGGATAGAAAAGGAGGTTTCAAAGATCATTGATCTGTTGCATGAATTTTAGGATTTGTTTCCACGTGGGTACCATGAGCTTAAAGGAGTTCACCACTCCTTGGGAGAAATGAAGATCAAGTTAAAGGAAGGTGTGTGCCCAATTTGGAAGAGACCTTATCGAATGAATCTGAATCTATGCGTGTCAAAGTCAAGGAGGAGATTGACAAGATGATTGCATCAGGCATCATTGAGGTTGTTGAAGAATCAAAATGGATAAGTCCAATGGTCATCAACATTAAGAAGGATGGAAGGATAAGGATTTGTGTTGATTTAGGGATTTGAATGTGGTATGTGTCATTGACCCTTTTCCAACCCCCTTCACTGAGGAGATCCTGGAAGGAGTAGCTGGGGGCATGAGATCTATTCTTTCACAGATGGATTCTCAGGATATCATCAGGTTAGAATTACAAAGGAGGACCAAGAAAAGACAACTTTCACCACTGAATGGGGAATTTTTTCCTACACGGTCATGCCTTTTGGACTGAAGAACGCACCTACTATGTTTTCGTGCATTGTGTTTCAGGCATTTCAGGACTTCATCCTTAAGTTTCTTCAAGTCTACCTTGATGATTGGATGGTTTATGAACTAGTAAAGGACCATTGTGATAATCTAAGGTTGATGTTTGAGAGATGTCGGTAGCTGAGTATATCTCTCAACATTAAGAAATGTGTTTTCACTACTCCATTTGGAACCCTGTTGGGGCATATCATATGTAAGGAAGGCTTTTTGGTGGATTCTACCAAAGTTTCTGTTATTGTGGGATTGGGGGAACCTACCAGCTAGAGCATGTGGTGCGTGGATTCCTTGGGCATATAGGGTATTACCGAAAATTTATCAAGGGATATGCTAAGATCACCGCGCCATTGGAGGGATTGTTGAAGCACAAAAGTACATTTCATTAGGGAGAGGCACAACAGATGGCATTTGATACATTGAAGAATAGGCTTATCACTATGCCCATATTACACTTTCCTTCTTGGGATAAGCCATTCCATGTACATGTTGATGCTTTAGGGATGGAAATTGGAGTAGTGTTAGCACAACCTAGTGAGGGGATTGTTGATCACCCTCTTTGTTTTACAAGCAGGAAGTTAACCCCAGCAGAACAAAACTATACTACTACTGAGCGTGAGGCATTGTTGATGATCTATGCACTACACAAATTTAGGTAGTATCTGTTGGCAACACCCTTTATATTCTACATGGACCACATGGCATTGAAGTACTTGGTAAACAAGCCCATTTTACAAGGGTGCATATGCAGGTGGGTCCTATTATTTCAAGAGTTTGAGTTTACGGTTGTTGTAAAACTGGGTAAGAGTAATTTGGGGCCTGACCATTTATCAAGGATAGAATCAGGAGAGGACATGCAGAGCATTGAGGATACAATTCCAGATGCACAACTATTTAGATTGTAGTGCACACCCTCTGACTTGGAAGATATTGTTGTGTTTCTCAAAATGGGTGTGGTGCCAGAGGGAATGAAGACTTTGGAAAGGAAGTAGTTAGCCATATGCGTCGCACCCTACATGTTAATTAGTGGAGACTTATACAAGTTAGGCCATGATGAGATTTTGTGTCGGTGCGTGTTAGAGCATGAGCGTGCTGCAATCATGGAGGAAGCACATGGTGGAATTGCAGGAGGACACTATGCAGGGAATGCAACCATGTGCAAGATTTTCTAACAGGTTTTTGGTGGGAAACCATTTACAAAGATTGTATCAAGTATTGCAAGGCCTGTGACCACTGCCAGTGCCTTGGTAAACCAGGGAAAAGAGATGAAATGCCATTAAGACCGATTTCCAGTGCAGAACCATTTGAGAAGTGGGAAATTGACTTCGTAGGCCCTATTTCTCCATCCTGCGTGAAGGACAGGTTTGTGCTATATCATTACATGCATATATTACCTTACAAGGTGGGAAGAAGTGGCACCTACAAGGGATTACACAGTGGCGACAACAACTAGGTTCTTGTGGGAAAATATAATCAACAGATATGGATGCCCACTGAGCTTAACAAGTGATAGGGGTACTCATTTTTTAAATGAGACAGTTAGAATCTTATTGGTAGAATTCATGGTGGCCCATCACAAGACTACCCCTTATCACCCACAAGCTAATGGGACTGCTGAGGCATTTAACAAAATTTGAATCACATGTTAACCAAGATTTGTGATGTGGGAAGAAAGGATTGGGATGAAAAAGTTTTTTGTTGTGTTATGGTCATATCAGACTACTTATAAGAGACTGAACAAGGCCACACCTTTTCAATTGGTGTTTGGCATGGAAGCTGTGTTACCTATTGAATTCATGTTACCATCACTGTGTATAGTGCACGCAGGAGGGTTAGATGATGAACAAGTGCTTGAGGAGAGGATTGATAAGTTGATGCAGTTGGATGAGAGGTGGGCTATTGCTCACTGGAGTCAGAAAATAGAAAAATCTAGGCAGAAGGCATGACATGATAGACACATCAAGAACAAGTAGTTTGAGGTTGGGCAGATGGTTCTCTTGTATGATTCCAAGTTTGTGCGCCATACTGGGAAATTCAAAGTCCATTGGTTGGGCCCGTACATTGTATCCTATATACTTGATTCAGGCACTTGCCAGTTACAAGTGCTGGATGGAACATGGTTGCCAGGCCATTTCAATGGGAGTAGGCTAAAGCCCTACTATAAATAAGTCTTCTTTGTGTTTGTAAATAAGGCAGTATTGCCAGTTAGCCTAGGATTTTCTTTGATGCAGTTTCCTTTCTTTGTGTTTCCCTTTCTTGTTGCTTTGTTTTTGTGTGCATTTGTGCTGGTAGCCACTTATTATTTTTAAAAGTTTTCTATGCGCAGAGGACTGCGCATCCATTTTTGTGTGGGGTGGAGTGATGTGACAAGTGTTGGAAGCTATGGTTGTTGATGGCCCAGGTTGAAAAATAAAAAACATGTGGATTGGAAGATCACGCATAGAAGAGGTGAACATAAGGGAAGGATGGTGTCAAAAGGCTTTATAGAAAACACGTACAAGAATGAAAATCACAGGAACAACATGAGGTAGGTGATGTCAAGAACTAGGATTAGGACATAGAGGAAGAATGCCTTCAGCATGAGATATGCACGTGCATAAGGATTTATGGTTAGTAAGGGGTTTTTGCATGCCTGAAGGTTGCCGAAGTTTTTTTTAGGATTGAGTGTGGAGGAAAAGTGCTGAAAGGTTGGCATTACAAAAAAAAATGCCTTTATTGCGAAAGTATTGGTAGGTGGCATGACATTTATTGTGGAGAAAAGAAAAATTTATAAATAGAAGATCGGGGGTGCGTTGTTTCCTACCTTGCGTTTTAAGTTATCAAAGAGCTCTCGCGAACTAGGGCATCCTTGCAAAGAAGGTTTGAGAAGAGTTGTGAAGATTTGTGTGCATAGCTAGTTTGATCAGTGAACTAGAGTGGAAAGGAGTACATGGACGTAAGTGGAGAAGGTTGTGTGGAAGAATCCCGTGGGTGTTATGCTGTCTTGTGGAAAAAGGGTTTTCCAAGTTAGGGTTACATAGCTAGGGCATGAGGTTTGGAGGAAATTTGCAAAGGAGTGGAGCCATGAAGTTGAGCAGAGCCAGACCAAGAGAGAGGAAGAAGTTTTAAGGACCCAAAACGAAGGAATGACACCAAGGAAAGTAGCAAATGTTTCACTGAAGAAGGGCAAGGGAAAAGGAAAACAATCCATTTCTACTAGTTTCAATGAAGAATGGTATGCAGGAAATGCAGTACCTAGATGACGTATTACTTGGTAAGGAATGGGTGTCTCATGTCAGAAAGATGACCATAAGTGATTATAACCATTGCATGAGCACCATAGAGAATGAGATGACCCTAGAACTGGTTCACCCTACAGAGAAGAGGACACCAGATGGAATGCCTATCTATGATGATGAAGTATAGGTGAAAATGGAGAAGGTGGGTTATTGTAACTCTATGAGTTTCCCTATTTTGGAAAGAATGAGTGACTATACCAATGGTTGATGTCAAGCATGCATGAAGACCACTTCTATTTTGCAGGTCGGAGGATGCACATAACCCCCCAGCTAATTTCTAAGTTCACCGGCCTTATCTGCAAAGGAGAATCATTAGACGATTATTTGGGAGACAAAGAAGTCATTAAGAATACCGTTGAGGCTTATGACTACAAGAAGGGTTCACGGTACTTCAAAATTTATGTAATTACTGACCCGGTGATGAGGATGGTCACCGCTTGGTCACAAAGTTGAATGGGAAAGAGAGATGGACACAGATCAAAAAGGCCTGGTTGAATGTATGTTGCAAGATCTCAAGAGGGGACCATCTATAACCTCTCAAGATTTTATTATAGAGGAGATTATAATGAAGCGTGGTCACAGTGATGGTGACGAGTTGGCTAATTCCTTTATAAGGGAAGAGAGAAGATCATGTTTGGTAATGTCCTCCTCACCATTGTCTAGAAGAGAGATTGGAGTGTTGATGGGTTGGATAAGTTTTTTTGGGAATACTATTTTTAGAGAGACACCATGATATCCCTCTGGACATAAAGTGTTAAAAAAGAGAATACGAGTGTGGGAAATATGGGAGCATGGGAGGAGACCCCAGCTTAGCAGTAAGCTTATCCAAATAGGTAGCGCACACATGTGGAAAAGGCACAATAGCAGCGTAAGAACACGAGATGACTTATATTAATGGTCCAAGCAAGGTATTATGTGCATTATTCCAAAGTACCATGCCCACCAACCAACTCCTTGCTTGGTCTTCTTTTGATGAAGAGGGTGCATACCAGCACACGAGGAAAATGTTATCCTGGGATTTTGAGTCCTATGTTGATGAACCTGAGTTCAAGGTAAATTAGATGCATTGATGAAGATACCATATGCCAAGGGAGTAAACCCTCTTGTAAATTCCTAGCAACTGTCAGATGATAAAGTTTGCAACATGCTCAAAAAAGTATCGGTGGAGGTGGAAGCAAGACTCTTTGGCAGAAATGATAGAATAAGGGTCTTGGAGGAAGAGCTTGAGAAAAAGAATGAGGAGATCATTGAGAGGGACAAGGAGATAAAACAAAAGGAATTGATCAGTGCGTAGTTAAGGTGTGAGCTGAGGGATGAAAAGGAAAAGGTGCGTGAATTCCATAAGAAGATAGAGGCCATTTCAAAAGCCATTATCTTGAAACACCCAAACCTTTCCCCACCTGAGCAGAAATATGAGTCAACCATGCACTGCTTGGAAGACTTAACCCGCATCCTCACCATGGAAAGGTGACCACTCACATTAGAGTCAGTAGAGGAGGTGATGGCAGACCAGAAGAAGGAAGAAAAGATAAAGATTAGGGAGATAGTGACGTGATACTATGAGCTCCTTTCCACAGTAAAGACCATCATGCAGATGGCCGAATCTATGTATGACAATTGTGCCAACAGATACAGGGTACCAAGCATATTGATTGCTACACATGAGGTAGATATGAAATAATTTCAAGAAAAGAACAAAAGAAATACAGCGGAGCGTGATAAGATTCTGGGAAAATTTGAGAAGAAGTTGGAAGTAATCAAAACCTTATGAGGTTCGATTAAGAATAGGCTAAAGGAACTATACCCCCAAGTCACTCGCAGGATGGATGTGCTAGGGTGATCTTAGCAAGCAACTGAAAAGCATTGTAGATATGCTGAAAGCTAAGAGCGATGAACTAAGTTTTGATGAAGTAAGTGCATTAGTGGGTGACCTACTTCAGCAGGCACAGGGAGAAGTGGATGCCTAAGAACATTTTGAGGCATCCGTAAAGAAGGAGTTCCCACTCCTCATGCAGCAGTAGCATATTCTTCCATTCTTCCATTCTTTATTTATTTCAATTCCACTATTCTTTATTCTTTGAAGAAGTAGAATGTTCCCAAGGAAAGAGAACATGCATAGTGTGGGGTGATGTTGGACCCTAAATATTGGCTAAGTACCAAGAGGCATGTGCACAGGATTAGTAAATAGAAGGGAACTCAGGGAAAAGTGCGCAGGAAAAAGGGTTTAAGAAGGGTTTAAGTGAAACCAGGGTGCGTGCGGGAGGCAGAACAAGGGTTTAAAGGACTTAGCCATATTTGGCATCATGGAGTCACTTGAGGAAAAATGTGAGGACCCAACTAGGCATGATAAGTGGATAAGGTGTCAGCCTGGAACCTTGGAGGCCAAGAAAAGGATATTCCACACAAGAATATTCCAAAGGCATCATTACAGTTAGTGGAAGGTTTTGCAAAGAGGATAAGCATTCACCAATGGAGGACCACATTGACACTTGGCATGTGATCTACTCAGGAGAGAAGTCATGGCGGTGGATGTTGATCCTATTTAAAGAAGTTCTTGGACAAAAACAAATGGAGAGAGAGGGAGGTAGTGTGAAGGGCTAGAACAAATGATAAGGAAAGGTAACAAGGTGTTGTAAATGTTAGGAAATGCTAAGGGTTTGGAGCTCATGATGCTAGGGTTTAGAGTTCTTAGTGCTAGAGGGTTGTAAGGGATATCATTAAGCATATGTATGGGTATTGGGGTCTGTAACAAGGGTTATAATGGGGAAAGTATAGTTAGGATCTTTGATCAGATTAGTTTTTAGGGGTTGGATCTTTATCATTTGATGTATATGGTCTGAGATGACCCTTTTGAATGTAGTATGGCTACTAGAGACTCTTTTTAAATCAATATACATGGATCTATTCTGTACATCTTGTTTATGGGTGTAAACCCTCATGTTATTTGGCTTGTCATGACTCAGATCTAGTTTCTTGTGCTTTATACAATGTTTATTTAGCTTTTATGATGCATTGATGTGTAGATATGTTAGTTATATATCCTACCTTTTTAAGTAGATGCATGTACTTCTGTTTCTGCAAATAATCCTCCATTAATGGCAGAACTCTCTTGCAAACCTCACATAAAGGAGGGGCTCACCCATGCGTGCCTCGGGTGAGCACCCAGTCGTATGTTGGGTGATAGGTCGTGTGCTTGGGGTTAGAAAGAAGTATTGAGGCCGTCAGTGCTTTGCACCACAAGCTTGGATGTAATTGGCGTATATATGGACATTTCCTAATCCATCTTGGAAGTCGAGAGATACATTTTAAATAAAGTGTGAGAGAATACTTTTGTCACAGTCACATGTCTAAAAGGAAGCATTTTTTTGAGTTTATGGGAGGGAGAAAGGACACGCTCATACATTATCACTAGGTAATCCATTAGGTAGAATTGTTTGGCATAAGGGGAAACACTACTCTAGGAGGCCCACAATGGCGTTGTGTACTACTAAGTAAAGTTGTAGCACCACATTTCTACGGAGTTGCAGGTTCTCTCTACATAATGTGTGGAGTTTTAGATTTAGAGGGGTGGTGGATGACATTGTCATTATATGTTTAAAATCAAAGCATTGAATAATGTGCATTGTTTATCCATCATACCTCCACCTAAAATGTGTGAGTGCAATTTATACAAGGTGGAAACCTATTTATTGTTTTTGGGGAAACAATATCAATGCCAGATGATGATATACATAACTTTTATGACTTGGCGAACATCCACAAATATCTTTGCATTCTTCTTATACATGCATAAAAAGGTTTGTAATCAGCTGAAGATTTTTTAGACAGAAAGTTTTACAAGCCTGAGTGTAGTAAGAAAAATGTGTAATGTGTCTTGTAGCATGCATGAGAGTTTCATTGTAAATAAAATTGAAGGTGTACATATTCAAGTATTTCACGAATAATGTCATCTGATGATATATACCTTGATAAGTTTTTGCTTCTTTCTTTGACAAGTTTAGAAAATTTATGTAAGTTTGAAGATGAGTCCTGAGGGACTTGTTGTGTTGTCTTGTGCAACCAAAGAAATTTGATGAAACATGTGTACTATCAAAATTCTAGGATTGTCCTTTGATTGTATATGTACTTGACACATTTTCCATTTGCCATTTTATTGAGACTAACTACCCCTCATTGTGGTTGTGCCATAAACATGAGAAATAAAAGAAACATGAAATCAAATAAACTTATAAATATTTCTTCTAAATCCTCTTATTCTTAAGTCTCATGCAACAAACCATCTTCCGAGTGGTTTACATTCACTTATAAATTAATGGGGTATGATGAAGGAAAACAAATCCATGTCTTTGGCTGAGAAATAAGAAAATAATAAGAGTAGTGTCAGGTCATGTGTTTAAACCTTGATGATAGCCGATAGCATTTCTAGAGGTGACAAAGTTGACAAAAATGTGGCAGTCATGAAAACCTTGCAAGATATAGAAAATGTGTAGAATATTAGAGAATAACATATAATGAATCAATAGTTACTGCATTTACTTTCAATAAATTCCTTAAAATATTTATCAGAATACCCATACAATTGGTCCTTTCTCATCTTATTTCACCACTCACCCATACTACAAAGCCCCATAATGCAAAAAATTCAAAATAATAGGAGCAATAGTATACACATGATGTAATGTTTCAAATACGATGTGTGTTAAGAACCTAAGATATTGAGAAGGCAATGTCAAATACAAATCCATAAAGAAATATCTTGTGGTTAATATTTGTTGTTTCCTGGGCAAGCATGGAAAATGGCCTAAGATAATAGTCTATGGCACAAAACCACCTAAGTTGCCATGTTTTTTGCTTATCAAATTCAACTACTCTATCAACGTGAGATGGAAAGTTGAATACCCTCCATGTGCCCCTGTCTCTAAAGTATCCCTTGGCACGTATAAGTGAATTCCACTAAAATTGTTACGTGTACTATTTACAAAACACAAGCGTTGACATTACAAAACACAACTATTGAAATTATTAGTATTGATTGACAAGGGCTTTCATTTTCACATATCTCCATAGTATGTTGCATCAACGCCCAGTAGGCCACACCCCCTTTCTTGTTTAAACGATTGACTTAATTGACATGTGCTTCATATATTTTCTCGGAAATAAGAGTTTTGCATACGTTCCCCCAACATTTTCCTTGCACCTGGACGTCACCTCCCTCAAACCCCTCCTTTACCTCCCCTCTTTCTCTTGTAATGTTTCACTCCTTAAATTTTAAGTTCTTCAACGCATCCTTATCAGAGTCTCCATTGCACCACTCGCGTGCAACTGCTAGTAGTGTATTGAACCATAAACCATAAAATCGAAGCTAAGCTAATCTAAACTAAAATCCTTATATAATTAATTAGTAGGCAAGCTTTCATAAAAAGATGCATTGCGTATGTTTGAAGACAAATATTATAGTGAAACAAATCCTTAATGAAATATAATAAAACCACTACCATCTACAACCCTTTCAATGATATGGAAGACTTTTGACTATTTTTTTTCTATATAAAAAACCACCAAATTTATATTAATGTAAGTATAAAGGAAAAATTACAATGCCAAACAGTTATGCTCATACTTGAGGAGATATCCTTTGATTTCTAAGAACAAAAAAGAGAAAATAAATAGCATATCTATGTTTTATCCATCATGTGACTACAAAGAGAGGATCCACTCAATCTGTTGTTTCTCCGGGGACCATGTGAACGGTAGAGCATGTGATCCTAATAGGTATTATCATTGATGCAAAACCACATTAATGAAAAAGTGAATGTTGTATGATGGTCCTATGATGTTGTTATGGTGCTAACATGATGTTTCAGATGTGTTATCAGTTGATATAGTGGGATTTCAGTGAGGTGTGTTTACTCTTGCAAGCCTATACATGTGCCTAGGAGATGCAACTTGGTAGTGTGAGATTCTTGGATGCTTGGAAGCATGTTGACATGATGGATAGCATGTTTTGAGGGTGTTTGAGCACTCACAATAGTGGCATGGTACATGTACAAGTGGATCACTTGGTTACAGGTGCTCATTGGGAGCAGGTATAGTAGCTTGGAGGTGTGACAGAGTGATTTGGAGCTATATGAGCTCATGGAAGCATGCATTCAGGTGTATCATGGCATATGAGGTATGTTTGGGTCATTTTTAGAGGTTTCTTGTTCAGTTATTGCATTATTTCAGTTGACCCTAGCTTCTACAGTGAGGATCTAACATGCAAGCATAGGTAAGTCTTAGTGAATGGAGAGATTGAGGTATGGCATTGACATTATGATGATTGGATATGTTAGAGGGATGAGTCATGATGCTTTCAGAAAAATTTCAGGTGCCCATGATGTGAATTTTGCAAGATATGACTGATTTTGTGAGACAAGGTCAAAATCAAGTGTATTTCCAGCTCGAAGTGCAACTTTAGATGCTCGTTGTGAACAGTGTGATTTGCATGGGACCTTGTGGATTTCAGGGAATATTCTATGGTGATTTTATAAGGTTTCACAAAAATAATGAGGTCATTTGATCATCAGGTTTTTATGAATGAATGTTAAGAAGGTAAAGTGGTCTAAAACCCTAGTTAAACCCTAGCTAGGAGCAGTTAGCAGAAAGTGAAGTATTGTGACCAAGTTTTGATTTATTCATAAAAATTGATGATTTTATGTTGTAGAGGACTCCTTAGGATTTCCATAAATGTATGGTTGAGGTCATGGTGATGAGTGGGCCCCACCTAAAAATAGTAGTTTCTAAAGAAGAAGGTTTTAGGACAAGATGGTCCAAAGGAGTAGCATGAAAAATTGATGGTGCATGATGTATGGGAGTTTTTATTGATGTACATGGAGGTTTTAGGAAAATTTCATGTAGGTACATGGTGTTTTGAGGTCCAAACAGGTTGACTGGTCAAAGGGCAGTTTTGGGGTCTCAAATAGCAGGATTCAATAAAATGGGCATAACTTGAGCTACATGTGGAGTTTTGAAGGTGATTCAAGTTTTTTGGAAAATATATTCAGATATATTTCCAGTGATATATGATTTTTTCCTTATGATTATGTCATTTGATAGGGTTTCCAGTTCATTCTTTGCACAGGAAAATATTTGGCAGTTCAAGACAACATGTGTTTTGGTGAAGTTTGATGTTGTTTGAAGCATGAGATGGATTGGGTGATGCTTACTATCACCTGGAATGTGAAGAGGGATGAATTGGGAATCCAATTAATCCATTTTTAGGTCTTGAATGTATGTATAAATGATTTTATGAGCTAACCTTTGGAAACATATTTTTTGGCAGGTTGTTTTGGTGAAGGAAAATGTAGTTGTGGTTTGAAGAGATGGATGTTTCATGACTTATAAATTTCTTAAAAGTGTTATAAAGGTTATTAAATTTCCATAAAGTGGTCACATGGCATGGTTTTTGGTTTATGTTTAAGTGATTTGGTGATCCTTATGAAGTTTCCAGGGTGTTGAAGGGTGCAGGAAACAACTGTTTTGAGAATTGTAAAGGGAACTGGGCCCAGTAAATGAAATAATTTGATTGGTTGATTAAATGTATGACCATGTATGAATTTAAATGATATTTTATTCATATGTAAGGGGTTTTGGGTCATGAAAAATTATGGTACTAATGTTAGGGCAATTTTAAGATTGTGCCCATGGGGTTTTGAGCCATTTTTGGCACATGAAATGATGGTTTGAGCTAGGCCGACCTAATTGGGTCACTTGTGACTATTATATTTCAAATTTTAAATGTTTCCTTGATGTATGGGTCAAACCAAAAGGAGGGAAAAGGTTGTGCCTAAGTTTGAAATGAGGAGAAGCATATAAAAGCATGTTTTTGGGTGCTTTTTGGAACTAGTTGAGTGTGTGCATGTGGAGCGACCTAGGTGAAGTTGATTACAGGTGTTTGAGCATGATTTGAGGCTGATTCAAGTGTGTTTTAGGTGGATATAAATTAGAGGACATGAGAGCAAGAGTTTGATGATTTTTAGAGTGATTGAAGAGCTTGTTTTGTGAAGTGTGATCACCTAGGGTTTGATTGAAGAAGTGTGAGCTAAATATTGGATCTCCATCAGTTGTGGCAGAAAAAAATCAGAGATATACACATCATAAGGTGGTTGAGTGGGTGTTTGATCATCTTGGGGGGTTGTAGCCTCCTTGTGGAGTTGGTGCTTCACAAAATTAGGGGTTGGTGCTCCTTGTAGGGTTGGTGCTCTACTAAACTAGGGGTTGGTGCTCCTTGTGGGGTTGGTGCCTCACTAAATTTAGAAACATATCAATATAATATTGTGTTTCAGTGGGTTTTATTTCCCTTGAGGGTTTCCCACTTATATCTTGTGTTCTTGTGTTGTTTCTTTTTTCATGGTTACATGTTTCATTGATGGTTTATGGTGTGCACACATTAAGTATTGAATAAGTGGATATTGTGATTGAATGTGTATGATATTTTGAGTTTCAGATCTGAAATATAATTTGAAGTTTTTATAAGGACTGATTCACCCCCCCTCTCAGTCCATTGTGCTTCTAACAATTGGTATCTGAGATGGTCCTTTTGCGGAAGTTTAACAACTTGAAAGGAGATCCTTGAAGAACAATATGACGAGCAACACTATAACTGGAAAGCCACCATTTTTTTATGGAGCGAATTATATTTTTTGGAGTATGAGGATGAAAAATTTCATCATGGCACAAGGGTTTGATGTTTGGGTTGTTGTAGAAAAGGCTTATGTTCCTCCTGCTAATTCTCCAAGCACTGAAAAAGAAAAGACTGATTATACCAATAACTCAAGGGATTTCAATGCAATCCTAAGTGGACTTGGAGAATCAAAAATGGGAAAAGTGATGCACTGTAAGAATGCAAAGGAAGCATGGGACAAACTACAAGTTCTCTATGAAGGTGACTCAAAGGTAAAAATTACAAAACTTCAAACTTTTAGAAATCAGTTTGAAAGCCTTAAAATGAATGATAATGAGTCAATTGTTGCATATCTTCTTAGAGTTGATAAAGTTGTGAATAACATGAAGGGTTTAGGTGATGAAGTAAAAGAAGAAGTTGTGGTTCAAAAGGTTCTAAGGTCTTTGACTTCTAAGTTTGATTCTAAGGTTTCTGCTATTGAAGAGGCAAAAGATCTAACCACTTTGAAATTGGATGAGTTGCATGGTACTTTGACTGCTTATGAAATGAGGATAGGAGACTCAAAACCAGCCAAGAAGGAGATTGCATTCAAATATGAAATGAAAACAAAATACAAGAAGGTAAGGGAGGATGATACCACTCTAGAGATTGAAGATGAAGAGCTTTTTGCTATGATGGCTAGAAGATTGAAGCAAGGTTCTGGTAAGTATAGAGGTAAACTTCCATTCAAATGTTTTAATTGTGGAGAAGTAGGAACATTTTTCTGCTAAGTGTCCTCATAGGCATGAGAAGGAGAATGATGATGTTGAAGATCATGAGGAAGAACCTAAGAAGAAGAACTACAAGTTTGGAAAAGGTAAGAAGAACTTTAAGAGGCCTAATGATAAAAAGGATAAAAGAAGTTTTTATTCAAATCAAGATGATGAATTTTCAGATGCAAGTAGTGGTGTATCAGACTCTGAATCTGAAACTGAATATGAAAGCATAGGAAATGAGGCCTTATTCATGACTAAAGAAGCTATGAGGTCTTCAGGTGATGGATCTTCTTTATTAGGGGATTTTATTTCTGGTTATGGTAACTATTCTGATAAGGAATGTGAAGATGACATAGATGATCTTGAGAGTGTCAAAAGAGAACTTGAGCAAGCTGAAAAAGAGAATCAAAAACTGACTTTGCAGATTAAAGAATATGAAAATCAGTTTCATAAGTTAGATGAACAATATGTGGTTGAGTCTACAAAACTAATTGAAGCAAACAAGTTGCTAGAAGAAAAGGTGAAGTTTCTTGTCTCTAACCTGCAGGATAAAGAGAATTTGTGCACCAAGTATGAACAAGATATAGAGTTTTTGAGGGCTGAGTTGTTAGAAATCAGTAAGAAGACTATGTCCTTGCAAAAATTTGAAAAGAGTGCTAAGGATCTAGATGACCTACTTGGAAAACAAAGAGTTGCAGATGATAGGACTGGTTTGGGCTTCAAAGAAGAGCCTAAGGACAAATAACTAAAGCAAGATGTTGGTGTTTCAAGCAAGGAATCAGATAAACCTATTGTGAAAGAAGAAAAGAAAGTGACACCTATCAAGAACAATGAAAAATCAAGGTCCATTAGACAACCCAATGCTTCAAGGTATGAAAGAACTTTCAATGGTCATTGTTTTACTTGTAATGCTTTTGGTCATAGAGCTAATGAGTGTAGGAGATACTCTAGAGATGATCATCCTTGGAGAGACAATAGAAGTGAGTTTTCTAAAAGAATAGTATGCTATAATTGCAATGAACAAGGACAAACTGCTAGGTATTGCTTACCTGATAGACCTAGTCAAAATGAAGGACTGAAACTCCATGAAAACTCGTTGTCATAGAGACCGACCATGGTTCGTTGACCGGTATCGGTTACCCTTTGTGACTGATGTTGGTTAGAACCAACGTTGGTGCTGATGGAACTAACACAATGCCACAAATTGGCATAGGTCACCAAACCAGGTGCCCACTATGACCAAATTCGATAGTTGTGTTGAGTCAGTCATTTCAAGAAGCACCCAAATCTTGTACAAACAACTTAACAATAATGTATGCAATAAAAAACTGCACCAAGATGAAACACATCACCTTACCAACACCAAGATACTCAACCGCATCTTCAACCAAAGGACTTTCCTCTGAATGGAAGCCTCGTCTTCATTCTGTGCTATTATATTCTGTCTTTCTAAGAAGTTTGTGCATCTAACTACACCAAGGATGCATAATTGCTGCTCTATCTCATTCTTAGATCTAGATCTGCAATCCCAAACATGCATGTGCAACCAAAATAATATAAGCACTGCAATACCAAAATAAAACCATACCTCAATAACCGGATTTGCAATCTGACCAACATGTTTGTGCCTCCAAGAACCAGGGACACCTCAACAACAAAGATACATTCCATGCATCTTCTTAATTCTTCAGATATGTGATTTTCTGATTAAAACTCGGTTGCTATATAACCGACCACGATCACCATGCAACCGACCACGGTTACCCTATAATCGATCACGGTCACCCTTCTGATGCCTGTTGCCAGTTAATTGACACTGGTCACTATAATTTCCAACAACCTTACTCTTCTAACTCCCACTTGAGATTCAATCTCTTCCTGTGATCTTCACATTAGGAAAAACAAACCCTGTTCTTGTACACCTGTCAGTAAACCACTAACAATATATTGAAGCAAAACTTTGCTCTGAAATAACCAAACTTTGATATCAGTTGTTGGTATCAGATAAGATAACAAACTTGGCTCTGATACCATTTGTTGGGAATTCAGGACTGCGGAATAGTGCTATGATTTAATAACAAACAAAATCATGCACACATGATCTAAACAATTCCCCAAAATCTACATCAATGGAAGTATAAAACTAGAATAATCCAAATCAAAACAAAGTATACACACATAACACAACATGTACCGTGGTTCACCCAATGTGGGCTACATCCACCAATGATATATATCTCATATATATAATACAACAAGAGTACAAACCAACTCTTCAATACAAGAGTACAATGCATCTCTCCAAGAGTATCTCCTCTCCTCCATATCTCTAAATGGATCTCCATGAGTGCACTACAATTGCGCCTCTAAACACCACCAACAGATCTCACATAACCAAGAACTACTACATCTCTAAACTGCTACCAAGTTCTTTGTGGATCTGTGACAAGACCTCTCACATGGGTCTACCAATGTGCAACCATGATGTGCATCAAGAAGTAAGTTTGTCTCTCCATCACTGCATAACCTGTGCAAACATGAAGACAACCTCCTCTACAATATCTAGATCTACTTGGATCAACAATACAATATGATCTCATGGATCTATAATACAAGACTAGATCTACATATGGATCTATAATATAAGATCTCACCAACATGTGGATCTACAAGACGAAAATCTATGTGCTTTGCATACTATGTAAGCCATTACAATGAGACAATAACTATACAAAGGAAATATAGTGGAAGATGTTACCCTCTTCTCACCATTCAAATGTATCATGTTATTTCCTTCTATCCAACTCTCTCTATGGAGACTTTATCTTCATGTAACTTGTTCTTTCTTTCTCTTCTTCTTCATCCTCTCAATCAAGGAATTCCACATGCAATAATAATCAATTACATGCCATCATAACATCCAACCCTAGTTTTCATGCGTATATAAGCATATACAAACTTAGGACACCTTAGTATATTACAACCTTTAGATCAATTTTATAAAAAAGTTAGACCTAATTCCTGTGAGTTAAATATAAAATTTCACGCACAGCTAACCGAGGACAGTTACCCTGATCGATGGCGGTTCTTATGCTGACTGACGTTAATTACTATGTATTCCAGTAAGGTGTAAAACATGTTATCTTTAAAGCAATTCAGCTCCACAACCTAACAGTAATGAGATTGGTCATGTGGCAAGAGTGTGTTTTCATGCTTATTCAAGACAAAATTAGACGAATCTGCCTAAAGTGTATGAGAACAACTTTCAAGGAGCTAGAATGCAAGGTAATGACTCTAGAATAACATGGGAACTAAGGAAAGACAATGTTGTCCCATCAAGAGCAATTGATCATTGAGTAGCGCTGTAACACAATGTTCAAATCAGAGAAGAGAGGATGGAGGAGTTTTGCAGGTGCCTAAGAAGGCGTGGGACCTCTTCAAGACCTTCTTTTAGGTCTCCATGGAACTTATATGCCTTCACTATACTTCTTAAAGGTATATCATTGCATATGAAGCAACCCTAAGTCTTTGTGTGACTCCTCCACAAGGTCAAGGTATGTCGGTGTATCCTCCTCGTAGTCTTGTTTTGGATCATGTTGTTGGGTCGTGTGCAATAGTCTTGACAATCAATCTTGTATCTCTGAGTTGCACTTGTAAGTAGCTCATATTGTCTGTGTATGTGATCTCAAGGTGTGTAATTCATTTGTGGTTAGTCAATGTTTTTAGTGTCATCTTGATATGTCACTATGTGTGTTTTAAAGGTTTCAGAGGTCTTGAATATCATGCTCATTGTACTTATGTCCTAATCTGGTTTGTGTTGCATCTTTGTGTACTGTGAAATTTGTAGTGTCTTTTCTGTACTTTCATGATGTCATGAAGAGTTTTATGGAGCACATAAGGTCTTGACAAGGTTGTTACTCTGTCATCTATGTGTGTGAAGTCACAATTGTGGTCAAAGCATTCAAAAAGGGTGTCTTGCATTTATGTCATGATGTTGTCGATTTCTAAGGGTCTGTGGTTGTGTCTTGACTATGAAGGTCCCTTATGTACTTGTAAGTCCTACATGCATCTACATTTCTCTCCCAACAAGCTAAAGTATCTCTGAGCAGATGATGGATGTGATCAAGTGATAACTTGATCAGTTTTATAGAGAAAATGACTTACTGTGATCTAAGTAGCTCAACATCAAGTGTATCTCCAAGCAATTTTTGAGGTGCTCAACAGGTATGAGAAATGGTTGTTCTTGATAAATACTCATTGAAGAGGTGCTCAACAAGTTTTGGATGCTTTTGCAAGATTTTTGTGTAAGTATGGGATGTTTTAAAGTGTAAAAAAAATGTGAATTTGATCTTAACTGCCATAATTGTGTTTACACGGTCCTCTTGAGCGGTAGAGATGGAAACTTAGTTTTGAAGGGTCAAATGATGGAGTTAGAAGCCAAATTTTTGGGAAAATTTGCTAGGCTCATGGGGCTAAAGGATGCAATTTGTTTCAGGTTCTAACAATGGGTGCTCTTCCCAAAATCTATGACAAAGTTGAAGAATTTGCTCATAATGCTCAATGAGAAGGGTTTTCTCATCAAAACCCTAATTCTTGGATTTCTCAAAGGTTTGACAAGATATTCTATTTGTTGACTGTTAGGTTGTGGAGCCTATTTTCATGTGTGAAAGTGTTGAAGATTGTACACTAAGAGTACTGTACACTTTTCATGTATCCTCGCCGGGGTTCGGGGGCGCAGCCCCTGAATTTTTTTTTTGGGCCTTAAAACGTACCTGATATATCGGGAAACGTGATTTTCTCATATTGGCGGGATTTTGACCCATAGGTTTATGGGACGGTTTTTTCCCATGGTTTTGTAAAACTGTTTTTAAATAGTTGTCTATTTATATGGTTTTATGCATATGATAGATGTATGAAAAACATTGCAGATGTGCTTTGAATTTGGGTGTGAATTCTGTAAAGTTTGTTGAGCATAGCTCCAAACAAATTTGGGTATTGTATTGAGAGAGTGGTGGCTTGTAATAAAATCTAAGCAAGTGATTCTTGGTGGACGTAGCCCAAATTGGGTGAACCACATTAAATAATGTCTCTTTGTGTTGTGTTATTTTATTTTGCACTTTTATTTGAGATCTGTAATAATTTCTGCATATTAGTTTCTACTGTTGCGATTCTGTAAGGGATTATTCCGCATATTTTATCCCTTATTTCCTAACAATTGGTATCAAAGTCTAGTTTGGTTTGCTGAAGTGTTGAATTGCAGGGAAAGTTTTATCTTGAGTGGGAGCTATGGCAGATGATGGAAGATCTAGGGTTGATAAATTCAACGGACAAAATTTTAGTCTTTGGAAGATGTAGATGGAAGATTACCTTTATCAGACAGGATCTTTATACTCCGTTGTCTAAGAAGGTGAACAAACCCTCGAGCATGACAGATGCAGAATGGGATTTGCTGGAAAGGAAGGCACTTGGGACAATTCGGTTGTGTCTTGCATCTTCGGTATTATTTAATGTTTCAAAGGAAAAGACTACAAAAGAATTGATGGATGCATTAGGGAAGTTGTATGAAAAACCCTCTGCCTCTAATAAGATATTTTTAATGAAAAAGTTGTTTAATATGAAGATATCTGAGAATGGTTTAGTAGCAGATCATTTAAATGATTTTAATACAGTTGTAAATATGTTAGCTTCAGTTACAATAGAATTTGATGAATAACTTAGGGCTTTATTAGTTTTGTGCTCTTTACCTGAGAGTTGGAATAGCTTGGTAATGGCGATAAGCAACTCGGTTCCTGCTAACTCAAAGTTGAAGTTTGAGGATGTTGTATGGGTGATTCTAAGCGAGGAAATGCGAAAAAAAGCTATGCTGAATCTTCTACTTCAGGGAATGCTTTGACAGTGGAAACTAGAGGGAGACAGAAGAATAAAGGAAACCGTGGAAAATCAAAGGATCGGACAAGGTCAAAATGCTGGCATTGTGGAAATTCTGGGCATGCAAAGAAGGACTGTTGGGAGCTTCGGGACAAGAAGAAACAACAGGAAGAAAACAAAGAGGCAAATGTGGCAACATGTAATGTATGCCAAGATGCTTTGATTCTTTCTTTCCACAATATTACTGAATCTTGGGTTTTAGATTCGGGGGCTTCTTTCCATGCTTCTCCACATGGGCATTATTTTGTTGATTATGTTTAAGGAGATTTTGGACATGTTTTTCTTGGTGATGATGAGCCTTGCAGCATAGTTGGAAAAGGTTTTGTTCAGGTTAAGATGCAGAATGGGAATACTTGGCTATTGAAGGATGTCAGACATGTGCCTACATTAAGACGAAATTTGATATCGGCAGGGCAGTTGGGAAGTGATGGTTGTACTTTGATATTTACAGCGGACTCTTGGAAGGTTACCAAGGGTGCTCTTGTGGTGGCAAGAGATAAGAAGGTTGGAACCTTGTATTTAACCACTTATAGCACTAATGTTTGTAATCTTGTGGCTTCAGAAGTAGATACAACATTGTGGCACTATAGGCTCGGTCATATGAGCCATAAGGGCATGGAGATCATAAAGAAGGATTTGCCTGGATATACAGAAATATGTTTGGAGTTTTGTGAGGACTGCATATATGGGAAACAAAAGCGAGTAAGGTTTCTCAAGGTTGGACCTACAAAGAAAGAGAGTAAGTTAGAGTTGGTGCATTTTGATGTGTGGGGGTTGGCTCAGGTATCATCTCTTGGGGGTTCAAGTTATTATGTTACTTTTATTGATGATGCAACAAGGAAAGTTTGAGTTTATTGTATTAGAAACAAATCTGATGTATTTGACACTTTTGTTAAATGGAAAGCCTTGGTAGAAAATGAAACAGGTCTTAAGCTAAAATGTTTTAGGTCAGATAATGGAGGGGAGTATTGCAGCAATGAATTTGATGATTATTGTTCTAAGAATGGAATTCACAGGAAAAAGACGGTTCCAGGAACTCCGTAGCAGAATGGGGTATCAAAAAGGATGAACAGAACAATAATGGAACGTGCTAGGAGCATGAGGATACATGTAGGACTGTCTCTTTCTTTTTGGGCAGAAGCGGTGAGCACATCTGTGTACTTGATAAATAGAGGACCCTCAAGTGCCTTGGATGGAGGCATACCTGAGGAGGCTTGGTATGGTAAGAAAGTTGATTATTCATTTCTTAGAGTCTTTGGATGTGAGGTGTTTGTTCATATAGATAAGGATGATAGGACCAAGCTAGAGGCTAAGTCAGAAAAATGTATTTTCATTGGTTATGGTGGTGATGACTTTGGATATAAATGTTGGAGTATTAAGGACAAGAAAATCATTCGATCTAGGGATGTGGTCTTTAATGAGAAAGTCATGTATAAGCAACAGTTGCAGAAAAATAGGGAAGAATCCAAGAAAGAATATGCAGCGGTAGAGGATCTTCCAGATGGAAAAGTGACACATGAATCAGTTCAGGAACCTCCTCAACAGGAATCCCAAACTCCTATATTGAGGAGGTCTTCTAGGGTAAGAAGAGAACCTGAACGTTTTTCTCCTTCTCTTTATTATTTATTACTCACTGATAGTGGAGAGCCAAAGAGCTTTGATGAAGCAATGCAGGTAGATGCCAAGAAGAAGTGGGAGCAAGCCATGGATGAGGAGCATCAGACTCTCATGGAGAACCAGACATGGGATTTGGTGAAGCTACCTGAAGGCAAAAGAGCATTACAGAACAAGTGGGTGTATAGAGTCAAAGAGGAAGAAGGAGGAAAGAAAAGATATAAGGCCCGGTTGGTGGTCAAGGGGTTTACACAGAAAAAGGTATAGATTTTGATGAGATTTTTTCTCCTGTAGTAAAAATGACTTCTATTAGAACTGTTCTAGGAATAGTTGCAGCAGAAGACTTTCACTTAGAACAACTTGATGTAAAGACTGCATTTCTCCATGGTGATTTGGAGGAGGAACTATATATGCAGCAACCAGAGGGCTATGAGGTCAAAGGTAAAAAGGAGATGGTGTGCAAACTGAAGAAGAGCTTGTATGGCTTGAAACAAGCTCCACGTCAATGGTATAAGAAATTTGATAGCTTCATGATGGAGCAAGGTTATATTAGATATCATTCTGACCATTGCGTGTATACAAAGAAATTTGAGGATGAAAGCTATATTATCATGTGTCTGTATGTAGATGACATGTTGGTTGTAGGTAAAAACTTGCAGGAAATAAGAGTACTCAAGAAGCAGCAAAGTGAATCCTTTGCTATGAAGGATTTGGGGGCAGCCAAACAAATCCTTGGTATGAGGATAACTCGAGATAGGAAGGAAATGGAAGCTGACTTTATCTTAGGAAGAGTACATTAAGAAGGTCTTGGAGAGGTTTAATATGCAGGATGCTAAACCAGTTGGGACTCCTTTGGTAGGCCATTTCAAGTTATCAAAGGAGCAGTGTCCCAAGACAGAGCAGGAGAGAAACCAGATGTCCAAGGTACCTTACTCATCAGCAGTTGGTAGTTTGATGTATGCCATGGTGTGTACTAGGCCTGATATTGCCCATGCAGTGGGAGCGGTGAGTAGATTTATGAGTGATCTAGGTAGAGATCACTGGCAGGCAGTAAAGTGGATCCTTCGGTATTTGAGAGGGACCATGGGGACAATTTTGTGCTACAGTGGATCAGACACCATTTTGTGTGGTTATGTAGATTCAGATATGGCTGGAGATGTAGACAGTAGGAGGAGCATGACAGGTTATGTTTACACTATAGGTGGGACAACAGTGAGCTGGATTTCACGACTACAGAAGCTTGTGGCTTTGTCAACCACGGAGGCTGAGTATGTTGCTGCCATAGAGGCAAGCAAAGAAATGATTTGGTTACAACAATTGCTTGAGGAGTTGGGGCATAAGCAGGAGGAAGGAAAGCTACATAGTGATAGTCAGAGTGCTATACACTTAGCTAAGAACTCTGCTTTCCACTCTAGGATGAAGCATATACAGTTAAGGTACCATTTCATCAGGACAACTTTGGAGGAAGAGAAGTTGAAGCTGGAGAAGATTCATACCAGTCAGAATCCTGCAGACATGATGACCAAGGTGGTCACAAGGGAAAAACTGAAGTTGTGTTCAACTTTGGTTGGTCTTCATGGAAACTAGTGAAGGGTTGAGAAGCTTGCTCAGAGGAAAACTAGTCTCCAAGTGGGAGATTGTTAGGTTGTGGAGCCTATTTTCATGTGTGAAAGTGTTGAAGACTGTACACTAAGAGTACTATACACTTTTCATGTATCCTCGTCTGGGGTTCGGGGGCGGCAGCCCCCCGAATATTTTTTTTGTTGCCTTAAAACATGCTGATATATCAGGAAATGTGATTTTATCATATGAGCGAGATTTTGACCTATAAGTTTATGGGACGGTTTTTGGCCCATGGTTTTGATACCCACAGTTTTGTAAAACTGCTTAAGCAGTTGTCTATTTATATGGTTTTATGCATATGGTAGATATAATGAAAAACATTGCAGATGTGTTTTGAATTCGGGTGTGAATTCTATAGAGTTTGTTGAGCATAGCTCCAAACAGATCTGGGTATTGTATTGAGAGAGTGGTGGCTTGTAATAAAATCTGAGCAAGTGATTCTTGGTGGACGTAGCCCAAATTGGGTGAACCACATTAAATATTGTCTCTTTGTGTTGTGTTATTTTATTCTGCACTTTTATTTGAGATCTGTAATATTTTCTGCATATTAGTTTCTACTGTTGTGATTCTGTGAGGGATTATTCCGCATATTTTATCCCTTATTTCCTAACATGTGTAGTGTGTAATCTCCTGAAATGATTCCCTCAACAGTCAATGTGAACCATAACACGAAGTTTCTCATAGGTAATGATGATACAAATGTAGGTCAAATCTTATGTTCTGGTATGAAAGATTTTTGTGAAGTATGTGTGATAATTTAATAGTACAAGGGGGGGGGGGAAGTTAAGCATGATCTCATCTAAGTGTATGTGATTATGTAATCACACAATAAAATTTTATAAAGTTAAGGTGAAGCCTTAAAGTGAGCATCAGAAATTGGTTCAGAGTCTTTGGAATCTATAAGGATCTCAGTTACAACGTATATCTGTACATGTGGTTGAGTCCTCATTGGTGCTCCATGGAAGAAAATGTCATCTATAGGATATTAGAATGCAAAGTATACATTTCAAATAGAAACTTTGCCATAAGTTCCAAAACCTTAATGTCATTTGAAAAAGGTAAGTTCTTTCATGTAATCTATGATTTGACCAAGTTTCAGTGGAGAAATTCTTAGTTGCATGACACAAAAGGCTTAGATAAAAAACAAAAATTCATTGCTCCAACAATAGCATCCTATAGAGATGACTTGAATGTAGGTGGAAGCTCATGTTTATCATTGGTGAAAGTGAGTTAATACTAATGATGTTTTCAATACTATTGTATGAGTAATCTTTCATGAAAAATATAATGGATAAGTGTATTTATGGTGTCATGAAATGATTAGTTTGGGTGAAAATCTATGTTGGATTTGACCCCCAAGTGAATTGCAGACAATGTCCTACTAAGGACATTTAACCCTTGAGAAAGTAGTATGATTGGTAAGAGGTGTATTTTGCTTCTCATAGACACCAGAGCTTGATATAGCTCACTATGCAAAATTGTTAAGTGTTTAAGAGCCATAAAGGATAAAGTTAAATCCTTCTAAATTAGTTTAGTATTGAATGTTATCAACCAAGTCCATCAATCAGTGTTGAAATGTTGTGGAATCAATGAAAAATGTTGCTCTAATGTGTGTGATGAGCTCTCCAAGATAGGGGGAGTGCTTGGTTTTTTCATGAGATTGAAATGTGTTCTCAAGGCCATTCAAGGTGAGAAAATGAGGTTTTCCTTTTCCATGCTTATGATGGTATGTATTGGCTTATATCAGTCAAATATGACTGTAGAAGACTGAAAAATTGTTTAGGACCTTGCATAAAAGTGTAAAGGTGATTTCAAGGCATAATAATCAAGGTGCTAGTAGGCTCATTTTCATGTACTCTTGAGCTAGTTTTGGAGGCATTATGTCCAGGGGGATCTTATGATACTACACTTGAGTCAAATCTTGGTTGACCTAGATTCCTAAAATTGGTCAAAAACTCTAAGAAGTTTGTTTAGGGTCTCATAGTGTTCTCTTGGTATGAAGAGTATGTATATGCCTTGTATTGCATGATTTTTGCCTAGATAAGATTTTTTATCAAAAAAGGTGATTTAATGATATGTACTCATGTGATTCATGTCATTTTGGCATGCTAAAGGTGTTGTTGCCCATGTATCCAAGACTACTACAGTTTCTCAAGAAGCTCAAAACATGGGTAAAGAAGAAAATGTGCTTGTTTGCATGCCTAGAAGATAAAGAATGATGTTTTAGCTCCTAAAAAGGTATGATTTTTCTTCTTTCATGCCTTACTGATGTTTTTCAGATGTTGGAAGTCTTATTCTAGGGGGAGCATGTTGTTTGCATGCTTAAAATGAAGGAAAAATCAATTTTTTGGGAAAAAATCAAGAAAATGAGCTTGTTTGAGACTTTTTGTTGATGTTTCTAACCAAAGCATGAGGTATGAAGCTGAGAAGGTAGAAGAAGGTAAGCTACAGTATCCTTTGTCATTAATGTAAAAAGGGGGAGAAGTTCAGGGTGTTTTCCATCAATGACAAAGGGGGAGATTGTTGGCATGTGGTCCTAATAGGTGTTGTCATTGATGAAAAACCACATTAATGAAAAATTGAATGATGTATGATGATTTCATGATGATTGTTATGATGCTAACATGATGTTTCAGATGTATATCAGCTGATACAGTGGGATTCAGTGAGGTGTGCTTGCTCTTGCAAGCCTATACAGGTGCCTAGGAGATGTAGCTTGACAGTGTGAGCTTCTTGGATGCTTGGGAAGCATGTTGACATGATTATAACATGTTTTGAGGGTGCTTGAGCACTCACAATAGTGGCATGGTACAGGTACAGGTGGTTCACTTATGTTACAGGTGCTCATTGGGAGCAGGTATAGTAGCTTGGAGGTGTGACAAAGTGGTTTGGAGCTATATGAGCTCATGGAAGCATGAATTCAGGTGTATCATGGTCATATGAGGTATGTTTGGGTCATTTTCAGAGGTTTTTGTTCAGTTATTGCATTATTTCAGTTGACCCTAGCTTCTACAGTGAGGATCTAACATGCAAGCATAGGTAAGTCTTAGTGACTGGAGAGTTTGAGATATTTTATTGACATTATGATGATTGGAGATGTTATAGGGATGATTCATGATGCTCTCAGAAAATTTTCAGGTGCCCATGATGTGTATTTTGCAAGATATGACTGATTTTGTAAGACATGGTAAAAAACAAGTGTATTTCCAGCTCGAAGTTGCAACTTCAGATGCTCGTTGTGAATAGTGTGCTTTGCATGGGACCTTGTGACTTTTAGGGAAGATTCTAAGGTGAGTTTATAAGGTTTCACAAAAATAATGAGGTCATTTTATTGTCAGGTTTTTATGAACGAATGTTAAGAAGGTAAAGTGGTCTAAAACCCTAGTTAAACCCTAGCTAGGAGCAGTTGGCAGAAAGTGAAGTATTGTGACCCAGTTTTGATTGATTCATAAAAAGTGATGATTTTATGTTGTAGAGGACTCTGTAATATTTCCATAAATGTATGGTTGAGGTCATGGTGATGAGTGGGCCCCACCTAAAAATAGAAGTTTCTGAAGAAGAAGGTTTTAGGACAAGATGGTCCAAAGGAGTAGCATGAAAAATTGATGTTGCATGATTAATGGGAGAGTTTTTATTGATTTCCATGGAGGTTTTAGGACATGTTCATGTAGGTTCATGGTGTTTTGAGGTCCAAACAGGTTGACTGGTCAAAGGGCAGTTTTGGGATCTCAAATAGCAGGGTTCAGTAAAATGAGCATAACTTGAGCTACAGGTGGAGTTTTGAGATGATTAAAGTTGTGTTGGAAATTAGATTTAGATATATTTCCATTGATATATGAGTTGACTCATGATGAGGTCATTTGATAGGGTTTTAGGGTCATTCTTTGAGCAGAATATTTTTGGCAGTTCAAGACAACATGTGTTCTGGTGAAAGTTTGATGTTGTTTGAAGCATGAGATGGATTGGGTGATGCTTCCTATCACCTGGAATGTGAATAGGGATGAATTTGGAATCCAATTAATCCATTTTTAGGTATTTGAATGTATTTGTATAAATTATTTTATGAGCTAACCTTTGGAAACAATGTTTTTGGCAGGTTGATTTGGTGAAGGAAAAAGTAGTTGTGGTTTGAGAAGGTGGATGTTTCATGAGGTATAACTTTCATAGATGTGTTATAAAGGTTCTTAAATTTCCATCAAGTGGTCACATGACATGGTTTGGTTTGTTATAAGTGATTTGGTGATTATGAAGTTTCCAGGGTGTTGAAGGGTGCAGGAAACAACTGTTTTGAGAATTGTAAAGGGAACTTGGGCCCAGTAAATGAAATAATTTGATTAGTTGATATTAATTATGGCCATGTATGAATTTTTAATGAAATTTTATTCATATGTAAAGGTATTTGGGTCATTAAAAATTATAAATTTAATGTAAGGGCATTTTTAAGATTGTGTCCATGGGGTTTTGAGCCATTTTTGGCACATGAAATGACGGTTTTAGCTAGGCTGACCTAATTGGGTGACTTGTGACTATTATATTTCAAATTTTAATTGTTTCCTTGATGTATGGGTTAAACCAAAAGGAGGGAAAAGGTTGTGCCTAAGTTTGAAATGAGGAGAAGCATATAAAAGCATGTTTTTGGGTGCTTTTTGGAACTAGTTGAGTGTGTGCATGTGGAGTGACCTAGGTGAAGTTGATTGCAGGTGTTTGAGCATGATTTGAGGCTGATACACGTGTGTTTCAGGTGAAGATAAATTATAGGACATGAGAGAAATATTTTGATGATTTTTAGAGGGTTTGATGAGCTTGTTTTGTGAAGTGTGATCACCTAGGGTTTGATTGAAGAAGTGTGAGCTGAATATTGGATCTCCATCAGTTGTGGCAGAAAAAAATTAGAGATATACACATCATAAGGTGGTTGAGTTGGTGCTTGATCATCTTGGGGGGTTGTAGCCTCCTTGTGGAGTTGGTGCTTCACAAAATTAGGGGTTGGTGCTCCTTGTAGGGTTGGTGCTCTACTAAACTAGGGGTTGGTGCTCCTTGTGGGGTTGGTGCCTCACTAAATTCATAAACATATCAATATAAGATTGTGTTTCAGTGGGTTTTCTTCCCCTTGAGGGTTTCCCACTTATATCTTGTGTTCTTGTGTTGCTTCTTTGCTTTCATGGTTACATGTTTCATTGATGGTTTATGGTGTGCACACATAAAGTATTGAATAAGTGGATATTGTGATTGAATGTTATGGATTTTGAGTTTCAGATCTGAAATATAATTTGAAGTTTTTCCATACTGGTTGGACCCGGATTACCTCTAGCTGCTCCAACAGTGTTTAATTTGACAACTCCGAATGGAGGAGGTTTCTATATTTTGAGATTAAAAGGCACCCTCTATTTAGTAGATTGTTTTATCTGCAATTGCCTATTGCCCAGATTTAGTTTTTGTAAGAGAACTTTCCACTTCGCAGGCGGTGGGGAGGGAATTTTCAGATTGTGCACTATAGTTTCTACAATATTACTTCTAGTTAGGTCCATAACATACCACCTGTCTCTACTTTCTGACTTGAAAATGCGTCTATTTCTTTCCTTCCAAACATTCCAGAACAAAAGAGAGACAAAAAGCTAGATTCCTTTAGTAAAGTCTTGGGTATCCCTAACTGAATGTTTCTAACCTCTAATAGTATCCACTAGATTCATAGTAGAATTCCAAGTAACAGAAAGACAATCAGCTAGTGTACACCATAGGGCCGAAGTGAAGGGGTATTGAAAAAAGAGATGAGTCAGGGTCTCTACTGCATTTGTGCATAAAGGACACCAAAAGGGTCCAACCATTCCCCTTTTCATCAAATTATCTCTTGTAAGAACCCTATGATAGATTAGAAGCCAAACAAAGAATCTCACCTTAGGCCATAGGGCAGGTTACCAAAGATCCACAAAGATATCTTTCCATGGATGTGGCTGAGGGGCTACCAAAACTCTATAGCCCTCAACTACAGAATACTTTCCATCCGGCTTTGTTCCCCATCCCAGGGTATCTGGTGTCGAACTCGTAGAAAGGATCCTGTTTTGCAAAAGAGTTTGGAAGAATTGAACTTGTGTCATGAGTCAGGTTAATTTGCCATAAAGATGGAGAAATCCATTCACTCCTTGGGTATGTTGGCTTTATATAGTGACTTACCTTTTGCTTTCCTTGTCCAGGAAGAGTATCCATAATATTTCTCCGATCCGGATAGTGTTTGATCAAAGGTGGGTGACCATCCCACGAATTAGTCCAGAAATTTGCCTGATCTCCTTTACCAATTTTCCAAAACAAGTGTTGCTTGACGATTTCTTCTCTTGTTTTGAGAACTGAGAGAATGGGAGATCCTCGAGAAGGTAAAGAGTGTCGGACTAGTTCATGGGGCCTCATACCCTGTGTATATTTTTCTCTTATATTAATAATCCATAACTAGTCCAGATTTTGCAGTAATCTCCAATATAACTTTCATGCTAGGGCTTTGTTATTCAGAACACTAGCTCTGAAGCCCAATCCTCCCTCTTTCTTTGGCAAACAAAGGGTTTTCCATTTCACAAGATTCCATTTCCAACCCTGTTGAGTGCCTGACCACAGGAATTTTTGACTAATAGAATCTAAATGGTGTAAAACTGTTGCTAGAATGTTCATCAGAGAAGCATAATATATAGGAATAGGTTGCAACACTACTTTAATCAAGGTTATTCTTCCCCCTGAGGATAACCATCTATTAGTCCAAGTACCAAATTTCTGTTGGATCTTAGCAGGTAGCCAGCCCCAGTCAAAGATTCTTTTAGAGTCCAATGGAATACCCAGGTATTTAAGAGGTAGTGTGGTCTTCTGAAATCCAAGTTTCGTCAGTATGTCTAGTTCCAACCTTGGAGAGCAGTGAAAGAAAATAATTTTTGACTTGTGCCTGTTGATATCCTGACCAGTAGCCTTTGAAAAGAGTTCCAAATTTTTATGGATTTGAGTAGCTTCTTTCAAAGACGCTTCCCCCATGATAGAAGAATCATCAACAAACTGTAAGTGGGATAGTGGATCCACCTGTGTGGCCAATTTAATACCCCTCAACTTTCGTTGGACTTGTGTCATGGAAAAGAGTCTCCCAAAGATTCTGCAACTATGATGAACAAGAACGGAAATAAAAGATCTCCTTGTCTTATACCTCTAGATGCAGATAATCTAGTTGTAGGAGTGCCATTAACCAAAATTGAGTAAGAAACCGATGAAATGCAGGCTTGTATCCACTGAACCCAAAGAGGAGAAAACCCAAAACGGAGGAGAATGTCGGAAAGGAAGGACCAGCTTACCCTGTCATAAGCTTTAGACAAATCAAGCCTTAAAAACATAGCTGGTTTCTTTTGAATGTCCATGGAGTGGAGAGCTTCCTGAGCCAACACAATGTCATCAAAAATTTGTCTATGAGGAACAAACCCACCTTGTTCTGGAGATATTACTTTGTCAACGATGGATTTCAATCGTTTAGCTATGACTTTTGTATTTATTTTGTACAACACATTACATAAAGCTATGGGCCGATATTTTGTAATGGTAGAAGCCTCCTGTTTCTTAGGGACCAAAGCAATATAGGTGTCGTTGATGACCCTAAGAACAGTCTTTGCTTGTCGGCATTCTTCCACCACTTCTAGCAGATCTTTTTTAATAATGTCCCAGAACTCCTGATAAAACTCTATCGGAAATCCATCAAGTCTTGGTGTTTTCCCCTTTTTCATGGCCCATACAACAGTTTGAAGTTCCTTTTCAGAAACCGGTTGTAAAAGTATCATATTGTTTTCCTCACTAACCAGAGAAGGAATAATGCTAAGCAATTGTTGTTGGGCATTCCTATCCAGATTAGTTGCCTTAAATAACTCAGAAAAGTACTGTATGGCAACATGTTGGATTTCTTCGTGTGTATTTGCCCGGGTACCATCCTCTTTATCAAGGTAAGCAATGTGATTGTACGAGTGGTGAGCTAGAATAGATTTATGAAAGAAAGAGGTATTTTATCTCCCTCTTTCAGCCATTTAATTATGGCTTTCTATTTCTAGAATATTTCCTCCCTTAATTCCCATTCGGTTAATGTTTGCTTGAGGAGGATTTCCTTAGTTTGCAATTCCTTTGAGTACCCTTGTAGCCTTATTTGGTGGGACACCTCCTGTAAGGCTTCCAAGACCTCCCGTTTTTTCCCATGGACATTTCCAAAGTCTGAAGCATTCCATTTCTTGAGTTGGTTAGTGAGATGCTGCATTCTTTTAGCAAAGCAAAACATTTTGGTACCATGCTGAGGCTGGCCTTCCTTCCACCATTTCTCAATTAAGGGAGGAAGATGTTCATCTTGCAGCCACATCAATTGGAATCTGAAAGGAGCTCTGAACGGTTGTGATTTGCCCAATTCCAATAGCACCGGCCAATGATCAGATCCTGAGTTTTTGAGAACATTAGCAATGTGTATAATGTTGCATTCAAACCAGTCTTCAGATATCAGAAATCTATCCAGTCGTTCCATTATATAACTCTCCCCTACTCTTCTATTGGACCATGTCATTAGTCCGTTTTGGGTTTGAATATCAACCAAATTCATCCTATGTATAGAGTCCAACATATTAACAGCAGAAGCATCCAGAGTAGAGTTCCCCCCTTGTTTCTCATGAGGGAAAAGAACTGTATTGAAGTCTCCCCCTATAATGACCGGTATGCTAGGATGTGCTACTACAATATTTTGAATAATCTTCCACTGTGCTTTTTTTGCCTCCACCTATAGCGGAGCATATATGTTCAATGTCAGAGTAAGTTGGTTTTGAGGAACATATCTAACCACCATATAGAGAACACCCTGGGTGTCCTCCACTATCTAGATATTGAACTTGTTGGGGATCCCATATGCATGTCAGGCCTCAAGATGCTTCATGTGCGCTTAAAGAGACAACTTGGAGTTTTTTGTGAATATTTGGGACCAATGTTGCCATGATTCTATAGAAGCTTTAGTTTCCTGAAGAAATAACATATGAGGGTGATGTTGTTGCAATATACGCTTAACCTCATTAACTTTAGAAGGGGTTGCCCTTTAAGCCCCTGAACATTCCAAGTAATCAGCTTCATTGTGGGGTATGTTCAAAGATTGAAGTCAAATCCCCAACTTTACCATTTCCCATAGTTGTTGCCCCACGCTTGCTTGAAGACGGAGTTGATTAGTTTTCCTTCCTGCTCGCAAAGTAGAGTCCATCCGTAGTTTTTTCTGTATGTTTTTGTTGAATTCCTGATGGGGTTATTCTCCAAAAGGTGGTTCTCATGGAGGGGAGGAAGAATGGGAAGGGAGGCGATAACAGTAAGATATGACTCTGAACAAGAATGTAATGAAATTACCTTGGTTATAATTCAGATTATGAGCAAGCAATAGAACACCAAAGAACACAATATTTCAGAATAATGATCTCAATATGCAATTAGAATAGCTTCGCCACTTCGAAGGGGGCAACCTCCAAACCATATAATAAGACTCAAATGCTCAAATGATGATGAACTACTACCTACAATCCCCTATATATACTATTCCTATGTTATGGCCATCACCAAGGCTCGACCTACTAAGCATGAGAAAGTATAAATGATATAATAAAATGATATGGTAAGCCACAAGTCGGCTACTCATATCCTAATACAAGCAATAGGTTAAGGGCGTAACATGCCCTTCCCCTTCAAACCAACATTGTCCTCAATGTTGAATAATCCTAGATGTTGCTGCAGAAAACCTTCATCCTCCCAGGTTGCATCTTCATATGCTCAGATTCTTCCACTTGATCAGATATTCCTTAATGTCTCTGGTTCTCAACCTCTTAGTACATGTTTACAGAATCTTCTCTGGCTCCAAAATGATTCTTCCTTCCTCATCAAGTTCTGGTAACTCTGTTTGGGCTTCAAATTTCTGTCCAATAACCTTCTTCAGGCAGGAAACATGGAATACTGGGTGTATGCGTGAAGATTGAGGCAACTCTAGTTTATACGCAACACTGCCAATTTTCTGTAGAACCTGATAAGGGCCATAATATTTAGGAGCAAGTTTGTTGTCCTTTTTTTGTTGTTTCAGGGACATTTGCTTTGTAAGGCTGTAGATGCATAAAAACCCAATCACCAATTTCAAAATGTCTTTCACTACGGTGTTGATCTGCTTGTTGTTTCATCATGTTTTGTGCTCAATGGCCAAATTCTCCTTCAAACTAGCCAAAACCTGTTGTTGATGTTGAATGTGTTCCTCAACATCTCTGACCTTAGTTTGCACCCTCAAGGAAGAAGTGATAGAATGGTGGATGTAACCATATAATGCTAAAAATGGGGTCATTTGAGAAGAGGTATGAAAATATGTGTTATACCACCATTCTGTAAGTGGTAGCCATTTAACCCATCTTTCCTGCTTATCTGATACAAAACAACGTAGATACCCCTCTAAGCATTTGTTGACCACTTTCGTTTGCCCATCAGTTTGAGGATGGAAAGATGAACTATGAGCTAGTTGAGTACCCAAACATGAAAATAATTCTTGTCCAAAAATTACTTGTGAAAATAGGATCACGATCACTTACAATTATCTTTGGGGTTCCATGTAGCTTTTGAACTGTCTCCAAAAAATAACTGTGACTGTACTAGCTGCAAATGGATGTGATACCCTGGCACAAAAATGGGCATATTTTGTGAGCCTATCCAACAATCACCAAAATAACATTCTTACCCTCTGAACAAGGCAATCCTGTGATGAAATCCATGGAGACCTCCTCCCATCTCTGGCTAGGAATTGGTAAGGGTTGCAAAAGACCTGGTGTCTTAATTGTTTCCCCTTTATTCATGTTGGCACACCAAACACTCATGATACAAAATTTTGTACATCCCCCTTGAGTCCTTCCCAAAATAATTATCTTTTTATTCTATGATATGTCTTCAAAAACCCAGAATGTCCTCCAATAGGCGATGCATGTAGCTCTGCAATAAGCCCTTATGCTTCAACTTAAGAATCTTTACTCAAGTATAACTTGTCCTTGTACCATAGCGCATTACCTTTCCACTCAAATTTATTAGATGTTATAGAGCCTTGCTTGATATTGTGTATTAGAGATTGTGTATCCTTGTCCTGGTTCCCATTCCAATCTTGCTTCATCCACCCAATCGGCCGTCAACATGGACATTCCACATAGTAAGGCATTTGTGGATGTATCCCTTCTGGACAACGCATCAGCTACTACATTTTCTTTACCCTTTTTGTATATGATTTCAAAATCATAACCCAACATTTTTGTTACCCACTTTTGTTGTTCCGCAGATGATAACATTTGCTCCAAAAATTATTTGAGACTATCATGATCAGTTTTTACCTTGAAGTGTCTACCCATGAGATAGGGCCTCCATTGCTTGACCGCATGAAGAATAGCCATCATTTCTTTCTCATAGACAGGTTTGAGCATATATTTTCCTTTGAATTGGCGACTCTCAAATGCAATTGGTCTTCCTTCTTGCATTGGAACTACTCCCAATCCTGATCCTAAAGTGTCACATTCAACAATGAAGGTTTTTGAGAAGTTGGAGTACCCAAAACTGGGGTGCTGCACACGGCTTCCTTCAGCTGCTCAAAGGATTTAGTGGCTACGTCTGTCCAATGGAAGGCATCCTTCTTTAACAATTCAGTGAGTGGGGTTTCTATTATACTATATCCCCTCACAAATCTTCTGTAGTACCCTGTTAGTCCTAGGAACCTGCGAAGATTTTTGAGAGTTCGGGGCCTTAGACATTCTACCATAGCTTTGATCTTTTGAGGATCAACTTTGACACCTTCATAGGAGACAATGTGACCCAAGTACTCTACCTCTTGTACACCAAAAGAACATTTGGGATGGCTTTGCATAGAGATTATGTTTCTCCAAAACTTCCAACACTTTAATTACATGTTGCAAGTGTTCTTCCCATGTCTTACTGTAAATCAATATGTCATCAAAGAAAACTAATACAAATTTCCTTAAAAATGGCCTAAAAGTAGTGTTCATCAAGCTTTGAAATGTTGAGGGAGCATTTGTAAGACCAAAAGGCATTACCAAAAACGCATAATGGCCCTCATGAGTCCTGAAAGCTGTTTTATGAACATCTTCCTCTCTTATTCTAATTTGATGGTAACCCGAATGAAGATCTAATTTTGTGAAATAAATAGCACCATGCAATTCATCACGTAAATCATCAATTACTGGAATAGGAAACTTATCTTTGATGGTGTACTTGTTGAGTTCTTAGTAATCTGGACACATCCTCCATGTTTCATCCTTCTTACATACCATGACCACTGGTGAAGAATATGCACTCTAGTTATGCCTGATGATACCTACCTTCAACATTTCCTATACCATTTTCTCGATCTCACTTTTCTGGGAATATGGGTATCTGCATGGTCTGATGTTAGGTGTTTGGCTCCCTGGAATCAACTGAATGGCATGATCATGATCCCTAACTGGTGGTAGTCCCTTTAGAATTACATCAAAAAAAAAATGAGTGAGCATCAACAATTTTTTGAAGATCGGTTGGCATTGAAGACTTTGTATTTTGTACTTCTATGGAAAATAACTTTGTTATAAATCCATCTACTCCTTTTCTGAGAACCTTCTGCATCTGATGAGAGCTAATAATTTGTGGAGACTTAGCTACCATCCCTTTCAATTGTATTTTCCTTCCATCTGAATGAAATCGACATGAACAATTCTTGGAAATTCATCTCTATAGTACCCAAGGTTGTGAGCCATTGGACACCCAAAACAATATTTACCCCTCCCATAGAAATAGAAAACATAGGCAAGTCTAACATGTAGTCTCCCATGGAAAGCTTGATACTATGGCACTTTCCTATGCACTTGACTATCCCACCATCCACAATCATAACTTGCATTTCTGGAGCTGGGTAAATAAAACAATTGAGGCAGCTAACTTACTATTTATGAAGTTATGAGTACTCCCCAAGTCAATCAACACCGTCACCTTCTGTTTTTTGAGATAGCCAATAACCTTGAGTGTTTGAGGAGTACTAATACCTAAAAATGCATGGCAAGAAATTGTAGGTTGGTGATCCTCTACTTCATCTTCTACTGGTTCCTCAGCCTCTCCTATAATTTCAGCTTCCTCTTCATCCTCATTTCCTCCTTCAATATAGAACAACTTCTTCTCAGCACATTTGTGTCTTGATCCATATTTTGTGTCACAATTAAAACATAATCCCTTTGCTCTCTTTTCTTCCATTTGTTGAGGATTCAATCTAATTGGCCAAGCGAATGAAGGGGAAGAGATACTACGGTCTCTGGTGTTAATGAAAGGCTGCCTCCTACTACAAAAAACTTTTTCCTCTGCTCGATGTGCCATGATAATAGAATCAGAAAGCTTGAGTGGATTAAACATACATACCTCATGCTCGATGTGGTCCTTAAGACCCCCAAGAAATAGGTCATTCATATTCCCTTCTGGAATATTCTCCACCCTTAAGGATAGGTTCTGGAATTGATGCACATAATCTTTGACTGATCTTGTTTGTCGTAACTTTTCCAATTGACTAAAGTAGTTCTCTAAAACACTAGAACTATAGTGCAATTGCAACTCCTCGGTAAAAATTGTCCAAGTGACACTGAGACCATTCTTCTGCCTCTAAGCACATAACCATCGATACCAAACGAATTGGTCTAGGTTCAAGATACAGGGATGCCAAGGTCACCTTTTGTCCTGATGGTGTTTGATGTAACTCAAAGAATTTCTCCATTTGATTTATCCAATTCAGTGGATCCTTCCCATCAAATTTGCGCATATCCAATTTCGACATCATGTTCCATGGTTGCGAATAAGTTGGATTTTGATTGGGCTGGAAAAGTGATCCAAAATGGTTATTTTGTCCCATTACTGAACTGAAGATCCTCCTTGGTTGATATGGGGCTGATTTTTTGGACTAGATTGTTTACCCTTTATATGTTGCATGATATCATTAAACCATTGATTGATTTGGTCTACGTCTCCTTTAGAGGCCATCTCAGATTGTACATTTCGCATCTCATACTCGAGTTGGCTCACCTTATGATCAACTGAGGTAAACCCTAGTGCTGAGGAATCTGTATTTACCCCTTCTAACTCCAACTCTTCAATCACTACCCCATCTTTATCTGGGGTTTTACCTGGAGTGACCATATTCTTTTTGGCTCTTGTGGAAGGCCTCGCCATGATGTCAAACCTTAGGGTTTAGGGTTTCGATACAAATTCGGGCCAACATAGGAAAAAACACAAAGAAGATACTAATACTATTTTTTTGAGAGCTTTCCGAAAATGTAAAGAACTTAAAAAATTCCACAAATTTCAGTCTAAGGAATGTGATTTTATCAAAAAGGACCTAAATTTGCAATAACTTTGCAAAGATAAAGAAAAGGTCTGAAATTTTCAATAACCTTACTTGAAATGATTCGCAACTCTAGTAAAAATCTCCCACAAATTCACTGTGGTTCGCAAGATAGAGTGGAAACAAAAAATTAGGGTTTTTGCCCTAATTTTGGCCCGAATCACAGCTCTGATACCACTTGTAATGAAATTACTTGTATAATTCAGATTATGAGTAGCAATAGAACACCAAATAACACAATATTTCAGAATAATGATCTCAATATGCAATTAGAATAGCTTCACCACTTCGAGGGGGCAACCTCCAAACCATAAAATAAGACTCAAATGCTCCAATGATGATGAACTACTACCTACAATCCCCTATATATAATATTCATATGTTATGGCCATCACCAAGGCCGACCTACTAAGCATGAGAAAGTATAAATGATATAATAAAATGATATGGTAAGCCACAAGTCGGCTACTCACATCCTAATAGAAGTAATAGGTTAAGGGCGTAGCAGAACAAATCTGCCGAACACTAAAAGAAGCTGCGAGATACTATAGGAATTCGAAAAAATCTGCAGAACAAAGACAAATCAAAGAAAGAATAAGATAGAAGCCGACAAAGGCATACCAAAGTTATTCATATTATGAGGTTGTTTTAGGATGTTCGTGGGATCTATATGAGCATTATAATATACCACAGAAGCCAGAAACATATTATAATGATAATAATGAATAATATATAATATTTTACATTAATAAAATGCATAAATACCATGATAAATGTGTAAATATCCACTAATAACTAGTTAATAATGTAAATAAGTGTTAACCAATGGTTGCCATAGGTCATTATGAGTGAAAAGATATAAGTTTTTCCTTTTAAAGGCTATTTAATGATTTAAAATGAGGGGAGATGATAATATCACGAAAATGAGTGAGAAGAGATGATATAATCACAAAGAGGAAGAGGGGAATCAATGTAAAAAGTGAGAGATATGAATATGATCAAGTTAAACATGTAATGCTAAATTTTATGAAATGACGGTCAATATATGTGTGATATTGGTGGTTTGAACCATTGATGTGATGAGTGTGATGTGTATTCATGTTTAATAAAATATGTATATTTATTTTATATCTAATCCTCTATGAGATGTTAGCTCTAGCTGGTAAAAACAAACTACTTAACCCTCACACTGCTGTCGAGGCGTAGGTCAACATATCTTTTTATAGCATCATCATTGGACCATTGGAAATTTTTGAGAATTTTTTCCATTCTTAGAATATGTAGCTTTGGAAGGGGCTCACTAAATGGAATAATACACATGTTTCATTGATAAAATTTGGAGTTGAAGTGGAATTTAATAGTAATGGAGAGAGGTTTAGAAACCTAAAATCCCCCTTTTTACCTACTCGTTTGATCACATATTTATAAATATACTACGGTGTGTCTAGAAAGGAAAAGGAAATTCCCAAGAACTTGATAATGTTCTAGGTGTGTACGGGGGTAGAGGCATTCTTGTAAAAAAATGTTTTCTCATTAATTGAAGGAGAAAGAAGAAAATATTTTTTTGATAAATTCTGTGACATTTTCAATAGAAACATTCTTCAATTAGAGTTAGATATTATTCATTTGTGAAATGTCAATTAATAATTTGGTTTCGAACAATGTGGTAGGGAAATCCCTTTGAGTAATGCTTTAGACCAGAGGAGGAAAAAATGTTCGGATTAGATGTTGTTAATGGTGATGCATGTGTCTACAATAATCTTGTATATGAGACATAAATTAATATGGTTGAAATCCAGTTCATGATGAGCTATGAGTCATTATTCTTGGGTATAAATTTAATGTTTCCTTGATTAATTAATTTCCCAAGAAAATTGGTGTGAACAACTTCAAGTATACCTTATGCAGGCTTGGCCTAACAATGTTCCATAGATCTTGCTAGAATCTACATGTGAATTCATTCATCCCTATATAATTAACAACAACCATGTGCGTTATGAATACCTTATTATTTTATTATTTTCCAATAAATTACCAGGATATCATAAGCTTTTCGCACTTTAGATTTTAACTCCTTTGAGAATTTAGGTTTTTGATGAATGCGAGTGGGAATGTAACTATCAATTTTGATAAATTTTTATTGGAAAGTATTTTTAGCTACAATATATTTGATGAAAATTTTGATGTGTTTCCCTTTATCTTCATCATGGTCTTTGGGTAGATGAAACTAGGTATAAATAAATTACATTTTGTAAGCTTTAATATTTTAACTTTTGAGGACCATATGAATATCAAAGGCTTTAAATATTTAAATAAGGTCCTATAATTTGTGTATGTAGGATTTTAAAAGGGAATTCTAGGTAGGTAATTGTGATCTTAATTGCTTGATAACTACACCAATATCTCTATATATTTGTAACCATGTAACATCTATTTTCTCAACAATATAAAGGCCTTGGATGAAAGCTTCATATTCTGCACGACATTTTTTAATACTTGAATTGTATTTTTTTTTAGTATAATGCCTTTTCCCCATGTGGATAGATTACAACAACACCTATGCAAATTCTTATAATACATTTATAACCATCAAAGTACATATCCAATATACTGTGTCTTGAATTTGTCTCTTTGAGCACTCATCGAATTACGATGCTCTCTTCTTGAATATAGCATGTACCCATTACATGTACTTCAAGAAAATTATATGTATCTAATTCCCATTTATCTCGAGTCCACTGACCTAATTATTCATCAAGTATCCCTTGACATGGTTCATCAGTAGTGTAAAATTCTTTGAACTCTTTGTCTTGGAGACATAACTCACCTTTGTATGTTGTATATCAATGGATCCTACATGGAAATAAGAAATATGCTCATCTGTATAGAATTTACATTGGTTCCATATTTGGTCCTTAGGAGCATTTGAGGCCAATCTAGTGATATGTATCCTGCTACCTTTGCAGTAAAATATTTGGAGAAGTGGATGGAAAACATGGGGGAAGGTACATGAATGTTATTTCTTAAGGCATTTTTATGCCCGAGAAAGCATGCGAGATGAGGACCAGGTCCTTGATGATGCCAAATGTCTTCACATTGGTGCCATCTAATTCAATGAAACCTTTTATTACATGTGTGTAACCAATATGTAAGATATCGACCACTTCTTTGGGAATCATAGAGGTAATCAGTCTGAATTGAAGTATACAAATATGGACAAGATGTAAAATAATTATAGAAAGATAAAATGGAGGAGGCCTTGTTTGAATACCTTATTTATTTTTACTTTTCTAATATATGTTGTTGGCTTCTAGAGTTGATTTTTTTACTTGGAGGCATGGTGTACATTATTCAAAGCTTCATGTTGTAGATCTATTTTTATAGGAAGGAAAACTCTTCCCATATTGTGACATTCACATTAGTCTTCTTCATTTGGTCAACCATATTCAAGGGGAAGAATTAGGGCCTATGTTTGCTATGTTCAAAACAATATTTTCTTGGCTTCTCTATTATGAGATATATATCTTTAAGTGACCATCCAATTGCTTAGGGTGGCTTTATAAACATTGGATTCACCTTGTTTTGAGTTTTTATTTCCATAGAAAATTATAATATTTTGTAATGAGTGATAAGAGGTGCCATAGTGTGAATGGTTTTCTCCAAAATCATTTACTTTCCATGTATGTTATAGTGTGAGTGAACTTTAGGTCTCATTTCACTTGTTCCATCTCTATTCACTGTATAGAATTCAGTTTCCAACCAACACGACAATTTTCCTTTAAATGGAAACAATAGTGTCTGAATTGGTTCAACCTATGAGATCTAATGTTCCACATAGTTTTTAATAATCAATGCTTAGATTTCATTCCATACAAATTAAACAACTATTTTAATCAGTGCATAGGTAAAACTATTTCATATCTTCATCCATGTTGTTTTTGAGAGGGGACTAGGCTTTGTTAGATTGGAAGCATTAGGAAATTGTCATTGCAATAAATTATTATAGAACTTTTGGTCGTGATTTTTCATTCTATTCAGCTAATATGATGGGTTATAGGGTTAGAATATTCTAGAAGCTAGCTCAACATGTGGCCTTTTGATTATGATAAGTTATTTTGTAATATTCATGTACATAGCTTTGTGTTTGTCCACCTCATTAATGGAGGTACTATGGATAGCTTAAACATATTCATGTTTGGGTATTATGGCCAAAGGTTGTGATATAGTAGTGTAAAAATTCGGAATTTTGAGACATAAAGTTGTAGAAGGTCTAAGGGAAAACATCTTGGATTTGATTTTGATATATTGTAAGCAACATGTAACACAAAGGTTTCCCATAAATTGAATCATGATTGTAACTTTAGATTTTATCGGCTATGAAGCCATAAAAATGCTTGTGTAAGGTAAGGGACATACCTTAGGTGGGATTTTGTCTCAATTCAAGATCTAAGTTTTTTTTTGTTGAAATCAAACAATGATTTGGTAGAATAACTTTTTTCATGGTGGTTAATTGTTTTATGAATGACATGTCATCACTTTTTTCTTATGAATGACATGTCATCACCTTTTTCTTAAAACTCTTTACACAATATTTATCCTAGATCATCCTAGTCATGCAATAACTTAAGGGAAATAATTTTATGAATTAAATCACTAACAATCTCATACTTACATCATATTGAATGCCATGATGAATTGATCATACATTGGAAGTCTTGGATATGGTCGATGAGGTGACTACATTTTTAACAATGAAGTATGGAAATATTTTAATAGAAGTTACAAGGATATCATTCCATGATATTAAGCCTAAAGAACTGCCTCCATTAATGGTTTTAAAATGGTGATTGTTTTGTGTGTCCATGAAGACTATATGATAGAGGTATTTGGGAAAGTAAGGAAGGGACTATTTGGCGGAGTGAACCGATCCTTGTATATTGGGAAATGCACCCTTTGAACATGTCTATTATTTTTCTTGGGGAAAGATGTAAAAACTCAAAAAACCTCTCCCATTAAGTACTACTTTGCATTTCTATCCTTCTCACGAGTTGCAACAACTAGATCTTTGAAAATAGACTGGACTATGTAGATTCAGAAGGTGATTCAAAAAACTAAATGAGCTAAGCTACACACCAAAAAATAAGCTACATTTGTGTAGTGACTAAAAATTCCTATGATACTCTTACTCACACTCTTTTTTGGAGTTGTTCTAGGATGGCTAGACATCTTGTGAAACCATTCCTCTTTTTAGAATATTTCCAATCTTTCAGTAATAAAAGTTCAGATCTCTGTTTTCAGATCTCAAATTTTGTGTTATGCATACAGTTTTAAATTTCTATTCTATTTCCAGTCTCAGTTCTCAGCTCTCAGATCTCTGCAGTCATAAGAGATTCAGCCCTAGGGTTTTACAACTCTTGTTGCAGAATTTTGTTCATAAGAGTGGGTATCAAAGTAGCATTCATGAAGAGATTTCCAAAGCTTAATACCAGATTCTTCTTAGAAACATTTCCAGGGTATCAAGATGATGACTATGCTAGTCTGTCTCATTTAACATCTTATCCAGAATGGAGTTGGAGCAAGAAAGAGATAAAAGTGAGTTAAAACAGGCAATGCAAGAAAGCTCCTAGCCTTTGATTGAGAATATGAAGAATATAACTAGGGATGTGAGAGAAATGACTCAGAGCATGCAACATCTACTGCACAACACGGTAAACAACCTTCGTCACGTCACTCCTCCGGAAGATCTTCAAAGTTGCATTGTCAGTAGACTAGGTCTCGAAGGTTGCCTTTGATTGAGCATTGATGGTTTCGTTCTTCTCCTAGACAAAGGAATCGAAGAAGAGAGGCTAAGTAATATTAATGAAGACCCCATTAGAAGACTATAAAAATTGTACATTACCAATGATGATGACTTCAGATCAAATTATGACTTTCAAGTATACATCATATGAGAAGCCTCGATGGGCATGGGTAAGAAAGAAGAAATAACCAGAACAATGCTGAAACCTGAACTTGGATGCCTAAAATTGACATTCTCTGATTTGATGGATCAGGGAAAAGTGAGCCACATGCATGGATCCATAAACTTGATGTTTATTTGATTGAAGGATAAACAGCCCACTCTAGAACCTTGCAGCCCATAGGTATTGGATGCATCAGTAATCGATCTTCTTCGGCTTAGTGCTAAGGACTGGGGTAAATATTCCACTGAATTCCCGTGGGACTTGACAGCCTCATCCCTTTTTATTTGGTATCTCTGGGGATTAATGCCTTTCTTGGTGGCAACAACTATGATAGGTGGCATCATTATAACTTAGATGTTCAAGATAGTCTTATGAAAGAGATCCTTAGCTGGTACGCTCTCTCTTCCCTTCTCCTTGACGTGTTTTATAAAAAGACCAGTGATGACCACCACAAAGAGTTGAGGAATTAACATCAAAATATTCAAGAGACTATTGATTACAATGAACAATGTGAAGAGAAATGAACCAATAAACTTATACAACAAAACCAATGTTAAGAGAACCTTTAAGCTAAAACTGAATAAGAAAAATGGTATATGCACAAGATTACACAATACACAAGTTTTCACCTACGAAACCCCTTTCGGGATAAAACCCAGCAGAGTAATCTTCTTCCTTCTTGCATTAACTAAACCACTAAAATAGCGTACTTCAAAACTAAGCGGTATTACAATTCAACGGGTACCTACCAAAACCATGGGCCAGAAGGCCACCCATAACGATTCCCGTCAAACCACCCATGTACTATGGGTATAAAAAACAATTGGAAAATCAAAATGTGTTGGACTGTATGTCATGCCTGGCTATACAGTCTTTAAAGGGGCTAAACCATGCAAAATATAAAGCACATTCCAACAAAAAGCAGAAGACTTTGCATATTAGATTGCGGGATTCTGACATCTAGACAAGCCTTAACATATTTGTTGATGGTTTCAACGATGAATCAAAGGGATATGTTGAGGCTCTAAAGCTAGATGACTTGGATGGAGCTAATGCACAAGCTAGATCATTTGAAAATTTTATAAAAAGCAAGACCCAAAGAATCAACCAAACTATACACTCCCAAAGAACCAGCCTGAATCAATTAGAAAAACCCGATATGGATGAAAAGAGCCCACCTATTGTTGGAATCTTGGAGCAAATGCTAATAAAGCAGTTAGGGAAGATTTAAGGAAGTAGTGCCATTGTTTCTCATGCAAGGACAAGTGGGCTCCAAAGCATGGCAAAAGGAAAAATTCGCTTAGTTGAAAAGTTGGATGAGTAGGGTAGCAGCAGGGATGAACAGACTCAGACTGATGGGTGTATGCCATCTCTAGAAGAGACATTCTTTAAGAGAGGGAATTGATCAGCCCACTGCATCTTTGGCTGCCATCAGAGGGGAATTTTAGCACCCTTCCTTGAAGTAGTTATATGGAGACAAGTCATGGTGCTGATTGAGTTGGGTGGCACACATGATTGATTCTAAACTTGCCCCAGCACTTGGTTTACATGTGTGCAAATTGTCTTTTTAAGGCTAGTATTACAGATGGGGCTAATATGATTTGTAGGAAGTATGCTTAGGATGAAAGTTACTCAACGACAATAATTTTTATGATTGCCTTTGGTTGGTGCTGATGTGATATTGGACATGCAATTGCTTTATGGACTCGGTGAAATACACATGGAATTTAATGAGTCCTACTTGAAATTCATGTGAGAAGGTAAAAATATGAAATTAGAGGTTTTTGGCAACCTAAATACTTCATCATATCAGTATATAATATGCAAATGCAGGTCAATCAGAGCAACCCAAGTTATGTAATCAAATCTAACAATTTCAAGGGATTGTATATTACAGCTGATTCAGGAAAACAGAACACACCCAGCCATTACAACTGATATTACAGCAGTACCAAGTGGTGTTTGGTGACCTGCCTAAGGGTCTTTGGCCTCATAGGGGTCAATAATGTGTCATAGAGCTGGAAAAGGGCAAAAATCCCTACTCCACATTGGCACGCCAAGTTGTTTAAGGACGAAATTGAAAAGGTGGTAAAGGAACTACTCGACATGGGACACATTTTTCCAAGCAAAAGCCCATTTGATGCACCAACAATATTGGTTAGGAAGGAGGATGATTCTCCTCACATGTGCAATGATTATAATAAGCCAATTTCTTATTCCTAAACTGGATGAGTTGCATGGAGCAACTATCTACTCTGAAGATAACTGGATCTAGCTATCCTCAGATTAGGATATGGTTCTCCTCACATGTGCATTAGTTATAAGGATCCAATTTCCTATTCCTAAACTGGATGAGTTGATTGATGAGTGTTGGTGGAAAAATTTGCACTGGGCAAAATGACAATAGTTCAGGGGACAAGAAGTCCCTCCTCTTTGATGGGGAGGTTCCCTTATTTAAGGCCAAAAATGAAACCAGAGATATTTACAATATCTACACTAAAACTATCTTGATGGGGTGGTGCTGATTTCCATGTACAGATATGTCAGGAGTTTAGAAAGAGAGAGAGAGAGTCGGATTTTGGGAATCAGAATTTGAAAAGGAGAGGAAGGGTTGACAACACTTTCAGAATAGCAGAAACAAATCTCAATTTACTCATGTATGTCAGTAATTTAAAGAACTTGCAATATTGCATAACAGAAAATACTTGCCTAGAAATTAAATACTGACACAAAGTTCAGTAACTCGTAAAAGACAAGAATGAACACAAAGTTTCAGATCCTATTATATGAGATTGCAATACAAAAAAAGAAAGAAAGAGAGAAAGGAGAGAACTTCTCTTCTGTATTCAGTCTTGGAAGTCTTTTCCACAAAGATCAACCAACCACTTTACAAAGGACATCCCCTTTTATAGGCAAAATGGGTTGTAACTACCTCAAAATAACTAATTTTTATTTTACAATTGTACTTTTACTTAATTAAGTCACTTAAGTGACTTTTACACTTTAACGAACTCAAAAATGAAAAAGACAAAAAGTACAACACAAAGACAACAATATAACTATTTTGTTAGGACTTCAAGAAAGAAGTGAGGAAGTTGGAACTTTGAGCTTTAGCACATGCATCTTGAACTTTGTCACTGCAGCAGCAATATCTGATTCTTTTGGAATCAAAGTTTCTCAAGTTTTCTCAAGTTGTTCAAACCAACTTCCCAAAGCATTTTCCATCTCAGAATTTGTTCCAACCAAATTGAGCCAAGCTCTTGGAGGCTTCTACCACTACATTGTTTAATTTAGAAAGCTCGTCCATTTTGTCTTGATTGAAATCATCTGCTTTGAACAATTTTTCTTTGACTAGCTTGTTGAACTGCTCTTTGATTTCACCCACTCTATTCCTTAGAGAGGAATCATCTTGAAATAAACAAGGAGAGCTTTGAAGTCAGCAAATATTTTAGCTTTTAAATATTCACCCTTTTGAATAAAATTCTGCAAATATATTGAACCTTCCTCCAGAACCTTGAGCCTCCATTCCACACTATGCAACCAAGTTTGAGAAAGATTATCCTTTGAATTATCAAAAATCTTTTCATAACATTCCCATTTTAAGACATTAGAACAAAGGAATTTTTTTTTGATAATGTTCTCTGCTCTAAATTACGTAATTCAGAACACATGTTTCAAGTTTTAATAATTGTTCTCTGTTCTAAATGACGTAATTTAGAACACACAATGCTTTTAAAACCAATGTTCTCTGTTCACATATTCATAATATGGAACACACATTCCATGCCATTCAATCATATAACAGATAACCATATGCTGCTGTAATGACTCGAAGAACTACCGATCTCCCATTTCATGGCTCAGAGTTTCATCGATCTCTCATTTCATGACTCGGCTACTTACCGATCCTTCATGTTAATCCATGCATTGTATACTAAGTATACTTGGTTCCCTTTACCTTTTCGGTTATTGAAGTGCTCCATTTAAGAGGCCTATCTGAATATCTGTTACCGATATTCATCTGAAATCCTGCTTCTTAAACTAGGTGATTTAGGACAACGCAACCAGCAGCTTGCGATACTTTGGCCAAAGATTCTCACATGCTTAGCATGATCATATTCCTAGACGGCATACTCGTCAATGGAATACGTCCTTCACCCCACTTCATCTGTTACCTAGAATGGTCTTTTCTGACTTCTGTCAGTCCTCTTGTCCAAGGTTGAACTTTAACCCAAGATAGCAATATGAAAGTATAGAGAGGCACTCGTGATGATGAAAGGTACGCAGACATACCTCGTCGACCCTAGTCGACTGCGTGTGTCTAGTTACCTTTAGTCTTCGCGAGTCACTCCGTATACAAGGTCATATTCCTAACTTGGTCCAAAGTAAAACTGAGGCCAAGTCCAAGCTTATGTAAACCTAGATGATTCGATTCGGAAGGGTGTTGCAACATGTCAGCTGCAACATTGTGTCGTCATGAAGGCCCAGCCTTCATGAAGACACCTTATTGCAGCTGGCGTGTACCAACATCCTACGGAATCCTCCCATCTAGGGTTACATATCCAGCTAAAAGTTTGATTAGATTCTTATCTTTAATATTTTAAGAATAAGTTTCAACAACCTTGCTGATCCTCTAACCTCATAGTTCATTATAGTTGCATAGCTAGGAATGACTTGAATTGTCTCATAGCTTAATATACATTCACTCCTCCTTACCGAAGGATTGCATATTCCTTTCTTAGTTCACTAATTAAAGCTTCAGACTTACAGTCCACTACAACTTAACGAAGTAAGATTAACTTACTAAGCTTAATCAAGTTCATTCGCAACTGATTTTAAATTCAGGTTTCCTTTACATTAGACGTCATTTGAATGAGGTCTATTTCCCATATGAATGTATTCATTTATTTACAATTACCTTACTTCAGTTTAAGGTTTGTTAAGAGGAGATATGATTCCTCCTTCCGAATATCCTTTGGGCAAGACACCCCAAAAGAGTATTAACGAAATCTGAATACATAATTCAATTGTCCTTTCCTTAATATTCATTAGTTTAGAATCCAATTCCATGTATTATTTATACAAGAGTTCATATGTATCTTACTCTTTTACTAATGTCAATTTAAAAGCCCATATTGACCTAAGTATTAAGCAATTGCACATTCCAACTTAAAAGTTGTATTCAAGTGAAGAATAGACGTTATATCCTTTTAAATCTAACAGCCATCATTTGAATAAGTACAAATTCAATGAATAGGAATATGTACTCGATTATATTTCATCAATTCAATAATGGTACAACATTTAAAATAACACACCATTCCCTTCTCTCATTCCTCAAGGTAAAATTTACACATTTTACAAGTCCAAATAGCCGGACTTCATTCATGCCAATCAGCATTGATAACTCAAAAAGAAAGAAGAATACAACTTTTCCTTTTTCCATTTCCTTCGAGAAGAATAATAAAATCTCAGAAAAGATCCATCCTTTAGTTAATCAGAAGAAGCATCATAAAACAACATGTCTTCATTATTACTCACGGAATCCATCTGCAAAATTTACTAGCACGGGTCAGTTCATCGAACTGAGCATGTTAAGCACTTATCATTAAAATGAAGTGCTCTTGACTAACTGTCTCAATAAAAGAACTTTGATTTTATGAAACGTTCCGTAATTGAGATGGACATCACGTAAGAGTTAAGTACCGATAAGGACGAACAATCTAAACAACCAAGTCTCAATAAGTAGCATCAAAATCAGACAATACTATTAACTAACAACTCCTCAAAATAATTACAGCAAACACGCAATGATATATCCCATTTTCTTACTATTTCCTTCAAAAATGAAAAGAGTTCATTCCAGATTTAGACAAATATTACAAAGAATATTTTCTCTAAATAATCTCATATTAGAAGCATTTGTAAGAACTAAAATATATATATTATTGTTCGAATGCAATCACTGTCAATTCCATTCCATCATTATAAATGGGATTCATATAATGAATTGACTAGAATTTTAAACAAAACTCCTCACCTTTATACTACTCACTTGATTTCAACCAATTCAAATGCAGAAGAGAAAGGCAATCATACACCATGACAACAACCTATGTCACTTTTCAGAATTCAACAACAACATAGTACTCATCCAATTCAGAGAGAAAAACAGAACGTAAAACGCTTTTACACTCCCGAAGGCAGTCACAAGTTGCTTCAATATCTCTTTAACAAAAATTTTAGATAGGATAAGAAAAGAAAAGAAGTATTACTTCCAGTTACCTATTCAATAATCCCTTTCATTTAATCACAACCGAACTGGTCGATCTTATGCAAGAAGAGATAACAACTAGAGATAACAGTCAAGGAGAGAGCAATTTAAAAGTCAATAATCGAATGAAAGGAAGGAGATTCACATTACTTCTTTCCAATACATAGCCGAATATCAAACTATGACGTGCAGACCTGTTATCAATAGGATAATTCTTCCCACGCCAGACTGTTACAGTCTTAATAGCTTACTAACTACCATTCAAGGAAAGTATTCAAGAATTCATTTTACAACTAAACCAAAAATATCAACAACAACTGAGCTTCCAATTACAACCAACTATCGTTAATGTTTGTATACACTGAAACACAAACATATTCCATCTAAATATAAAACGATTAAGAGTTTACAACCAAGCAACATGTCCCAAATCTTCCAGGATAAAGAAATCATTTTTCAATCACAAGAGTAAGGGAGCTACTCAGGTTCAATTTCAATGAATACAACGAAGAAGTTTAAATCCACATAATATATAAATATTCATCATTGAGTTTAAGGAAAAGTAAAAACTGTACGCTCTTCTCCAATCCATCAAATAGACAGATTACTCTGTTTTGAGTTCGATAAGAATTTATTTCCAAACAATCATTCATGGGTACCGAGAACAAAATAGGAGGAACATTGTATCATTTTAGAACAAGCAAATGTAAAGACGATACGATAAATATATTGTTCCTAAAAGAACCCACATCACAATTAAACTGTAATACGAACAAGGAAGAACAGTTCACAAAGTCCTGTCAAAGCATTCCCACAGATTCCATAACCTTTGAGCACACAAAACTCAGAAAACAATATACACATCACTGTCGCCTTCAACAAGTTCAAACCCACAATAGACAACAAAACCGAATACCCATTACTTTCGAAATCAAAACAGCAGAGATGAAATCCATCTTCAATTACTATTTCAACAAAGATCACTCATTTACTCATGTATGCATCAAGAAAATATCCAAATAGCATTTTTTTTCAAACGAAAACTCAAGCAAAAGATCACATCTAAACATATCAACATATTTTCACAAAAACACACACATTTATAAGAGTAGAATTCTTTTAATGAAGACGCTTAATAAAGAGCAAAACTGTTTAAAGAAAAGAGCCTAACATGCCTGTATAATTTCTTGTTAGCTTGTGGAAGGTCACAACCGAGCTTCTCCAGAGTTTCTTCCCTCCAAACAACGTTAATCAACCAAATCTCTCAACTGCTTCCACGTTTCCACAGGCCCAGAAACCACTCGGAGGTGGTCAAAACAACAATGGCCGAAAAACAAACTTGCAGGTTCGCAAGAGCAACAAAATGCAGAGCAAAAACCCGAAAACCAAATGAATAACAATAACTCACAAAAAATCCTCTTTCCTCTTTCCTAGGCGGGCTGGTTGCCAAAACCAATGCCAGTAAATGCATTGAATGCATTTTCTCCCTCTTTCTCCACTCCACCTCTGACTCAAATTTGGCGAGTTCTTTCTTATAATTTGCATGTAATTCAAATTTAGTGTGTTGTTATTTAGAAGCCTCTAACTTCTTTGCTCCCGCCAAACTTGGCGTTTAAAACTACAAGGACTGCAATTAAAGTCCTTCATTTAAGTTTAAACCTCCCCCCTTATCCTCCCACTTGACATGTATCCATAGGTCCCTTTTAGGACTAGCAATAGTTTAGGTCACAATTTAAATAGTTAGGTTTCCTTCTAGGTCGTAGGTCCTTAGGATCCACCTTAGGTTAGTTTACAAACCCTTTTAAATTAAAATCCATGTAGGATAAATATTATTTCATAGGTTAACACATAACCCTTATCAATTCCACAATAGGTTCCTAGTAGATTTTACCGCCTGAGGCTTAAAACCAGTATAGTGTAGGACATTTTGTCCAATGCTAAATATATGCCTTAATATCCTTGTATCAACCCTTTTTCTATCTTACGCTTTCTAGCGTTACAACTCATATGTATCTAGGAAATCAAACCTTACCGTTGGCAGCATGGTGCCAAGTAAGTATACCTGTAACCAGGTTCTTTAAAATTTACAACAATCTCCAGCTCGGTTCCAGACTTTATTTTATTTGGAAAGTCAATCGACAAGATGACAATAAAGAAGGCTGAAGCATACCTTGGATCAATGGAATTGATTCAAGGTGTGTTGTCACACAATTATGAGTTCGTCAAGTACAAAAGCAATTCCGCAGGTTCACAACTTTACAAACACAAGTTATAATGACATCAGTCCCAAGTAAGCAGAGTTACAGTATGCAAGAATTCAGAACAGTAATACTTACTCATTGCAAACATGATTTTCAAGGTCAAGGAATACACCTTCACATGACAATTCTCATTTCCACAGTTGCAGCATCACAAAAAGAAGTTATCGTAGTAACTGCCAAGATCAGATTTCTCAATAGATACTTGTGGGGAAGCAGGTCTCCTTATAGTCAACTTTTGCCTCATACTACTCCCTCCACTTATGTCCTTAGCAGGAATTTCAGTAACCTCATCTTCTTCCTCCTCATTTCCTTCAGTTTCTTCTGTCCAGCTTCCTTCCTCTCCCTTCTTCAGGATCAATTCTTGGAGTCCGCACATAGACTTTTGTACTTGGTTGTTGTTGAGCCGAGGAAGAAGGCATATCTTGGGAAACAATAGACTTCTCAGAAGCCTTGAACTCTGCCAACTTCTTCATGAACCATTTCTTGGTTCTCAGGAGAACAGGTGCAGTGAGGTCCTCAATGTTATCCTTTTCTTTTTGGGACCAATCAATGATAGGAAGAGGAAAATGTTGAATGGAATTTATAAATTCAGGCTCATACATGTCTGATCCATCATCTATCATACCATCTGGTACTTGATACAACTAGAAGCTCTGAATTTGTTGAAGAGTCATCCTCCCAAATAATATTTTCCTTACTTCAAATTCATCATCGTAATCTTCCCAGTAATCTTCAATAGTTGGAACATGAGAATACGAAGCTGGCAGCCGAAGGATGTTGTTGATGTTCTTTCTATCAAATGATGCTCTCTCGTGGAAAGGATGCATATTGAATGGAGCAGTTGTTCTCTCAACATTTTGAGCATCAATGCCTGATCTGCAAATGTAGTTTCCAAGAGTTAAAGGAAATTGAATTCCTGAAACCTTTTTATCCTGCAAGTTCTGTGAAGAATATCCATCTGCCTACATAACTCAATCAAGATAAGCTTATCACTGTAATAGATTGGGAGTTTGTATGGAAATCCTTCAAACCCCGCAACTCTAATGTAGGAGAACCTCTGAAATTGGATGAAAATGCTACCAAACTGAGTCACCAATTGCTTTGCTTGTTGAGAAATCCTGTTGGTGGTGCAACCTTCTAACAATCTGACTATGAACATGGTGAATGCATCATTCACCCTTCTGAAATGACTTTTGTTGTTATCAAGAGTTAGCTGAGTGTAACATTCATAGATTGGTTGAGAGAGATTTTTCCTACCATGGCTTGAGAGACCCACCCAAATTCTATAACCTGCAATGGTGTACATCAGATATGAAGTCATGTAGAATGACTTGGTGTTATTCAGTTGGGTGAGCTGCTTGGTCAAATTTTCTGAAATGATTTCTCCCCAACTTAAAGCTTGTTTTCCTTCACAAATCAAATTGATGAATATGCTCATCCAACTATGAAATTCTTTGGTGGATGGAAGACCCATCACTCTAGCTAACAAGGTGATAATGTCAGACAATTCCTCTATGAAATCATTCCGATAGAGAGTTTTGGCTAGCTTAGAAGGTCCTTTCTTCTTAATCTTTAACCAAGACTTAGCGATCACAATTTGATATTTATTGGGTGTCAAATCATATTCCCTCTGAGCTACCTCAAGAGTCAAAACTTTAGCATCTGCGAGAGGAGTGATTCCGAGAGCTAGTTTATGTGGTGAGCATCTAGTTGAGCAATTACCTGACCTTGTGGGTCCTTTAGCTCTTTTGTCTGAGGATCAAAATAAGATGCACAAGCCCATATTGTCAACACACTAAATTGAAGTGGGAAAACCACCTGCATGTGCCTAGTCCACTAATGAAGATCCTTTGAGCCAATGGAGTTCTCTTTGCATCTTCCATTTTGCTCCAAAATTTAGGTAGGGCCATGTGTTTTACATCACTATCCCCGATTTCAAGGACAGTAGTTTCCAGGGAAGAGATGGGCTCATAACCAACGTACTGGAACTTCCTTTTGATAATTCCAACTCTTAGGGAGTAGCCAAGCAGAAGTGTGGGCAAAATGGAGAGACTTTTGACAACACAAGGGGCAAATGGAAGTTCAGAAGAGGGAAAATGTCCAAAACCATGGAAAACGATAACGAAAACACTCACCTAATGGATGAAAATGAAGAGCTTGATGAGGCAACCCTGTTGGTGTTTGAAAAAAAGAATTTGGTCTGAAAATGATTGTACAAGGGGCAAAATAACGGCTAGTGCAGCATGAGAAAAACAGATGGGCAAAGCTCAAAATGTGGTGGGCAAGTTTTGCAAATGAATCAAATTGGGTGAGGCGTTGGTTTATATAGCAAGTGAGGGAGTCAACCTGTTTAAATGCCCATATAACTGCTTCAATTCAAAAACCCTCCCTGTCGGCTAATTGACACCGAGGAAGAACCATGGAACTGTTCCATGAGTTCCACTTAAGCCGACTTAGCTGATTGAGAGCTTTATATTGCAAAATACTCAGTGAAGCAGGGAATGGGAGGAACCACAAAATTTCCCACAGTTCTATGCGGGGCTAACAAATCCAAATGAATGCCCAACACAAAGTTCGGTAAAATCGCTCCGTCAGGGAACAAGAGGAAATGGGAATGTTTCGTTTGTTCCTCAGAGAGCCGATTAAGCCAAAAATAAATGCCTACATAACTCAAGTTACCTGATTGGCAAACGGTAGGAACAAGGGAACGTTCCTAAGAGTTTCAGTCCAAAGCCAATAAACCGAAAAAGGCCCAAAATCAAAGGAAATCGGCTAAATTGAAAAACCAGGGAACATGAGGAACAAAATAAATGTTCACTCTGTTCCATCAAAAGCCGATTAAGCTGATAAACCCAAAAACTTAGAAAAATGACTAAGTCTTGAAAGATGAAATTTACAAAAGGAACATTGTGACTCTCAAAACAAAAATTTTCAACTTTTGACTCAAAATTTTGCAATTTTCAATTTCATGACATCAACGAGTTGCATGGAGAAACTATCTTCTCTAAAATTAACCAAAGATCTAGCTATCCTCAGATTAGAATAAGACTTGAGGATACACAAAAAAACAGCATCTAGGACATGCCATGGACACTATCAGTTGTTGGCCATGCTTTTTTGTCTCTCAAATGCACCAACAACTTTCTAGGCTACCATGAAATAAGGTATTTCATATTTTATCTCAAGAAGTTTGTTTGTGTTTTTTGATGATCACTTGGTTTATACTTATAGCAAGAATTTGCAGGAACACTTGGCCCCACCTTGAGATTGTTTTGAATGGCATGAAGTTCGATAGCTAGTTTGCAAAAGAAATCAAGTGTGTTTCTTTTGCACCTAAACTGCTATATTCGGGAAATATTTTTTTTGGTCAAAGTGTTTATGTGGACGAATCCAATATGCAGGCAATTAAAGAACGAGTAGAGCCAGAGATACTCAGCTGAGAGGATTCCTGGATTATGTAGTTATTATTCATGTTTTATCAAGGGATGTTCTCTCCTGGCTACTTTGCTGATAGATTTGACTAAGAAAGATAGATTTAAATAGTCAAATTCAGCTGGCAAAAGCTTTCATGAAACTCAAGGAAATAATGTACACTTGTCCCATATTAATTATTCTAGATTTTTCTTTGTCATTCATTTTGAATGCCATGCACCTGGACTGGAAATTGCAGCAGTTCTAATGCAATAGGGACGCCCATGACGTACTGAAAGCTGCAAGGAAAATGAAAAGAAGTTATTATCTAGCTACGACAAGAGGATGCTAGCAGAAATGCATTCATTGGCTGAGTTCAAACAATATCTAGTTTGGGGCAAAGTTTTTGATAAGACTGACCACAATGACACCATGATCTCAATCAGCTGCGATCTAAGTGGGCGGCCAAGTTGCAAGCATATGATTTTGATATTCAGTATTACATAGATAACAAAAATGTGGTAGCTGATGTTTTCTCCATATTTCGAGAATTCAGTCTATTTCAGCAGCTGCTTCAAATTGGCAACACGATATTGAGGCTTAGTGTGCCCAAGAATGTTGAAAATTGGCAGAATTGTTAGACAATCAGCAGTCCGCTATGAAGGACAATAGGTCTTCATTCTGCAATGGGCTCATTCATCACTAGGAAAGTGGTCTTGAGTCCCACAAATCCTACTTTGAAATGAAGGTTGTTGTTGTGTCTACACAACACGCCCCTAATTTCCCCTCACCAAATCATGGAACCTTGGGCCTTTCCCTGAAAGACCAAGCTGTTCGCGCATTTCAAATTTCCCAACCTTTATGCAATTATTTTCTTCCTTGGGCCCCTTCACATTGTTACTTGGCCCCTATTTTGCAAGCTCTTCATACTTCAAGCGCATGTGGTCTCACTTGCCTCATTTTCAAATGCACAAGTGACTTTCTTTGTGCACACCCTCAAAGAGCTTCGCACAATAGCTTTGCGCGACATTCCCTTGCTTGTGCAATACCCTATGGCCTTCTTGCTTCGCACGCACCTTTTACACCCCCCTTTGTGTCTTCTGACACGCCCTTCTGCATCCTTCTTGTGGTGCACATTTCACCCTGCGCAATCGCATTGCACAACATCTTAAGTCTCGCACACCATTAACTTCAATATGTGGCTTGCGTATAGTCTTACGTGGTGTCCCGCACATTGTCATATGCTTGGCCATTGCTTTGTTGAGTCCCGCAACATTGCACAAGTCTCCCGCCTTCAAACTAACTTTGTGCTTCATTGCACAGTTATATCATGAGTCCTGCAGCCTCCCAATGCTTCGTGGCACCTTAACTTGCCAAGCTACTCTCCATACACTATGGAATCCCCAAACACCTCGCAGCTTGCTGCAACTTCGTAATCCTTCACCGCAGATGTATAATTGAATGAATTAAAGCCCACTTGGGCAAATCTAACACCTAACACTTGGTTTTCTCAAAGCTTTATGTTGTGCAGATAATATACACACATCTAGGATACATCAAAGGTTGCACAAAGGAAGTGTTAGAGATTCTCCTAGGGAAGACAATGCACATAGTTGAGCACACAATCATTTGCACTACGCAAGCTATAAACTACCAAGAGTGTGCAAACTGGCACGCAAAACAAAAGCAAATGCGCAACAATCAAACATGCACATTGCACGCACAGTGTAATAATGTTCTAAATTGCATGCTTTTCTTTCATAATACTAACTTTGATCCCCAACACATCCCAATCCAAAACTGTACAACTTGGGACAAAACCGTACCATGCTCCAGGATAAGCCATATGGTTCCATACCAACTCAGTTTGTAGTCAAAGTTTTAAAAACAAAGCATCTCTAGGTCATTTCCAATCTACACAGTCAAAATACACTCTATGATCACCTCTTTCCTTTTGTAATCAACTAAGTTCACTTCTCTCAAGTTTTGAACAATCGTATCTATCGTTATATCTTGCAAATTGCTTTGGAAGCTATATTTTGACTTATATGTTAATGTTTATTGATTAATCTGAATAAACAACCTAGTACCCTTACGCCTTCAAATAAATAAGGACCACATGGCAACATCCCCAACTTAATTATTTAGGGTATAATTAGTGTATACCTAGAGGTTCAATACATCAAAATTTGGTCAAGGAAAAACATAGTGGTATATTAGCAAGACGTTTTGGTTATGACAAAACATGTGTAGTTGATGAAAGATACATTTGGCCACATACGAGTTCAAATGTACCTGAGTTTGTTTAGGAATGTAGAGTTTGTCAATTGGCTAAAGAAGTCAGGATACAATATTGTATCAACCATTGCCTATTTTAGAAAGACCATGGGAACATATCGGTATGGATTTTGTTTTAGGGTTTCTTATGACTCAAAAAGGGAATGATTCAATATTTGTGGTTGACAGCTTTTAGACGACAACACATTTTGTGGCCTTAGGAAAACTATTGACGCAACTAACATTCCAGAATTTGTTTTTCAAGGAGATTGTGAGACTTCATGGTTTACTGTGTTGTATTGTCTCAGACATGGATGTGAAGTTTGTTGGACATTTCTGGGGAACATTGTGGAAGATTCGAACACCAAGCTGCAGTTTAGTTCAGCGTATCATCCATAAACAGAGGCAGTCAAGAAAAGTTTAAGAAATTCATTAAGATGTTTGATTGAAGATAAGCTAGGTATATGGAATAAAATTTTGGTGCAAGCTGATTTTGCATATAAAAATTCAGTTAACATGAACAGGTAAGACACCATTCCAAATTGTGTATGGGTCAATTCCAAGGGGAGTTGTGGAGTTACGCGACATAAGAAACACAACTATGAAATTTAAGAAGTGATGTGCATGCTGCAAACAATTGGAGAGAAGTTCAATGCAATGTAAGCAACATGCAGACATCAAGCGAAGAGAAGTTGAATATCAAGTTGGAGACATGATCTTAGCACATTTGCGGAAGTATATATTTCCAATCGGAACATATTATAAGTTAAAGTTGAAGAAGATTGTACCATGTAAAATATTGAGGGATTTTGCAAAAAATGCTTATGAAATCCAACTACTAGAAAGAGTAAACATTTTACCTATTTTAAATGTGGTAGATTTCTATTCATATCATCCAAGGCAAGATGAAAGGGGAAGCACAGATTCAGATTCATTGATTGGAGAAGACAGTTTCCAGAGAAGGAATGAGAATAGATGGAACAGGTAATTAACACAAGGATCAGTAAGAGAACAAGAGACAAGAATATAAAGAATGTCTAATCAAATGGAAGGGTTGAGAGATTGAGGATGCAACTTGGATAATGCATTTGAATCCGCAAAACATGGAATACCATCTGTGCAGCCATAAAAAGGAGATTATAATTTTCTTTATTACTTGGGTATACGATGCAGGAGCATCCTGATTCACTTGCAATCTTACATCAACCAAAAACATGTTAGAGAAATAAGTTAATTATAGCATTGCGCAAGTTTTGATTGCGCCAAGTCATTATTTGCCAGTTTTGCGCAAGTTTTGAATTATGTTTATGTTTGTAATAAGCATACAACCATTTGAGCATGTAAGGGTCTTGTAATGTTTTGTGCCATAAGCAAGCACACAAGTAAAGTAATGTTGTTTTGCACCTATATTGTAATGCACCTACATGTTTGTAATGTTTCGCACAATCTGTAGACGCTAAGCGCAAGATTCATTTAGTAGTTCATAGTTCTTTTATGATTGTAGCATATGCATAAGAATTGAGCAAGGTTCAATATCTTTTTGAGTCTAGAATGTCTTTCAAGAGATACCTCAAGCATGTATTTCAATAGCGTCAATGCAGCAATATGTTTCCAACAGAGTTAGCCAGTGCATAAAAAATCACTATTTGTGTGCACAACATCACGAGGAGCATTCTCAAATGCTTGTGTTACCAACATGAGTTCATCTCAATAATGAGCATCTACTACTGAAAGCGCGAGGTCATTGGAGTTGGATTGCAACGTGCACAAGGATTCATTGAGAAGCAAGTGTGCAGTTTTATGCGTAGGGGCGTGATATGGTACATACCTTTCGAAATTTCAAAAATTTAACATTGTTCAAGGAGTTGGCATCAGTTTACCTACCTCATAATTATAACAGTTGAGCTCACTCATTGTGCATCGAGTTTACACTTGGGCACTATTCTTTCATAGTGGATTGGGACATGCCTAATATCATATGGGTTACTATTTGTTTCAAGGTAATGTTGTAACTTGTAAGGTGGGTCTTGTGTCTATATAAGCATACCACTATACATGTGTTTAGAATAATTCCTGTACAGACTAGAGCTATAGTCTCGACTAGTCGATTCAACGTTTGTAAGTTATACCTGCAAAGATTGTGAGTTAGCAAGCTGAGATCTACGAATATATTGTGTTGTACCATCTCGATTTGTGAGATTGTTCAGTGTGTGTTTGCAATTGTATTTCCCTTTCTATTGAAGCAATAAAGATCTGAGTTTCTATTTCATTATGTGTTGTGTTGCATTTTATTCATATTCCGTTGTGTGATTCTATGGGCTGCATGGTATAAGACATCTCTTTATTGAGACCCCTCACCACGACTACGTCAATTGGTGCCTTTTGAATTTGGTGCCATCCTTCCTATCCAAATGTTGTAGTTCATTCTCATAAATTTTTAAAAAAAGGAACCCAAAAAAATGTTACTATAGTTGTTTGTTGTATTTTTATGTGTTGGATTTGTTTCATAGAGCAAGGGTTGGAATATGGAGGCTCCTTGGATGATGGTCATGACTAGTTTCTTATTTGTGGCCCTCGAAAATGAAGCAAAGGACCTTTTGATGGACCATCACATTTCAAGAGTACAAGAGGGACCCCAGCATACCAGCAGAACTGATGAAAGTTATGTTAAGGGAGATTGTGCAATCCTTTGATGATTTTGCAAAGGACATCTATTTGGAGACATGTTAACTCCTTTGTATCTGAAATAGACTATGTAGTTACTAATATAGTGAATATGCTTTAATGCCCATTTCATCTTTATTTGGACCTTTATTGCCAATGACAGGTGTTGAACTAGAGTCTCATTCATCTTTATATGGTATTCACTGTTTGTTTAAATTTTAAATACAGTTTTATGTTAATGAATATAAAATCATAAAATACAAAAAATTGGCATTCGCAAGAATTTAATATTTAATTTTTTGTATTATATATTCTGGTAACTTAAGCTAAGATATTTGTGTTATTGATCAAGCTAGAGGCATTGTTTTCTGCACTTATTAAGAGTCCAAGTTCTAACTGGAATAGCTTGTAGATTCTAGCAGGGGTTGAAGGAAGGCATGGCCGCCACTCCAACCAGCCTATTTGGCCCATGCAACTGAAATTTCCAAATCTAGCTTCAAAACTTTTTCTACCCACCTACATGTATAATCTAAATGGTTTAAATGCAGAATGCCTGCCATGATAAACTTGTAAAAGCCATGGTATTTTCGCTTCAGTATTTTTAATTAGCTATTATTTGTTAATGACTTAATTGGCTATTTATTCACAATATTTCAAAATTGTTGTTCACCAATTAGCAAATTAAAAAAAAAACAGACATTAGCCAAGTTTTACATATACATAAAAAAATTCAAAGTGTTGCTAACAAGTTGTATATTTTTCTTTAAGTTTAGATATTATCCTACATTACATACATTTCTCATTTAAGGGAAGATTCCCCAGCCATTCTATATTTATTAACCTTTGAGGGGGTCACATGGCACATTATCCTCCCTCGTCCACCGTGATCAGAAATGCCAAGCTCTTTTTTGTCAGGAAGATGACTCAACATAGAAGAGACCTCCTTAGAAGAAGTCTCATGAGTTGTTGATGGGCCTTGCATCTAGCTCATAACTTCATTCCTTCAGCCAGTTTGTGCACAGGAGGACATTAACATGTCTTGTAATGTCCCCATTTTTTGAAGACCCTTAGCCTATCATTCCCCGTGGGCTTTAGGGATGTTACAAGGGGAAAATTATATTAAATAATTAGATAATATTGCCTGGAGAGTGATTTTAATCATTTGACATTATAAAGCAATATTTATTTAATTATTTAATATTTATGGAGCAAATAATGTATTTAATTAGTTAATTAAATTCCCAAAATGCAAATTAAAAAGAGGAATTAATTAAATAATATTTAAGTGGTTTTTAAAAAATAAAATCACCCTTTGAAAAGGGGACGCCACACCAAGGGAAAATAAACTACTTTTATGTTAGGATCATTGTTAGAATTATATTATGATGAGATTTATTTGATACTCCATGCTTGGAATTGGGATGTATGCCCATTAATGCTCTCTCTCTCTATTGCGAGGGAAGTTAGTGAGCTGGTTTTGATCAATTTTAGTATTCTCTCTTGTTGCATTTGTTGAGTTCGCTTGTGTTGAAGTATGTTATATGCATGATTCATACTTGCTAACATTGGCGACTTGCTTTGGGATGTGGCACATTGTTTGATGAAGATATTTGAATGATTAGTGGTGATTTTGATGTCTTTATGGTCTGACTTTAATGTTGTAATTATTCCAACCATGGTGACTTGATATGGGTTTTATTTTGGCATGTTTTAAAGGTAAATCATCTATATTCAAGATCTGATCTGTGTTGGCTTATTTTTGCTAAGTCTGGGCACCTATTTTGAATGTATTGAAGGGTTATTAAGTGCCGGAAATTATTTATGCAATTTATTCTAACCCTAGCGACTGGATTGGGGATTTTGGGGGCTGTTTTGGAGGGGTTTCAGTTATCCTAAAAATTCAAATCTTTAGTTCTTTGCAAAGATCTTAAATTATAGAATTATCTCCATTTTATTTGAAGGGAAAATATGGAATATTGAAGGAGTTCTAATTTTCGAAGATTTAAGTTGTCTGCCAGCTATTTGGTTGCTAACAATTAAATATTGATTTTAGATCCGCAGTTTGGGATCAATTTAATATTGAATGTGATTGTAGCAATTAGGAGAAATACGAAGAAGGTGATTCTATAATTTTTGGAGTAGATTCGGTGCCCTAAATGTGTTGGGCAACCTACTTTTTAGAGCAAAATTAGGGTTTCGTGTTGGTTGTGCTAAATTTGATTTTCGCATATTATTCTTCATATTTTTGTGGTCCAATATCCAAAATTTCAGCTAATTTGGACTTCTCTAGCCAAAGATATGATTTTTGAAAATTGCAACAGTTGGGGTTTGAAAATTAATTATTTTCCAGTAGTGTGTGATCAGATTCATATTATTTCCTAACTTGTCCTAAAAGGGGACATTACATGTCTACAATTTTGCACAGCAGTTTCCCTCTATTAGTCACCAAACCAAAATGACCTAACACCATGGCACATATCTAGCATCTAGTACTAAGTTCCCTAGTCTTGTATACTAAGAGAGTTTGAGAGGACTCCAATCTGAGATTTGCAACCCTCTATAGTTCTCTTTCTAGGTGTAATCCGTACTAGCTTTTTTCATTTCCTTGTGGTCTATATTAGACTCTTCGCTCTATTTTGCATTGTACATTTATCTCCATTCCGTTTAGCAATTTATAATTAGTAGTTCTCTGTCCTGTTAAGCTATTTATGGTTAGTAGTGAAAATTTATATATATATATATATATATATATGAAGTAATAATCCCACACCTCTTGGGCATATGAGACGCCCTCTTAATAAATCATGGTAACAGGGGGATTTTCACTTTATCTTATATATCATATATAGTTCAAGTTTTGCACCCCTTGGGTTTTGATTTCATGACCAAGCTCGGGATAAAACCGGCCCTTGTCTATCCATCCACTCCTAAGAAATTTCACTTCAAGATACTTTTGTTTCCTTGCTAATCGGAGAAAAAAAGTTAAAAAATATCATGCTTTGTACCATTTCAAAGCTATTGTAGCAACCAAGAGTACACACAATTAGTAATGATAAACAACGAAAATTAAAGGGAAAAGAGAAAAAAATGTTTGAAAAAGGATTATCACAAGAAACGGTATGTAATAATAATGTTGCACTATGTAAACTCCAATTGCTTAGAAATTACAAGGAAATATTCTTAAAATGATATGTTAAATTATTACACTGCATAAACTCCAATTGGTTAAAACATAAATATAGGCTTGAGATGGTATGTAGTTATGTTAAGCTGCAAAAATTCCAATTGTTTAAAAATAATAAATATTCTTAATATGCCATGTAGAAATCTTGCACTACCGAAATTCCAATTTCTTAAAGAAAAGAAGATACTCTTCAGACAATATGTAAAAAACTCTAATTGCTTGATTTAAATAAAAAATAAAACGGAAAATAATAAGTTCAGATTTCTATATCATTGCAAAGCAACTGTAGATATGAAGGATAAATACAGTCAAGAATAAACAGAGCAAACTTACAAAAGAAAAAATAACATAGTAAATACTAAACAGACTTGATTGCAATAAATGATATAAAAAACTATTTCATTACAAACTATAACCAGAAAAAAACAATATAAGTTAAAATGTTGCACTAAATTACCATTAATTAAAAATAAGAAAAAAAAAATAACATTAAATTTTTCTGAACTCTCTCCATTTATCATAAAATATTATTAATGTCTCCAAATGATCAAAATAAGTCAATCAGACTCCGAAGTACAACTGCTAGAAGTAAAAAAGTGCCATGTAATGGTTTATTTATGCTGAAGATATTGTAGTTGAAAATAAACGTGTTTATTTGTATTCAATGGATGTTATACTAGCAATTTCCCTAAATTTGTAAAGTACGCCATGGGGAATGTGATTTTTTTAAAATAATAAATATGAATGATTTTTATGTAAGAAAGATTTCTTTTAATATAAATTATTATTCATTTAATTGAATTCAATAGATGATATATGAGCCATTGCCCTATGGGTGCGAAGTAGACTATGGTGCAAAGTAGACAGCGGGGGATGTGAATTTATTTTTAAAATATAAATTTTGTATATTTATACATGTATATTGAATATAAAGTATTATGATATAATGGAGAAAGTGTCCATCACCAGTATAATTATTATCTATTGTTCATAGCTAAGATTTATTTATACAAATTTATTTTATTACTTCATAAATTTGTGATTGTGGAATGGGATGCTAAACTTAGAATATATAAATATATGGGAATCAACTTTTGTCAATCCAATTAGACTAAAGTTTGGATTGACAAAAGTTTATGGGGGTACTTATATATTTGTCATATAAAAAATAAAATTTGTCGACCATGTGCTACTAATATAGTGGCCATAAGATAAGGTATGCTCCACCTTCTGATTGCTATTATTTTCACTAACCAATAGATTTGTAACTCCAAAGAAAGTTGGTCAATTTGATGTTATACCCACCATTTAACGTTTTGTAAATAAGAACAAAATTATGTATTTGATGTACACATAGATAAATATAACTTAACATTCTTATTTAAGCAAAAATAGCTTAGTGATTGTTTGGAAGCATCTTTAGAAAATAAAAATGGTCAAATATTTCATTTAGTGTCTGGTATCGGACTAGTTAATTGTTATAGTATTAGTGTATTTGTATGTTTCTTCATCATTGGCACGAGATTAGTTAATTGCTATGGTATTAGTGTATCTGTGTGTTTGTATTATACAGTTTTGACATAAAAAATGGAATATTTATAATAAAGATAAAGATGTCAGCTAATGTGATGGATCCAACATATAATAACTAGCAATTGCACATGAGTTGCAAGGTACACTAGAAGAGATGTCAATGTAAATTCAATTTGGAAATTCATTTAGATGTGATAGCTGACGTGTTATGTATTTGTTAACGATACTTTGATTTATATTTTGATTTCCACCCCCTCTCCTTCTTTGTACACCCTCTCTTTTTCTACATTCTCCCGTCCCTTCGGGCCCAGGATTCTTCTCTTTTTCTTGTTGTTTTTTGGGACCTTTTTGGGTTACCTCATTGCATTGTATGGTTCAGTCTCATTGACCCACTTTGTGGTCATTTGTTGGACATTTAATATACTTACCTTATCTTCTTGTCTTGCATTTACATGTTTAGCATTTGTCAATCGTGTGTAGGGCTCGAATGTAAATGTGGGCCAAACATGCAAGTCTACCAGTGATCACACTCTTGAGACTACAATGAATGTCAATCCTTGTCAATCAATGTTGCCAATATCTATTGTTGCCTTATTTAGTGCCATACCCTGTAATTTGTGTATTGTAATAGCCCATGCCCTTTTAAGGCATTTGTCGACGATTTCCGCATGTAACAGGAGGAATTGGAAAATGTGTGGGGTTAATGATGTCCCATGGTGGTCCAGAGTATTTTTTCAAAGTCAACAACTACAAAACCCAACAATTTAGGGGGGTTTAATTTTAGATTGTAGACAATGTGAACAACTTGGCTGAGGGCTCCATTAACTAACCTTGTTTTCACCCTTAAATTGGATGCCAACACAATCTCTTGTTTGCTGCACAAAATCACAGATGTCTAAACCTAACTTTATACAAATAACGAACCTAACTTAGAGCACTAATCAATAAACACATAATTACACCAACACAATACAATTAAATCGTCTTGTATTAAAATTAGGTGAGAACCATGTCACAATGTTATTCTAAAATTTCATTTTCCTATATTCTAGATTTGTGTAGTGAAATATTTACAGGTGACTAATGTGTTAAAATCTCCTGATTTCAACTAATTAAAGAAACAAATTTAATTCATGCCATTTAACAACTAATAAATGCTTAGGTGTCTACATTGCTATTTTATAGTTTTGAACATTATTTTCATCTATCCACGTAAAAGGATGAAAATATTTTATCCAAATAAATTGAATTTGATCAAGATCTCCCAAAAATCCAATTTATAATTTATAGTAGATGTGAAAGTAGGCATCGTCATAAATTAAACCTTACACTTATTGCTAAAAATAAATAGCCATCATCATAATCCCAAAGATAAAATTGTGTTTAAATACCTCTAAATACAAACCATAGTATCCCAAATTGAATATGAATTACTTCTAGGACTCTAAAATTCCCATTTATCCATTCCCTTATTAATCTAAATTTATAGTCTTTAGCTTCCATTTACGGATAAAAGGGATGAGGGAATTTTCCTCCACCCTCATCAGGCGCAAAACACACTAATCTAATTTGAGTGATCACACCAAGTCCAACAACGTAACCCAACACAAAATGGTAGTGCAGACACCAACAATGTAACCCAACGCACAAATTTCTATTTTAATTGACCCACGGCCACACAATTTTTCAATTTATGTAATTCTCTAGCTTAACTTGTAATATCCCCTCTCTCATGTAAATTGTAATGTAAAAATGGTTGAGCTAGTTTGAAAGTGATCCGGACAGCTTCTAATGACAAGGCCGGAAAGTTCTGTTCTGGGAAGGAAGTTTTGGCGGCAGTTGCATGGCATTTTGTGGCATTATGTGGCAATTACCCATAAACATGAATGTGAACGGTTGCAACATTTGCACTTCTCTAAATGGTTTGTTTCGCTTCCTTCTTCCTTCCTGAGCAGAGCAACATTAAATACAAGTGGGAGAACACGTCCATGATGATGGTTTTGGGTGAATCCAAGTCTGAGGGTTGTAAACAAGTAAATGCAAGTAAGAGAGGTCTGAACCTTTCATGAAGGCCACACAGTGGCAGTAAGCTTGTATTTTTTTGAGAGAATTGCATAGTGGAAGGGGAGCAATTGCTCACCCACTGGAGTTTTTCCCAATTGGGTTTCTCCAGGATAATTCCTTGTCTCCTTGTCTCTTGTTTGCTGATTTCCAGTTGGTTGTGTGTTGAAGTTGCATTTTCATATTAAAACTTGAACTCTATAAGAAAGGACAATCATTATCACTATTCATAGGATCTGTTATAGCTGTCTATAGTCAGTTTACGGATCAAATTGGTATCAAAGCAATTAGAATCAAATTGTCTTTATGTGGTTAACTTGTGTTGACATTGCAATTATATGCCCCTTACCCGGAGAGGTATTGAAAGCGGTGAAGGTATCCTTATACCTTTTGAAGCAAAGATTTCCACAAGAAAGTGGAACAAAGGAATCTGAAGCATGGCTCGTAGTGGTGATGAAGATGCATGTGGAACTGAAGAGGAACATTTCTACAAGTTGGAGGTGGATGTGGCAAGTCTGTCAAAGAATATGGGCAACATTTCCTTGTCTATGGGAAAGTTGGAGTCTATCATGGGACTGCTCATGGAGAATCTTGGTGTCCCCAAGGAGGCACTAGGAGATCATAGGGAGGACACTCCTGAATATGAGGAAGAACAGCCCCGTGCCAACCCTGCCCCTCCTCCATTCAAAGTTGAGGCAAAGATAGAGATTCAACCATATGACGGAGACGTAAATGCCGAGAAGCTAGACCATTGGCTAGCCCAATTAGAGGTATATTTCAGTTTGCATTAGATTAATGAGAGTCAGCAGATTTCTTTTGCAAGGTTAAAATTAACCAATCATGCTCTAACTTGGTTTGAAAGTTATGTTCACACTTTGGTTGTTAAGAAGCTTCCTCCTATTTCTAAGTGGGATGAATTTAAGATGTTAATCAAGAAGCAATTCTATCTTATTTGCTATGAGGAAGAGAGGTCCATGTATTGGTAGTATCTTAGGCAAAAGCAAGGCCAAAATGTGCAAGAATACACCAACGAGTTCTGGAAGAAGGTTGTCCAAATGGGAAAAGATGTAGCAGACCGAGATATATTGATGAAATAAATTGGACTCCATATCCGCTTGAGAAGATTAATTCTCTTGGCCAAGCCAGTGAACGTAGATGAGGCTTGTTCTCAAGCCCACTATCTAGAGATGGACAAGAAGAAGAGTTCATCTACCTCTCAAAGTGCTTCAAACAAACAAAGTGACACCAAGCAAAAGGAAAAAGGGAAAGGGAAAGGTAAGAAGAATGTTACTTCCATTTCTAAAAAGGATACTAAAGTTCATTGTGGTCATTGTGATGTTGACACTCATTCTGAGGATAAATGTTGGAAGCTCCACCCGGAATTACACCCCTTCAAGAACAACAAGAAAGAAGGCAATGGCTGCCCTCCAAGGGGAGAAAGTAGATTGCAGCGATGAGGTGGATGAGACAATGTGTTGTACCTCTGTCAATAGAGAGGTATGTTTGGGTAGTAGTAATGGTGTTCAAGAAAATGAACTTGCTAAGCTCTTTCATATTAAAATTCAGTTGAAGAAAACCAAAGTGGATGCTCTTTTTGATACTTGTTCGCAAGCGAATTTGATAAGTAAAGAGTTAGTTGATAAGCTGAAAATAGAGACTTACCATCATCCAAGCCCTTACTCGTTGGGTTGGGTGAAGAAGGGCGTAGACATCAAGGTTACCAAGCAATGCAAAATCACGTTTGGTGTTAATAAACATTTCATTGATGAAGTTACCGTGGATGTTGTTCCTCTTGATGTGTGTGGTGTAGTGTTTGGCAGCCCATACTTGTATATCAGGGATGCCATCTTCACAAGGAGAGCCAACCAGTACCACTTGGTGAAGGATGGTAAGAGCTACATCATTTCAGCCTACAAGGGAGATTCAAAGATCTCTTTGGTAAGTGCCTTTGAAGCTAAGAAGCTTATTAATGCTAGTGGGAAATTTGCCTTGCTCCTTTTGAGAGATATTCAAGAAGAGAAAGTTGTTGCATCTAAAACCACTTGTAGCATGTTTACTAACAAAGAGCAGAAGCAAATGAGAGAGTTGGTACAACAGTTCAAGGAAGTCTTCCAAGAGCCTATGGGGCTGCCCCCGGTTAGGCCTATTGAGCATGAGATACATTTGCTACCCAATAGTCTGCTTCCAAACCTTGGTTTGTACAGGCAGTCCTTGAAGGATGCCAACAAGGTAAAACAACAGTTATAGTCTTTGATTAAGCAAGGTATAATCCATCCTAGCACTTCTCCATGTGGTTCTCCAATTGTTTTAGTGCCTAAAAAAGATGGTTCATGGAGGATGTGTGTTGAATGAGCATTAAACAAAATAACCATCAAGTTTTAAAGTACCGGTCTAGTGTTGAATTGATGATTTGTTTTCTCAACAGTCACTTGTCTTCTTGGGGCACAAGTGGTTGGAGATGGAGAATTGAGAATTGATCAATGGCTAAGATAGAGGCCATTTTGAATTGGCCTATACCTTCTAGTTTGACCGAGACAAGGACCTTCTAGTTTATTGGTGCAGTTCAATATTTGAGGAAGTTCATCAAGAACTTCTCCTCCATAGCAACACCTCTACATTCTGTGACAACAGGTGGTAAGGTTTTTGTTTGGGGTAAGAAGCAACAAGATGCATTTGAGACATTTAAACACAAGATTAGTCATGCTCCAGTTTTAGCTTTGCCTAACTTGCAGCTTCCTTTTGAAGTAGAAACAAATGCTAGTGATTATGCTATGGGGGCTGTCCTACTTCAAGGAGGTAGGCCCGTATGTTACCATTTTGAATTGTTTCATGGTGCAATTCTGAATTATTGTACATATGATAAGGAATTGTATGCTCTTGTTCAAGTGGTCAAGAAATGGAAGCACTATCTGATGGGTAAGGAAACTATCATACACACAGATCATCAACCTCTTCAATATTTGCAATCTCAAAATAAACTTCAACAAGCTAGACACTATAAATGGATGGGTTTCTTGCAATAGTTTCATTTGATCATAAAATATAAGAAAGGTGTGACTAACAAATTAGTTGATATGTTGTCTAGGTCTCCTTTGCTTTCAGCTATAGGCATGTTAACTCTTCTTGAACCTTTTGTATGTGAAGCATATAAGGAAGGTTATGAGTAGGATCTGGATTTTGGAGAGATATTCCAGCGGAAGCCTCCAAGTGAGGGCTTTGAGCTTAAAGGAGAATATTACTTCCGGGATGGGCTACTCTACAAGAATGAGAAACTTTGTGTGCCTAAGGGGGAAAGAGTACAATTGATGAGAGAAGCACACACTTCTAAGGTTGTTGGTCACTTTGGTGTTACAAAGACTATTGCACACTTACAGAGGTACGTTTATTGGCCAAATATGCAAGCAAAAGTTGCTAAGTTTATCAAAGGATGTGTTTTATGTAGTACAAGCAAGCCTAGTAATAGAAATTTGAGTTTATATATGCCATTACCGGTTCCATCTAGGCCATGGGAAAACATCTCCATGGATTTTGTGAGTGGTTTGCCTATTTCCAAAAGAGGATATGATTATATTTTTGTGGTTGTGGACCGGTTCAGTAAAATGTGTATTCTTACTCCTTGCAAGAAAACTCTCAAAGCCAATGATGCAGCTGAGTTATTTTTTGCTAATGTGTGGGTTCATTTTGGTTTTCCCAACTCTATTGTTTTAAATAGGGACTCAGGTTCATTGGGAAGTTTTGGTCTACTTGGTGGGAAAAGATGGATACCAAGCTAAAGAGGTCTATAGCTTTTCACCCACAAACTGATGGTCAGACCGAAGTAGTAAACCAGACATTGGTTCAGCTCTTGTGGGGGTTTAACATGAAACATCCTAAGACTTGGGATGAGAATTTGGTGTATATTCAACATTCTTATAACAGGGCAAGCTCATGCTTCTACTAGTAAGACTCCTTTTGAGACTTGTTTTGGTTATTTGCCTAAGAGTGCATTTGATGTTGTTTTGAGACTACCATGTAGAGATAATGGGAGAGTGGATCCAGAAGTCCACAAAGTTGAGAAGTCCATTGAGAAGATTCAATAGATACACCTCCAGGTACATGAGAGGTTGAAGGAGTCACAAGCCAAGTACAAAGCAAGGCATGATCAACATAGAACTGAGCATTCTTTCCTTGTTGGTGACAAGGTATGGTTGTACTTGAGTAGAGAGAGACTCCAAGGTAAAGCTAAGAAACTCAAACCTCTTAGATATGGCCCATTTGAAATTCTGGAACAAGTGGGCAAGAATGCATTTAGGCTGGATTTGCCTCCTTATATGAGAATATATTTAGTTGTTAATGTTGAAAACTTATGTCTCTTTGAGCCCTCCATGTTAAATCATGAAGAAGAAGTTATGTTGTTGCCACCCATTGAGGATCTTACCCTGGAATTAGAGGAAGATGTGGTATTGCAGCGAAAAGAGAGGACAACACAACGAGGAGTGCAAGACCGGTGGTTGATTGGGTTAAAAGGTCAATTGCCGAACAAGGCCAAGTGGTATTCCAGAGAAGATGTGGGGAAGAAATTTCCTCACCTCATCAGTTCTTGAAGCTTTTAGGGACTTAAAAGCCTCAAATTGGGGAGGCATGATCCAAAAATGGATCTGGAAGTGCCCAATTTATGTAATTCTCTAGCTTAACTTGTAATATCCCCTCTCTCTCATGTAAATTGTAATGTAAAAATGGTTGAGTCAGTCTGAAGGTGATCCAGACAACTTCTAATGACAAGGCCAGAAAGTCTATGTTCTGAGAAGGAAGTTTTGGGCATTTATGCAGCATCTTGTTGCATTATGCGGCAGTTACCAAAAACATGAATGTGAATGGTTGCAAACGTTTGCACTTCTCTAAACAGTTCGTTTCACTTCCTTCTTCCTTCTTGAGAAGAGCACCATTAAATACAAGTGGGAGAACACGTCTATGATGGTGAAAATAGTGGTTTTGGGTGAATCCAAGTCCGAGGGTTGTAAACAAGTAAATGCAAGTAAGAGAGGTTTGAACCTTTCATGAAGGCCACACAGTGGCAGTAAGCTTGTATTTTTTTTAGAATTGCATAGTGGAAGGGGGGCAATTGCTCACCCACTGGATTTTTTCCCAATTGGGTTTCTCTAGGATAATTCCTTGTCTCCTTGTCTCTTGTTTGCTGATTTCTAGCTGGTTGTGTGTTGAAGTTGCACTTTCATATTAAAACTTGAACTCTATAAAGAAAGGATTTTTTATCCTCATTTTGGGGATGAGACTTAGTATTAGGTATATGTTATTGGAATGATTTGGGAGTGTTTAAAGTCTTGATATTGGAAAAAGAGGACAAGATGAGCAAGAGGTTGGTACCTTTCTTTGTTATTTCCTTACAATTATTACTTTTTGTTTCCATCATTTGATGGAATGTATGTTATTTTTGTGCTCATTTTATTTTTATGGAGTTTTACGTTATGTTATCTTCTTAATATGCACCCATTGTGGGGATATCAAGCTTATTTTTGTTTAGAAGGGAAGGTAGATCCATTAAGGAGGTATAAGTAAAATTGTGTAATATTTTATGTAGGAACCAAAGGGACCTAAAATTTGTTCTAGAGGGAAAAGTGGGTTTTGAATAAGCCAGGTGGAGGGATAAGTGTGGATGCATTTTTATTTTATTTACCTGAAGGAACCAAGAACTTACACCCAACCCCTTAGTGGAGACATATGTGGTTTAGAATTCCTCTAGTTCCCCTTTACAAGATAATAAAATATTGATAGTGCGTGCTTATATTTGAAATGTATCTCCCTTTCTCTCTTGATTCTTCTATTCCATATGATTTTTTTATTTTTCTTGGAATGCATTTTTGTTGGGAAATTTTTTTAATCTAAGTTTTGGTGTTGGCTATGGAGTATTTTCAGGAGTTAGGGGATTCATGGGAAAATGGGTAAGGGATTTTTCCCTATTCCATGGTTGGGAGGTGAATTTTTCCACCACCATTATTTATGGTGTTTTGACATGAAGATGGAAAATTGGAGCATTGGTGAAAATATATCTTATTGTATCTTATTTATGGAAAAAAACTTTTGTTTTAGGAAACTATTTTGTTGTTGCATGTGTGAATCAAGTATGCAAGGATTTGAATGAAATTTGAAAATGTAAAATTTGACTTATATGAGAAAGTGTACATTTCAAGCCTTGAGAAATAAGTGTTATGGTAAATTGGAATGTGAAAATTGTAAAGCTTTAAGTTATGTTACTTTGGAAATTGTGCTCCTTTTCTTATGTGAAATCAAGAAGACCATTACTGAAATATTCTATTTCTCCTACCATTCTGTATGTATTAATAATAGAATGGAAAGACCATTTAAAGGAATTGTGAAAAATTATCTCTTTGTTTCTTTTTTTTTATTCATAAATAGAAGGTTGCATGGGAATATTGGTGAATATTGGCCTCCATTAAAATGTACTGGGAATTGTAATTCCTGTATAATTGGATAAATGAACCTATCTTATTTTCCTTATCTCTTAAATTTGAACATCTCATTGATTTAATAGAAAGAATGTTAGAACCTTTATTTCTCTAATAACTTGATTATCAAAGTGTGCAAATGCTATCTTTTCTTAAAATAAATGAGAAGTGTTACTGTTGTAAAAAGGATGGGTGTCTAAAAGAGTTATGAGACTTTAATTTCTTTCCTCTTAGTGACCCATTGGTGAAATGTTGTATACATTGCTCTCTCTCTCTCTCTATACTAGGTATTATTTTGGCCCTATCTTTTGGAAAAAGGATGGTAATCATTTTGGCTTATTTAATAGAGTCTGGTTTACATCACATGTACTTAGACTAAAGTAGTGATAAATAAAAAAATAAATAACAAATAAATAAGTTAATAGAGTGAATGAAATACCTACTTAATCACTTTGTTCAATTAAGAATAATAAGTAAATTTGTATCCCTTCAACTTCCTCATTAAACTTGTTGGAGTTGTGGTTAGAAAAAATATCTCTCATTACTAAAATTGTTTCTACAAAAACATCTACGAGTTAGTGATTAATGTTGTGTTTAGTCTTCATAGAAATCTATTGAGTTATATTGTAAATGAGAGGATTAATTGGACTTTACATGGCACTATGACATTGGATTCAAGAATTTTGATAGATTTTTACATAAGAATGGGAGCTAACCTTCCCAAGTAATTCCTTGGTTGATTAATTTGTCTATCGCATGTATTATCGAATAAATAATTATAGTCATATTCATCATGTATGAAAGTTTTGTAAGCTCAATTACATGATAAATGTCATAAGTATAAGTAATATAAATATATCTTTCTTGTTAAATGGAAATTTAGTCTCATTTTGACTCAAGTGTGGTGTCAAGAGTTAAGTGGAATATATAAATTGCTACAATGAGTTCTCACCTAAACCCATATACATATACATATACATATATGTGTGTGTGGGTGGGTATATGTATATGTATATGTATATGTGTGTGTGTGTGTGTGTGTGTGTGTGTGTGTGTGTGTGTGTGTGTGTGTGTGTGACACACACACACACACACACACACACACACACACACACACACACACACACACACACACACACATATATATATTTGTAATAAGCTTATTTAAAAAGTATATAAATTTAATAAATAATAAAATACTAAACCGAACCCTTTTTACTTTTTTATACTTTAACATGTTAAGATTTATTTTAAATAAATTAAACATGCACACACATGCATATGTGCAAGTATTTCCTTGAATATGTGAAGCTCCATGATCAGACCTAAAAATTTGAAAAGGAAAAATGAGAGAGAAGGAAAGAAATTTAAAAAAAAGAGAGAGAAAGGAAAATAAATCATCTTTTTTTGGCATAATGATGGCCTTTAGGATTTTATAGAAAACCTAAATATGATGTAAGAGAATGTTTTAATCCTAAGGCCATAATGAACCCTACCTTTGCAATTGTCTTGTATTCCACTTGCCCCTAGGTTGATTATTCAATACTATTAAACTAAAACAATTCCATGGATATTTTTTTATAAGTGAGATTAATAATAGAATGTTCACTAAGTTAACTAATGTGTTAAAGTGAATTATGAAAGAGATGACTAAATTTATGTTTAAATCGGATGTGTTATAAAATAATAAAATGATCTAGATAGTTGTTAAAATAAAATTTGATAGGAAGTCATAACATGGGCTAGTAAATAGACAAAATTATTAATAATAGACCTTCCATAAATTTAATACATGGCTAGCTACTACATAAAGAAATACCCAGTGCGGGTAGTGAACACTGACTAAAAGTCCATTTCGTAATAAATGGTAATGCAAAAGTGTCTCATTTAAACTATCCAAGGAATTTCCAATCCTAATGTATATTTTTATATTAAATCGATAGTGATCGTCGTTTCGGGATTTGAAAACCGTAATGTCATCGCCAAGAAATTGACACACATTAATTTGAAAACATTAATGTTTCGCCAAGAAATTCGACCTGATGACTTATAAAATAATTAGATAACCCAAACATTAATATGCCTCGCCAAGAAATCAAACAAAAAAAATGATTCCGATAATTTTACTATTCAATTTTCTTAATTTGAGTTTTTTTAATTTTGGGTGTAATGCCCCGCCTCGAAAACATTAACACCAGAAATTAGACCAATAAGCTGGTAATTGGCCATTTTTTTTGAAGGGTATGAACTAAAGTTATATCCTTACCCCTTTTCATTAATGATTTAATTCATATTAATTATTAATTTCGTATTTTGCAGTTGTAACGTTAGCCCATCACAACTTGATTATTTCATTCTATTAAATATTAATTGAAATCACCAATTTAATTAAGTTTACACAACCTTTTAAATAAATTTAAACTTCCCTTTTTTTCTCACCTAAACCCATATACATATACATATACATATATGTGTGTGTATATATTATATATATATATTTGGCTATGTGCGTTATATATATATATATTTATAATCCTAAGAAGCACTTCTACATCTCCACGAGTTGAGTCCTTACTGTATGTGACCTATTTTACATCAGTGTCGCATTGCTTTGAATCTTTGATTCTGCCTTTGTAAGTCTCTTACACAGTATGTATATATATATATATATATAGATCCTACTTTCCATTTATTCCATGACCAATACCATGACTATTTTCAGTGTCATCACTGGCATAGTCCTCACAGCACCCAGAGATATATAAAATATGTTTATATCTATATATATCACACGTATATATATTATATACTATTAAAATCACTTCATATATCTACAGAGTCTGACCCATTGCTCTAGATATGAATATCCTATATTTGGCCCAGTGTATCTTATTTGACGTCCTTTTTGGTCATAATGGTTCTCTCTTATACGAAATGCTAAAAACAATAATATATATATAGAGACCATATATATAGATGTATATATATATATCATATATATGTATTATAGGGTATAGTATATATGTATGTATATATATATTATCAACTATATATATAGTAATGTATATATAGGCATATATATATATGTATAAAGTACAGACATCTTGTCATATATATATATGTATGTATATATATATATATATATATATATAGCTACATACATATATATATCATATATATATGATACATATATATATACTATACATATCATATATATATATATACATATATTAAAACCACTTCATACATCTCCACGAGTTGTTTCTCTCTATATTCCTTGCTTTATTAGTGATATCTTCTTTGAATCTCTACTCTGTTAGATGTTCTCTCTTCTATAGTTGAACCTAAAAATATCAACTTAGTAATTGATTTAGATGTATTATGGTTTCAGCTTTCAAGAATGGACTCTCACGACCAATACCATGACCATTTTTCAAGGTTCGCTGACATGGTTCATCTCCACAGCAGACTCAAAGGAACTATGGATTATGGTACATTCTACATGTTTCACTTTCGCCAAAGGAATTTCCTTAAGGTCTGAATGGAATTGCAACGCGTGGCATAGATAATATTTTTATCAAACAATATCTTGTACAATACATTTACATTGATAATATTTTGAGCAACAAAACTCGCTAGGACTTGAATTCACTTGTTTTTGTACAAATTTTCACTCATGTATAAGGTTGTGCATTTAGTAATCAAACATTTGTAAAAACAAGTTAATATTTAAATGACCAACTTATAAAATAAATAAGGGTATTGAGAATAAACTACCAAATTCCAAACATGATTTACAAGCAAGCAAAAGCTAAAAGAGAATATCCCTCTTTTGAAAATAGAAAGAGTAAGGTAATTTCTTATTTTCTAGAGATTTATCTTTTTTCCTAGTGATTTTTTGTATAATTTGTGTGAATGAAATGCAATTTTTTTTTAATATAGAAAATAGAAAGCTAGCAAGCATGCATTTTGTTGCTCTAATTATTATTTATTAAAATAAATTTAACAAAATATAAAAAGTAAATTAGTAGCCATCATACAATTTACATGACAAGTGATTTTTTTAGTTAACCCTTCTAATGAAAATTTATAATATTTTAATGTCTTTTAGTATTGAAGTGTAATTTTAAATTTCAACATTTTTTTTGAAGTGTAAATTTTAAATTTCAATAACATGTCTATAATATTTAATATAAAGGAAAAACATCAACATTCGGGGATATTTTTAATTCCTACATCCTTCGAGTTTCTTGAACTCATTTTCCAAGTAGGAACACGACAGTATACAAAGAATACCCTTATCATGATTGTATCATATGTGAAACATCATATCAAAGCATTCAAGCAACTCTCAAGAATAATGATACTTTAGCTGGCTTTGACACATTGACATTTCATTGTCAAGTCAAAGAACCCTGCATACATTCTCAACCTTGAATTCACAGTCTCATACGACAACGAGTCATAGATGGAAGACCATATATTTTGTCTCAGCTCCTTTGAAATGATGAACACTCTTGGTAATTGGATTATGACAAACCTCGTACCTCTGATGAATCAATAATTTCTTCATGAGCATATGGACACCTTATTTAGCTTGATGACAACATTTAGAACCTCTATACAACATGACAAACCTCTATACATCATGACAGAGCTCGGTCATCGAGACTCCTTCATTAATCAACTAAAGACAGATCATACCTTGGATGAATCAATGAACTCAGAGTCCTTCACAAGAAGATACATACTATACTTTGATTTCCAACTGAGCACAAACCCTAAGATCACCTATTTCATGTTTGATTAGCTACAACAAAGACTTCTTATCACTATAGTGTCTTTGGCTGCTCAACAAATCTTTTAAAATTTTAAATTGCTTGTCCTCTTCTCAAACCTCTAATACATCTTCAGTTTGCTTAATGTATGCTCTATTTTTTATTATGCTAATGTAACTCTCTTGCAAAAAGTAGTACATGTTAAGTGACACAACGTAATTTTTCTTTATACATATTTCTCATGTTGAGATGTTTGTGTACATATCAATATCATTTAGTCTAACATGTTGTATCTTTTTTCTTTCAATTCTATAGGATTCACTGATTCAGAAAAAGGGAAGCTCAGCCTCAGGAAAAAATGTTATTCCAACCCCTCCTGGTAGTGGTATTGGCCTTCGAAAAATAACATCTTATTTTGAGAAACCATCTCAGGAAACCCGTCCTTCTCCAGCAGGACCATCACAATCAAGGGATAACGATTACATTCAAAATGAAACTCATAATGAGAATGAGTTCATTTTTTATTTGTCTGATGTTGTCAATGGCAACAACAATGAAATGCCTCCCCTTGAAGACATTCCATTGAATGATGTTGAGTTTGACATTGTACCACCTACCCAATTGAATGAAGATGACACTACATCACATGTCAGTGCCCAAGTGAATGTTGAAGGTGAAAATTTTGGCAGTGGCAATCAACAAAGTATAAATTGAGCGCATAGAACCAATATCAAGTCATGAATACGTCGCGGTTTATTCTAGTTCTGATACGAAATCAGACGAGGTTACTGTTGGGGAAATCCTTTTCCCTCTTTGCTTCTAGTTCTCGTCCTGATGGTGCTTCCACCCCCCCTCTCATGGCCAGTCGACTGCTACTATTGTTCCCCTTCATTCTCTTAGAACTTATTTTGCAGAGCTCCAACCGAATTCCTTGTCTAAGCAACCGATTCCCAAAGTATTACTAGAACTATTTATTGTTTATCTAGAATCCTCGGACCCAGAACCTATAGATTCTCCATATGTTGCTATAAACGATGTGAATATGGAAATTTATGGCAATCAATCCCCGGCAATGACCCCTCAGATGGACAGTCAAGTTGAAACGATGTCTTCCATCCTTGCAAGTCTGCAACAATCTTTTGAGGTGATTAAAACGTGGCAAGACTTAACAGACACTTGTAAAGTTATCATTGATAAAGAATGTGTCTTGATACTAACCCTGGTCGACACTCTGACGGAGAAGATTGATACCGATGCCGTTAGGAAAGTGGCACAAGAACTTGGGAAATATATTATGATATGTAATATTTATGTTATAATATAGTTATAGGCTAAGGGTTTATAGCTTTTTTGGTATGCCTATGTTATGATATGTAATGTTTATGTTTCAACAAATATATTACATACTCTTGTGGATCTAGATGCTCTTGTTTCTGGATCTCAACAAATATATGAGATACTCTTGTGGATACTCTTATTTATGTTTCAACAAATATATTTTTCCTTGTCAGCACTTGTTCTTGTGGATACTCTTGCATTGTTACAGTGTTGCGCCTTTTGATTTGCCTTCTCCTTCTTGAAACACCGGAATTTGTTCTTCATTTTAGTGTATTTCCAATGTAAGCACTGAAACCCTTCCTGGCCATTTAACCTACAACCCTTGAACCCCCTGCTCGTATCAAGTGCTTGTTGCGTGCTTGCCCTTTAGCATCATCAATCACCATTGATTTTTCTTTGCCTTTTCTTTTCTGCTGTCACCGAGAAAAGGAAAAATAGAAATCCTAGAAATGGACGATGATTTAATGTCAAAGAATGAGGATCAACATGGAAATCGTGTTCTCCATGTGATCATTCACTACCTCAAGATGTTTGGGAAAACGTATTGCTTTGGCTTCCATTAGAATCCATATGTAGGTTCTCTCTAGTTTCTAAGGAATGGAAAGCACTCATGTCTTCCACCACATTCTTTAGGTGTTACAGTGAAACAAGGAACAAACATCCATGGATACTTGTAAATCATGATAGTGGTCATCATTGGCTAAGATACAATTATTACAGTAGGACATGGAAAATTCTCAACTTTTCGTGGTTATCATGCTTTGATGGGGTACGATTTGAAGATTCACATCGAGGGATAATGTTATTTTGTTCGAGTGAATAGAGTCACGTTTTAAGGGTATGTAATCCACTGAAGGTTGGAACCTCCTTCAAGCTTCCTCGAATGTTATCAGCTAATGAATGACACTTTTATATTTATGCGCGGGGCATTCTAGTTGCAGATGACAACAAGGGGTACAAAGTGGTTCAAGCAGGCACTAATAGATCTAGAGTTAATGCAGGCAATGGTACTATAGAAATTTATGATTCTTCTACGGGACTTGGAGGATTGTGGTATGATTGAGAGATTGTTTCTTCTATGGACCTATTTTCTTTGGCAACAATTTTTTCTTCTTAATTTCATATGAACCTATTTTGGGTGTGAGAATTTATAACACTCAAGATTATGCTACTGTGCATTTTGTGTTGTTACCTATAAGATATGGCAGAGACCATTTCCCTCACTACAGACCAAGGTTGGTTGTATCTGAAGAGAGGGTGCTACTTGCAGCACCAATTGTAGATGGGGACCATTTGAAGGACATAATTGTGTTTGAGCTCGAGCTTGAGTTTGGAAGGAGGAGAGGCAATGTTTGGTCTTGGAAATAAATTGCAAGGATGCCCCACACAATGTGCAAGTGTATTTATGCGAGGAAAAGGATATTCTTATTTAGTTGCACTGCAGTGGGAGAGTTCTTATGTTTCAGAAAGGTGTTTTTTGGAAATATCCTCATCCTTTGTTTTCATTTAAAGCAAGGGTCTTGGTCATGGCTGCCAGAATATATAAAAACAATTGGCATTTGTTATAACGGTGGCATCACCTTTGAGCCCAGGTTGATTTAAGACAACTACAGATTTGTTTCCTATATAAAACTTACAAATTTGTAGCAGCTTTTCTTATTTTTACTGTTATGGTCTATCTTCTAAAATCCAAGCATCCAAAAAATGGAAAGTTCTATATTTAAGGCATGATTATTCTCTATTGGAAACTAATTTTTCTCTTTTAGTGGCATGATTTTTGGTTCGTGTGTTTTTGGCATGTTTTTAGAATTTTTGAATTCTATTTCTTTCCATAGTTGCATGCAAAGGCATACTCGACACTCATCTTTATCCCTATTCCCACACATGCGGCACTAACTGTGTATTCAAATATGACCATTTGGCATATTTATTCGATTCGATCATCGATTATTGAATGATATTGTTGTTGTGATTGTGCTTGTTGCATGAGACACTATAAATACATGCGATTTTTAATTTTAGACATAAATTAGGCCCCCCCATACTATTTTTCATTATTTATCTCAAAAGACATTTAGCTTCAACAAGTGTGGGGTCATATCAGTCCTTGATTTGCATTCTTACTGGTGCACATACCAAACATAAAAAAATGGACTAGCAACCAATTGCATATCCTTGATTATTAAATATAAGTTATTTTTTCCTTATTATTAAAGTTATCAATCCTAATCCTTTTCAGACAGACCATTGAAAATTGATTTGAACTCCCTAAGTCAAAGTTTATTCCCCGGTCCAAGCCCGGGGAATGAACTGGGCTTTCTACTCCTTTCTTCTCCCAGTGTTACTGAGGCAGACAAGTCCTAGAATGCATTGTTGAGAAAACATAATATACCACGTGTCATTTTTATGTTTCTGAGTGGCCAAGTGTCACACATTCCATACATTTGATTTTAAAGGTAAGTCATGTAAAAGAAATGAAAATATTTGGGCCTCATACAGTCAAATGTGATACAGGGTATTCAGTAAACAATTTTGCCAATGAGATTTTCCATTCAATTTCAAACTATTTTTAATATTTTTACCATTTTCACCGAAATAACAAAACAAGTTAAAGGGATATTTTCCAAAACCACGAAACTGGTTACAGGTATATTCGCCAAAACCATGAAACTGGTTACAGGTATATTCACCACGATTTCTATAAGTTTTTTTAGGGGGGTTCCTTAAAATTTTCCCTGAAGATAATTCACAAAAAAATGGGTGGTATGGAAGCACACCCCAAAACCACAGACCAAACTAGGCAAAAAAGTTTAGGAACGAGGAATATTACAAAGCATTAAAAAGCACAAGGGTAGAAAAATTAAGTTGTCGTTGCGAATTGATGTCCTATAGGGGCGGGTCCTGATCATGCCAACTAGAACCAATAGATCTTTTCCACTATCCGATACGTCCTAACTTGAGCCAGGTTGGATTCCTTCTTATGCTTCTTCGATAGGGGCCCGAGAGGGCGAGATGGCAAGAGCCATCATTAGAAATTTATCAGGTGGAGGCAAAAGGATCTAACCATCATGGGTGCATGGCTCGGGGGCAATTGGTAAGCCCTAACCAAGTTAGTTGGGTGGCAAGGGGTGTCCCATCCTTGGTGGTGAGCCAAAGGCAGAGGAGAGAAGCTCCTCCAAGGAGGTTGGCTGTGAGGGGACCGGTGGGCACGACTAAAAGAATGAAGTTGAGAGTGGCTCTAAGGACCACCACCTCTTTGGCACCCGCTAGCACAACCACATGGAAAGGAGTGATGAGAGGGAGATGGAGGTTCTCTAGCAACATTACAAGGGGATTCACCCCAGTAGCACATGAGTGTTTGCAAGTGCTCCACCTCAATCGCCACTTTGTTGGCTTGAACTTGAATCTGCAGCAAGACATTCACAATAACCACATACTTGTTATAAATAGAGAATTATTGATCAATTTTAACATTACCAAATAAACAATAATTCCTTTCTTTCCATAACCAAAATAATATTTCCCCTGTGAAAGCATGCGAAATATAGGAAAATTTGTGCAGCATTATGGGATTGTCTCTTAAGAGCACATGTTACCAAGTGAAGCATTCTGGGTGAAAAGGGAGGAAGAAAGAATGAATCCAATTCCAAGCCCTCTGGGCTTTGTGGTAGTACCAGAACATATGAGAAAAAGTTCACAGATGTCCACAGAAGGGAAAATTGGGGGCAAACATCCTAGATGCATTAGACTTGAACCAAGCGGAAGGCCTTCGTGAAGAACGCACCACAAAAAGTGTGCAATATCAGGTTCCACGCAGGAAAACCAAACTATAAGAAACCTCCTTTTCCAGATTAATGGTGAAGATCGAATTCCCCATTAGCTATTAAGCTTGCCCACCATGGGAAGATGTGGTGAAAGCCAGGCATAACCTTAGCTAGCTGAAAATTTAGAAAACTGTATAATTGTTTCAATAGTACTTAATAAATATGTATGTAATTTCTGAAAATTTAAACCTTATTTATGTTTATATGAGAATTTATAGAAATGTGTATAGAAAACATTGGAATTTACAGTCCTTAAAGACAAAAGCCATCAACAAATTTTGATTTGATAGGCACCGATATTTTGAAATTATGGGCTTGATGGTATATATTTCGTATTTTTACTTTAAAAAATATTAATTTTAATTTTTTAAATTATTTATAGCTTTTCACAATTGAAATAAAATGGAAACTCTTAAAAAATTCCATAAAGAAAGTATGTATGTAGATCAATTAGAGTGATTGCCAAAAAAATAATGTCCAAGTGAGCAGCTCAACCAATAGAGGAGTGATTTCTACACCATGAGCCAGGTGTCTCCTAATCTTCCAAGATTGAGTCAACCGTCAGCTATTAGGCACAAACAAACACTAATCCAAAAATGGATTTGAAAATACCCAATTCTATGTATTCTCCTTATTTGATTTTTTCAATACAAATTCTCACTTTATTCTTTCTTCAGGAGATGGTCTAGTCAGGCTGAGGGTGATCCAGACACCTTCAAATAACATTTCAAGCCATCATTGTTTTGTTGGGAGAAATGAATTAGGGGAGACTAGCATGTATTCTCTTGGGAGAAAGGAATTTAAGTATGCCTTTGGTTGGGAGGTTTTCAAGCCTTTTATTTGTGGTGTTTAGAGCACTTGGTTATTTTGGAGCCTGAAGCTAAACTTGAAGGCATTCTTGGATTTCTGGGTTGGAGGAGAGTTGGTTTAAAAATTCAATTTTTGGGCATGTTGTTCTCACATAGTGGGACGCTTGTAATCTTGAATTTTATAGTGTTTTGTATTAGTCTTGTTAAGAGGTAAATCTACTTTTTGTTGCTCTCTTGGAAACTTGTTGAGAGATGTTGTGAAATCTACTTTGGGAGGAAACTCTAAGGGAAGTTTTGAGTGTTGTTTAAGTAAATCTTGTTGTTTTATTCTCATTTAATCCGTCATTTGAAAAACAAGTAAATGAGGCTATGGGGTAGTCTTCTTATCATATTAAATAACTTTATACTTAAGGTCATTATGGAGGTTTTTATCCTTATGATTATATGAGAAGTTTGTTGTTTGTGTGGTATTATAACTTGTAAGATTAAAGAGATTTATAAGCTTGTAAGTTGGTTGAAAAAATTGTGTAAATCATAGTTTGGTTGATTTAATTTTAATGGCTGTAAAAAAGAAATGATATGTCATTTTTAGTTTATTGATCTTGCTGGAATAAAGGAGTTTTGTTCTTTAGCCAAATCATTCCATTGTACTTGTTGATATGTTGATATTTATAAATATTCTATTATACTTGCCAAGTAATCTCTTATTATTAGTTAGAATATAAATGTCTTTGAAATATATTAATAAATCAGAAGTGAGATAGTAAATAAAACATTGTTATTGTAACTTATTTATTTGCCGCAATGCAATGCGTTGGTGTTTATATATATATAAATATATATATATATATGTGTGTGTGTGTGTGTGTGTGTGTGTGTGTGTGTGTGTGTGTGTGTGTGTGTGTGTGTGTGTGTGTGTGTGTGTGTGTGTGTGTGTGTGTGTGTGTGTGTGTGTGTGTGTGTGTGTATGTATGTATCATGGTTATGCAAGCACATGAATTATTTTACAACCTCATTAAATAGTTGAAAAATCTCTGTGAATAAACTATACTCAGGAAAATTAAACTTTATGTGAAACTCTATATATATAGAAAGATTTATATATGTTTACATATAAATCTTTCTATATATATATTTATGTAGACACCTATTTTTGGTTATAGCGCCCCTTCGTCATCTCACATTCATGCAATTTCCATTCTCGCTTCTCTTTTTCTTAAATTAAATGAAATCTCATCTATTTGCTCACCTTGTTTAATTAATTATTAAATGGGCTCCATGTAGACCCATTTGATAATTCAACTTTTGGCATTATCCCCCATCTCTCACAAATTATTAAATCCATGGGTATTAATATACTCATTTGACACTCCTTTCTAAATAGAATCCATCATCTCACCTACCATGTCAATCATGCTCCCCACTCCATCTAATAATTCAAGTCGTGGTCCCCACATGATCACATCATATTTCTTAACTTAGGTTACTTTACTCAACCCTGGGTATCATTTAACCTGCAGTTTAACCTCACATCCAAGCTATAAATATGGGTTTTCCCCCATATTTCAAGGACCCTGGACGGAGATAGATTTTTCAAAGAGAACGGAAAATTTAGACGCTGACTGATATTTTTCAAGAAGACCTAGAGAGACCTAGGCCTAGAGAAGAGAAGAAAGAGCTTAATTAAGTTCTGTCAGTTTAAGGAAGAAAACTTTGCCATGGTTTATTATCTTGCCATCTTGATGCCCGGTTCATCTCCATAGCAAAGCATCCAAGCTACCATTCGGACTTCCACTCTGTCATTCTAAAGTTACTTGGTCATCCCAACTATTCCATTATGACTATTCATAGATCTATTATTATCTTGAATCTGACATGGGGGTCCTGACATCCTCCGTAGGGACCTCTATTCCAACTCACCTCAATGGACATCAGCACTACCCAGGCAACCCCCGCATGATTGTGATCTAATCTTCCATCTTTTTCAAATCTTGCTAGATCTTGCTTCTTTATAGTCATGCATCCTATCCTTTATTTGCGCCCATAGACCTCCTTCATCATACATCTGAGGTCCTAAGCCCTTCCATCCATTCGAAGTTATTGGTGGCTTCCAGTACTTGGCCTTCACCCCTCTTGAGAATGAAGTCATCCAATGTGACAACATACTGGCACGCAACGGTGGGACCAAATGGCTAGATATGGTCCTATTTTGTTTGTTATTTTACATCAGTCTTGTCTAGAAAAGCAATGCTTGTTTGCATGGTCTTAATATGTCCATTGATGATCAGTGCCTAGCACCAATCCATACGTTTAAGTCACCTTAGAGGTACATGCTCTTTATTCTTCTGTTTACCCGCAGGGGAAATGAATCCGGAAATTCCCCTCTTATCGGACTTGATGTTCTGTCTATTCGAACCTCCTATGGCCTGTTGGTAACCAAATTTAAATATCCGTCAAATATCGAGCAGCATTAATCGTCATTTATCAAGAGACTTAGTATTTGGAGGATAAATGATTATATATCTGGTTTAATAGCTCAGATTAAGTTTTGTAGCTAAATTTCCATCTACTCTGACTTATGATATTGTCAGTGGGTTTAGCACCTTAAAAGGATGATCGATTAATGATACTAATCTCATTTATAGGTTATGCCTTTCATACCAATGTAAGATATTAACCTATCATTATAAGGCAAATAATAATAATGAAGAAAGTTAATAAAAAACCTTATTTTGAAATAACATTGAATTAAGTTATAGACCTTGGGGAAAAAAATTATGAAAGAAATTACAATCTAAATTATAAAAATGTTGCCACTTCAATATTGAAGGATGATATTTCCACATCTATGGCAAATGTCAACTACCATAGTTACATTTGTATATGTGATTGTTTAGTTGCATGCTTTGGTCATGTAAACTATCGCTTTATGTCATACACACATGTAAAAACATTGTGTCCATGTACGCGTACATGACCCACCAATGTTTAATTCACTGGATCCTTTGGTGGCAGGTTGACGCAATCTGATCATTGATTCATTAGTTGGGCTTTTATAGTCATGTTATTTTATTAGTTGGAAGACTAAACCAATTAGAATCCTATCAGAAAATTTTATCATGTTGGGCTTTTACTAGAATCATGTGCAATTTATTAGTTGAGGCTTTTATTAGTCAATTTGTCATTACAATCTAGTTGAGACTTATAACACTTTATTAGTTTAGAGTTTTATATAAGCTATTATTTCATCTAGATCTGAATTTATATTTTCGACGTCTAATTGTTTCACTTTAGAGGCTTATTTTATACAATATCTGTTTAATTTTTGTCACTTATTTACTCGATTTGAAATAGGAACATTAAACTCCCAGATTTTGTTAATTAATTATTTTGAGATTTTTTATTTCATTTACGACGACACCATTCGTCACAATTTATAAAGTCATGTGTGATTTAGACCATCTTAATTGATAGCTATTTATTATCTTCTTGCAGGATACATGTCTATAACCTCATTTACAACAATATTACAGCTGTAAAACAGACCACATGTTTAAATCAAGACACACCACACAAAATAACTTTTACTGACCTTGATCTGCAAATTTATCAGAACGGTTCCAGTTTCTAGGTTACAATCTTAGAGCATTCCTGGCCACTGACCGTACGCCTCCAAGTATGCCATCATCACATGCGATCAAATTAATACAGAAATATATAAACAAGCTTATTCAAATCCCTCTTCTCAAAAAGTCGTGGAATCTATCAGGATTTTTTTCAATTAGCACAAAACGTTTTGGGTCCCGTGATCTTAATACCTCTAAACCCGTGTAATGCATGATAACACTAATAAGCGATCCTCCAGGTATTCCTCATTTTTCTTTATTTTCTCTTTTCCTGCATAAAAAACTTTCCCTTTTCTGAGTTCCACCAATGTCTGCATCATGATCATCACCGTGATTCCCAGATTTTGGTCTACAAACGAACCTTGGCTACATGCTCAGCTTGCTTACATAGCTTCGAAGTATCTCCCGGATTTAACTTTTGTATTTCACTTATCACACACTGCACTAAGACTATTCACAAACCACTAATCTAACACCTAATCTAAGAAATTTCCTCTCACTTGTGTGCTAACGGGATTAAGAAACTTAGAAAACCCAGATCGAGCTCGATAGTCAAACCATGTAAATGGTGAAAGACATCTCCCAGATCCATAACTACCTAAAACCAAACTTAGATATCAAAATTAAGCACTCTTCATTATTTGACGTTTACCTCACATACTATAGAATTAAACATGAATACTCAAATATTCTACTTGATTTTTTTGTCAACAACATGGGGGGATAAATCAGATGTTTCTCTATTTCACACCTATTGTTCACTCTTTACTTCAAATTCGAGACTTCGACATGGAATAATCTGTTCTAATCCAATGATCTTACAGGGTTATTCTGACGATTTTGACCTTTTACAAGATTCTGGAAAACTGTAAAATTTTCACATTCATCTACGTCACCCATGCCATTGAAAAATGTGCCTAACACATGGTCCTCAGGTGGGTCCTCATGAGGAACCATGGCCAAATTCCAAAATTGTCACCTCTTTTTTAGAAAAGGGAAAACCCTCCAAGTTATCCCGCATCAACTCTGCAGTCTTCAAAAACTGATCGCACTGACCATCTCCTGCTCCTCTAGATACACTTGAATCTCCATCCGGAACCACGCATATGTGACTTCTTCACTTCCAACTCTTCTCCTATAAGGATCTCAAGTCCTCCAAATATCCCCTGAAATTGGTGGATCGCATTCCACCCATCCTTCCACTTTGAAACAATTCTTATTTCATCCACTATTAATAGGCCTGTGCTAACCATTTCTCAAACTCTTAACACACATATCCCCATTTATCTTTTACCACAACAGAGCCTACCCAACTTCTAACAATCACATCAATGCCCCTATTTCTCAACACCAACATGTGCAACAATCTAAACCCATGACACATGCTCCCCAATGGTGCATCCTGACATGGTTCCACAAATTAATCAATTATCTTATCAATGAACATTTCGGGCTCAACATCGTGTCATGGCCCAGAAAAACTTGTTTCAACCACCCTATCATACGATTAGTGGAAGGTACCATGTGGCACCCAAAAACACATCAGTTTACCTTATGGAAACTGAAACTTTTAAGAACGATGCACATTAAGTGGAGGCCTCCAAGTCTCCAACTGGCGCTTACTTTAACAATCGAGTGACGCAAGGGCACGGTCCTTAATGACATGTACGGTTCCGCCACGTTTAGAAACCCTTACCGTAGCTTCCCAAGAACACTTTATCCTATGAACAAAGACTAAGTTATAGGGAGACCCCGGGTGGATTCATCCATCGGTGTCTCAATCAAGCCCTACCATTTTAGCTGCATTGGAAACTTCCCGTAAGTTTAGGATAAGTAGCTCAATCAACAAGGAAGATCCTCCCAATGCAACATCAAAGCCTCACCAAATTTAGACATCTTCAAATGATTGTCGTTATTTCGCACGTAGATCATGTTTCTAAGTTCTTTGCACTTTCCCTATGCCTTTTTCTGAAGTCCCACATTCTGATTGTTATATCCAGTATCCAAAAGTGACATTCCTTATTATCTTTCGACTCAACTTGCACAGTTGTTCTTAGAACACTTTGACTTATCAATATCACACGTCAAAACATACTATCGCTAGATCCATATGACCATTCGAGCCCAATATGAAAACGAGCCCATCGCTGACTTCCAAGGACACGATGGCATGGTAGAAATATTAAACAGGCTCAAATACCTTCACTCTCCCGCTATAACCAAACTCATAAAATTATTCTTCGTGTATCGTAGTTCAAAGACGACAAGGATATCAAATCCTGACTGTTGAAAATCGAAAGAACAGGAAAGCTTCAGTTTCTGACACCTTTAATACAGAGCTTTTCAAAATGGCTCGCAAGCTTAAAACCCATGCCATTGAGCAATATGTCATCTTAAACTAAGTTCAATCGGCCCAATCAAGGAAATTGAATCTACTAAACCATTCACACATAACGACAAGTTTAGAGGCTTGCTAGGCACAACACTGTGGAATAAAATATGACAGAGGTCATCCCCATCGATACATTTCAAAGGAAACATGGGTCTCATACAATGATCTAGCATCAGTTAACACCGGATTCAACTTTGGGATGGGCACTCCCTGTGAGTACCATAAGAACAATGGTATACCAAGTTCTGTATTTGATAAGTATCCACTGAGCGCAAACTCCAGTCCAACTTACCTCCCCTATGACTCGAATTGTAACATTTAGATCTTGGCAGTTACTACGATAACTTCTTTTTGATATGCTGCAAATGTGGAAATGAATATTTTCATATGAAGGTGTATTCCTTAACCTTGAAAGTTGTGTTTGCAATAAGTAAGTATTGTTGTTCTAAATTCTTACATACTGTAAACTTTACTTACTTGGGACTGATGTCGTTATCACTTGTGTTTTACAAGTGTGAACCTACAGAATTGATTTTGTATTTGATGAACTCATATTTATGTTAATAGCACACCTTGAATCAATTCCATTGATCCAAGGTATGCTTCGGCCTTCTTTATTGTCATCTTGTCAATTGACTTTCTAAATAGAATGAAGTCTGGAACCAGGCTGGAGATTGTTGTAAATTTAAAGAACCTGGTTACATGAATAATTACTCGGCACCATGCTGCCAAAGGTAAGATTCAATTTCCAGAATACATATAAATTGTAATGCTGGAAAGCGTAAGGCAGTAAGAGGTTTGATGCAAAGTGAACAAGGTATATATTACGCATTGGACGGAACATCCTGCATTATATTGTTTTTAAACCTAAGTCGGTAAAAACCTACTTGGAAACCTATTAATTAAAATACTACGGGTTATGTTTTAACCTATGACCTAATAACTATCCTATGTGGATTTTAAATTAAAGGGGATGTAAATTATTACAAATCCTAATGATTTGCGACCTAGATGGAAACCTAACCATTGACATTGTAACCTAAGCTATTATTAACCCTATGGGAGACCTAAGGGGAAATACATGTCAAGTGGGAGGATAAGGGGGGAAGGTTTAAGCTCTAATGAAGGACTTAATTTCAGTCCTTGTAGTTTTAATCGCCAAAGTTGGCGGGAGCATGGGAGTTGGAGGTATCTAATTAGCAATGTAACAAAATTTGAATTACATGCAAATATTTTAAAAAGTGAAACTCGCCAAATTGAGTTGGTGGTGGCGTGGAGAAAGAGAGGGAAATTACATTCAATGCATCAATGGTCTCGGTTTTGGTGACAACCCCGCCTTGGAAGGAGGAAAAGGGAATTTTTGGTGGGTTATTCTTGTCATTTGCGTTTCGAGTTTTTGGCTCTGCATTTTCTTTGTTGTTGTTTCGTTGCTCTTTCGAGCCTGCAAGTTTGTTTCGGCCATTCTTAGTTCGACTGCATCCGAGTTGTTTCTGGGTTTGTGGAAACTTGGAAGAAGAAAGAGATCTGGTTGAATAACTCGTTGGAGGGAAGAAATTAGGGAGATGCTCGGCTGTGATCTTCCACGAGCTAACCAGAAAGATATACAGGCATGTTAGGCTCTTATCTTTAAACAATTTTGCTCTTATTTAAGTGTCTTCATTAAAAGAACTCTATTTTTTAACTGTGTGTTCTTGTGAAACTAAAATATTAGTATGTTTTGATGAGATCTTTGGTTTGAATTGTCGTTTTAACAACAAATACGACTTGGGTATTTTCTTGTTACATTTTAAAGAAAATGGGTGTTTTCTTGTTGAAATGGTAAATGAAACGAACTTCATCTCTGCTGTTTTGAATTTTGAAAGGTAATGGGTATTCAGATTTTATTGTTATTATGGGTCCGAAATTGTTGAAGAAAACATGGATGTATATAATGTTTCCTGAGTTTTGCGTGCTCAAGGTTTTGGAATCTGTATGAATACTTTAACAGGGCTTTCTGTGTGAATTGTCCTTCCTTGTCGTGTTACAGGGTATGCTAATGTGAACTCTTTTAGGAACAATGGAATTATTGTATAGTCTTTACATTGCTTGATTTAAAACGATAAAATGTTCTTCTTGTTTGGTTTTTTTGATACCCAAGAATGATTGTTGGGAAGTAATTTTTATTAAACCTGGAAACAGAGTAATATGGTAATTTGATGGATGGGTTAGAGCGTACCGTTTTATTTCTCCCTTGAACTCAATGGTGAATATATATGTGTGTGTGTGTGTGTGTGTGTGTGTGTGTGTGTGTGTGTGTGTGTGTGTGTGTGTGTGTGTGTGTGTGTGTGTGTGTGTGTGTGTGTGTGTGTGTCTATGAATTGTGGATTTGAACTTCTTCATTGTTTTTCATTGAAATTGAACTTGAGTAGATTCTTTACTCTTGCGGTTGAAAAATGATTTCTTCTATTTATTACAGTGAAATCATAGTCGTGTTGCCTTGCTGTATACTCTTACTTCGTTTCTTTACTTGGATGAATATGACATGTTTTTCAGTGATTATAACTAATGGAAATGATTTCAATTAAAAGTTAGTTGTTATTGATACTTGGGGTTCGGATGCAAAAAGAAGTCTGGAAGACTTTTCTTGAATAGTAGTTAGATTTTTTTTGAAGATTGTAATAGTTTAGTATGGAAGGAATTAACCTAATGGTAACATGCTTGCACTTTATAGTTGATACTCGGCTAAGTATTGAGAAGAAAAAATGTGAACTTTTCTTCCTTTCATTCGATTATTGACTTTTAATTGCTTTCTCTCCTTGACTGTTATCTTTAATTATTAGCTCTTCTTGTTTAAATCGTTCAGTTCGGTTGTGATTAAAGGAAAGAGATTATTGAGTGGGTAATTGGAAGTAATACTTCATTTCTTTTCTTATCCTATTTAAATTTCTAATAAGGGATATTGAAATTAACTTTCAACTGCCTTCGGGTGTATGCAATTGCACTTAATCTGTTGTTCTTCCCTCTCTGAACTGAAAGAATACTATGCTGATTGTGGAATTTTGGAAGGTAACATAGGTTATTATCATGATGTATGACTACCTTCTTCTCCTGCAAATGAATTGGTTGAAAATAAGTGAGTGGTATAAAGGTGAAGGAGTTTTGTTTAAAATTTTAGTCAATTCTTTTCTTTGAACCCCATATATAATGATGGAATGGAATTGAAAGTGGTTGCATTAGGACAATAATACCTATATATCAGTTGTTATAAAGGTTTATAATATGAGATTATTTAGATAAAAATTATTTCTAGGTAACATTGTCTAAATTTGGAATAAACTCTTTTCATTTTTAAAAGGAAACAGTTAAGGAAATGATGATTTATCATTGTGTGTTTGCTGTGATTAATACGAGGAGTATTAATTAATATTATTGTTTGATTTTTGGAGCTATTTATTGTGGCTGGGTATGTTTAAATGGTTCGTCCTTATTCAGAATTTAACTCCTAGGTGATGTCCATCTCTATTTTGAGACGTTTCATAAAAGCATAGTTCTTTTATTGAGACAGTTAGTCAAGAGCACTTCATTTTATTGTTAAGTGCTTAACATGCTCAGTTCGATGAACTGACCCGTGTAAGTAAATTTTGAAGATGGATTCCGTGAGTAAAATGAAGACATGTTGTTTATGATGCTTCTTTTGATTAACTAAGGGATGGATATTTTCTGAGATTTTATTGTCCTTCTCATGGGAAAGGGAAAAAGAAAAAGTTGTATTCTTCTTTCTTTATGAATTGTTATTGTTGATTGGTATGAATGAAGTCCGGATGTGTGGAATTGTAAATTGTATAAATTTCAATCTTGGGGAAACGAGTAAAAGGGAAAGGTGTGTTATTTTAATTTTTGTATCATTATTGAATTATTAAAGTATAATCAGTAGTTAATCCTATTCGATGAAATTGTATTTATTCGATGATGGTTGTTAGAACTATATAGACATAATCTCTAATCTTCACTTGATCACAACTTTTAAGTTGGAATGTATAATTAATTGATACTTAGGTCTTTATGGGTCTTTAAATTGACATTAGTAAAAGAGTACGACATATATATGAACTCTTGTATAAATGAAATTTGGAATGGAATTTTCAAACAATGAATCTTAATGAAAGGATAGTTGAATTATGTAATAAGATTTCATTAATATTCTTTGGGATGTTTTACCCAAAGGATATTCAGAAAGAGGAATCATATCTCCTCTTAAAAAACCCTAGATTGAAATAAGGTAATTGTAAATAAATGAAAAAACCTATATGGGAGATAGATCTAATATAAATGACGTCTAAAGAAAAGAGGGAAACTTGAATTTAAAATCACTTGCAAATAAACTTGAATAAGCTTAGTAAGTTAATCTTACTTCGTTAAGCAGCAATGGATTGTAAGTCCAAAGCTTTAATTAATGAACCAAGAAAGGAATATGTAATCCTTCGGTAAGGAGGAGTGAATGTATATTGAGCTACAAGAAATTTCACGTCATTCCTAATCATGCAAATGTAATGAACTATGAGGTTAGAAAATCAGCAAGGTTGTTGATACTTATTCTTAAAAATGCTTAAGATAAGAATCTAATCAAACTTTTAGCTAGATGTGTAATCCTTGATGGGAGGATTCCGTGGGATGTTGGCACAAGCTAGTTGTAATAGGGTGTCTTCATGAAGGCTAGGTCTTCATAACGAAACAATGTTGCAGCTGACATGTCGCAACGCCCTTCCGAATCTAACCATCAAGGTTTACATAAGCTTAGACTTGGCCTTAGTTTTACTTTGGACCAGGCTAGAAATATGACCTCGTATGCGGAGCAAATCGCGAGGACTAAAGGTAACTAGACATATGCGGTTGACTAGGGTCAACAAGGTATATTTGTGTACCTTTAGTCATCATGAGTGCCTCTCTATACTCCTTCATATTGTTATCTTGGTTAAAGTTCAACCTTGGACAAGAGGACTGACAAAAGTCAGAAAATACCATTCTAGGTAACACATGAAGTGAGGTGAAGGATGTATTCCATTGAAGTGTATAACGTCTAGGAATATGATCATGCTAAGCATGTGAAAATCTTTGGCCAAAGTATCGTAAGATGCTAGTTGCAATGTCCTAATCACCTAGTTTAAGAAGCATGATTTCAGATGAATATCGGTAACAGATATTCAGATAGGTCTCTTAAATGGAACACTTCAATAAATTAAATGGTAAAGAAAACCAAGGATACTTAGTATACAATGCATGGGTTAACATGAAGGATCGGTAAGTAGCCGAGTCATGAAATGAGAGATCGATGAAACTCTGAGGCATGAAATGGGAGATCAGTAGTTCTTCGAGTCATTACAATAGCATATGGTTATCTGTTATATGATCGAATGGAATTGGATGTGTGTTCCATATTATGAATATGTGAATAGAGAGCATTGGTTTCAATAGCATTATGTGTTCTAAATTACTTTATTTAGAACATAGAACATTTATTAAAATCTTGATCTTATGTTCTAAGTTATGTAATTTAGAACAGAGAACATTATCAAAAAAAAAATTCCCTTGTTCTGATGTCTTAAAATGGGAATGTTACATCATGGGGCAACAGCAGAGGCATGCCACCCTTTCCAACCTTAGCACTTTTAAATTTTTTTTTTTTTCTTGGGAAATTTTTCTTAGTTTCCTCCACCTCCCCATCAGCCTGCGGCCAATAGGGTGATGACACGTGGTGTCATCTGGGATAGGCAGAGGCACGCGGGAAGTTTTTCCCTTGCATTTCCAAACCCAAAAGGCTTAATGCCTTAAATCTCTCCGACGACCCGACTTCCCGCCAGAGTGTTCTCAAACTGCACGTGTCCTATTCAGGCTCGCGGGCACGCGGAGGAAAATTGTGCTTTTGCCTTGAAGAAGGGAAAATCGCTAAAACTCTTCCCCGCTCCGCTGGCCCGCGCAAGGGAAAATTTTCACCCCTAGGCCCGCAGGCTCATCCTTGGGAAAATTTTCCTCCCAAGGTCCACTGGCCCATAACTTGAGAAATATGAGGAGTTAGGAGGACTTATTTATATCATTGGAAAGGTGAGGAAATTTCCTATCTAATGGGAATGATTTAGGGAAATTTTGAATGTGTTAAGTGTGAGAAAAATCAAGTTGAAGCTTTAAGCCTGTTAGAGAGTGGGTATGGTGAGTAATAACCCTCTGAACCTTATTGAACCTTATGACCTCTAATAAATATTAATAAAAGAAAAGTATGTTCTAGTGGATTTGAATTATTCCAGAACTTGTTAGTGGCAGTTGTTACCTTGTAACCTGGTTGTAGATTTTTTTTATAAAAAAAAATTATTCCATAATTTTCTTAACTAATCCTAGGTTGTTTCTTGGATCTTAAGTGGGTTGTTTTTTAGCGGGTGTTACACTTGGTGTCAGAGAAGTGGTTCAAAAGCTTGGACCATTGGGCACACTAGAAACTTGAGACATGAAATTTAAAAACTTAGCACACTTTTAAATCTTGAAAATAGTTCAGTTTGGAATTTTCACATTTTAGTAAACATGGAAACTGAGTAAGACCTAGAATAAGGAACTAACTCTCGTTTTGTTCTGTGCAGGAGGCGCATAAAAAGATGAGGAGCCTTTTCACATAGACTTAGACTTACCACAACCAGATCATGTTGTAGTAGCCATCCTACCCTAGATTTTACAGACTCTTCAGGATGTTAATGCCGCTCTACACGGAGGATTAGTAGGAGGATGTGCAGCTAGACATGATAGAGTCCCTTCCATTGAGGGTCAGGTATCTCCTCGACCCAGCGAGGAGCATAAAAGAGAGAGAGAACTCCCATGTAGAGTCACCACAGAGGGGATAGGGTGACCAAGTTTTAGAGCATAGAGAGAGGTCTTAGAGCCCTAGGCTTAGGGATGAGCATGCAGAGAGACCTGGAGGCTGTCAGACCACAGTTGCAGATCACATTAGGGAGATCCTGAAGCTTCAACCATCATATTATTCTGATGACATAGGTGGATTTTAGGAAGAGGCTTGGCTAGTGAGCTTGAGTTGTTGCTTCAAGTTTTTTCCTTGTTCTAGCAACACGAAATCTCGTGTTGTGATCCATCTACTGAGGGATGGAGCAGGAGTATGGTGAAGGACAGAGGAATAGAATCTCCATGTTGATTATGAGACAGTTACTTAGGAGATATTTGAGGAGTGTTTCACGAACAAATATTTGTCATAGAGGTTCATATAGCAACAGATAGATGAGTTTCATGATCTTTGATAGACATCTCTTTCAGTAGCAGAGTATGAGAGTAGGTTTTTGGATCTACTCCAGTATGTTGAGTACATGCAGGATGAGTAGGTTTGGACTTATTTTTGGCTAACTCCTCCTTCTTCTCCTTTTCTGGCACTTAAATGAATTTTTGGCATGCTTCAGGTACTCAAAAGATTCTGGAAATGATCCCATCAGATAGGATTTTTCCTCACCTTTCCAGAAAGGTAAAATTTTCCTCCTAACTCCTTGTATTTCTCAAGTTATGGCTCGACGGAGTTTTTGAGGGAAATTTTCCCTGGGAAGGCCCGCAACCAATAGGAATGTGCCATGTGGCAGGGTGGAATGGTGGGTCAGTGGGGGTAAGTTGGAAAAATTTCCAAAGAGTGGGTGGGGCGCAAAGGAAAAATTTTGCCCGCGGGCCCGCGGAGGAAAAGAAATGGCTTGAGGCCCACAACCGAATGAGGAGGTGCCACGTGTCAGTAGAGTCGGAGGTCGGGAAGTGGGGGTAATTTGAAAAATTTGCCAAAGTAGTCAGAGGGGCGCAAAGGAAAATTTTTTCCTGAAGGCCCATGGACCAATAGGAGGCCCGCCACGTGTCTAGTGGAGGTGGAAGTCGGAGGCAGTGGAGTAAATTTGGAAAATTTGCCAAAGTAGTCAAAGAGGGCACAAAGGGAAAATTTGGCCCGAAGGCCCGCGGAAGAAAGAAAATTGATTAAGGCCGTGCCAAATCAAAGTGTGCACCACGTGTCAGCCGTAAGAGGTCGGAGGTGAAGAATTTGGTGAAATTTTCCAAAGTGGTCAAAATGGCGCAAGGGAAAAATCTGACCCGAAAGCCCGCCAAGGTGGAAAAGGAAAAATTGGAAGCGCATCCCCGCCAACCAATGAGGAAGTGACACGTGTCACCGGGACAGTGGAGCGTGGGGCAAAGTTGGGAAATTTTCCCAATGAAAAATCAAAGGATGGAAGCGAGGTTTGGGCCCACGTTTCCATCAGTGAATAGGGAAGTGCCACATGGCAGTGGAGTGGTGGGGTGTGGGGATTTTTGGGGAAATTTTCCCAAATTCAAAAAAAGGGAAAATTTTAAAGTTTCGGCCCACCAATCCATTTTTGCCCTAATTTTTCCCTAAATCTTCAGAGGGGCATATCTTTTGATCCAGAGCTTGGATTTTTACGTTCTTGGTGTCATTGGAAAGCTGGTAAAATTCTCTACATGATGGAGGGTTCAATTTTGTATTTTGATGGAGATTTACAGGAGAAAAATGGATAAACGTCCCTGGCATGCAAAAAATGCAGAAATGGTTCCCAACCACCAAATTTAATGAAGTATGGGTTGTTTTTGGATCTGCAGAGCAATGTACTTTGAAGTATGGGATTTTCCATGGGAACCCATCATTTTGTAGGCTAATTAGAAGGATTTGTTGGTGGTTGGAGTTGCAAATCAAATTTTCCCACGTTTTTTGCACTTTTCTTCATTCTGCTTCATGATAAAAGCCAGTTTTGGCTCATTTGTAAAGGTTGTTCATCTTTTCTACTCTGCCCTCCCTTCTTTTCTTCCCAGGGTTGAAAATGGAGTTAGAACCTCCTCCCATGCTCTGTAATGGCATTTTTTTCCTTTTACCATTAAAATGATGTTCTGTGCAAACTTCTGGAGCAACAAAAAATGTGTTTTGTGATGCATCTGTCCATCCTTGCTCATTTTTTGCTTGTTTTCTTCTTGCCTCTCTTCATTGCAGGTATTTGTGCATGTTTGAATGTTCATTGCAGGTTTGGAGCTGTGTTCATGGAGTTTTGGAACATTTTCTGTGTGAAATCTATCCTTGGGCCTGTGATGCACTTGTCCATCCTTCCCATTGCTCACCTCTTCTTGTTCCATGGTAGTTTTGATAGATGTTCAACATTCTTCTTCTCTGGTGTATCACCATTTTAGTGTAGGCTTATGTTTTTCCCTCTTTTCTCTCTCTCCCTGTCTCCTTGGAAGTTAGATTAGGATTAGATTAGCTTGCCTGCACTGGAATAGCTTGTGGCAGGTAGTTTAGGAAGAGGAACCAACCTTCTCTGGAGAGCTTTCCCCATTTGCAAAGGTCCCACACTTTGGGAAAGCTCAATGTTGTGCATTCACACCAAATGACATTGCCTTAGAAAAGTAGATCCACAGGTCATTTTGGGGGTGCTGTGAATTTGCACTAACAGTTTTGGCATGCCCGGTGGGACCTTAGAGGTCTTCCACCTTATTTTTGATAGGTTGGTGTGTTCCTGTTAAGGATTCAGCCTTTGGAGGCATATTCAAAAGCACATCTGGTGACTCCATCTAGTAAATAACTCATTCTCTGAGTTGCAGACCTATTTTCCATCCATTTTCATCCATTCTTCTTTCCATCTCTTCCATCTTCTTTCATTCCATGAAGTTGTGCAATCATGACTTCATTTCCATCATGGAATTCACATTTACAACAACAGCAATATATTTCACCTCCAACATGTTTTACAACTCCTTCAAATCAGCATTTTGATCAAATTCAAGATCAACATGCTTACCCATATGAGCAATACCAAAATCAGTTTGGTTGTGAAGCATATCAAGAGCAAGGGTATGCATGCAATGAAGACAATCAAATGGAAGATGCTGATTTTGTGGAGAAAATCCAAAAGATGGAGGCAAAAATGGTGCAATCAAGAGCAACAGCTCAAATGAAGGCTTTCAGAATTGGTTGCAGGACTCCTTGTCCATGGGGAGGTCCTTTTCCAAGGCACTTCAGCCCTCAAGAGAAGTTGGACTTCATGATGGAGATGCTGCCCCAACTTGCACAATGGACAACAGAGATAGAGGCCTATAAACTTGGTGTTGAACAACCTTGTCAATGGGTAAGTTCTACACCATCATCTAGTTTTTCTCTTTCCATTCCTCAAGCAGCACCATCTCATTTGGAATGCCAAATTCTAAATCCAGTCAATGCTTGCCCCAAGAGTTAATTCCATTTCTCCATTCCCTAGTCTTCCACCCCATCTCAATTCTTCTGTCCTTTTCCCTTCCAAACAGCCATTCCCTCCAAAGAAACAAGAATTTCTACCTCCTCCAACACCACAAAAAATTACAAAATCAATTGAGTCACAACCCACCCCTCCTCTTGCATTCCCAAATCCATGTTGGGAAGATAAAAATTAGAATGTCAGTCAAGGAAAACAACAACAAGAAGAAGAGCCAAACAAGGATGAAAAGATCAAAAGTTTGGTAAGCTTGGCTCTCAAATTTGGGATAACAAAGATCCCCTTGATGGTTAAGCCTTCAGAAGAGGTGAAAGTTGAACAAGTGGAAAACAAGGACTGATTTTGTTGCAGCAGAAGAAGAGAAAAAAGAAGAAGCAGATCAGCAATCAGTTTACTCATAATGTAGTGTCCATGTTGGCACTTTATTTGAAGGAAATGCTGATCCAATTCAAGTTGCACAATCAGCCATGGAAGAAGAAGATCTTGCAGTCCCAACTTTTCCTCTAGAGCAGCAGATTGAAGAGTTTGATTTGTCATACTTCATGCTAGAGGGAGAGTTCAATCAACAGCAAGATGGTCTTCAAGAAGAAGAGGAGGAAGAAAAACCAGCCCTAAATCCCATTGAAGAGGAGCAAATGGATGAGATCAAGTCAGTTTTTGCAACAGCAGAAGAAGGAAGCATTATTGATACATTTTTGCTTTCATTTGAAGGGGCTGATTTGATTGATGAAGCCATTATGGAGGTGAACAAAACAGGTCCAAATTTTGAGCAAGAGGCACAAGAAATTTTATGTTTCTCTCCCACTTCATCTCTCCAAAAATCTGATTTTTTGGATGAGTTTGAATTGACAAGTTTCATGTTTGAAAATGAAACTACACATGGTGTTGAAAATCTAGATTTGGAGGTCACCATACAAGAGGGAGAGACCTTGCAGCAGCAGGACATTGAAGAGTTTGATTTTCCATCAGACTTAGAAGAATGTTTGGATGAAGAGCCAGCTGAAACTACAATATTTTCTTCTTCACCATTCATTCTCCAACATCAAGAGCCTGCTGCCACAAAGGAGAACATTGAAAAATAGCAGCCTGTGTTTTGTGACAGCTCTTTGGAACCAATGTTGGAAGATATTAATCTTCCATGTTCTTCACTAGAAAAGGAAGGAAAACAGCAGAAGAACTTCATCACTTCTTCCACACCATCCATTCAAGAAGGTCTACAAGAAGACTCCATTTTTGGAGTTGAAAATCAGAGCTATGGGCATATCAAATGGATCAGACCTTTCCCAATAAGGTACTTGGCTTCATTGGAGCCAAAGGAGAAGTCACAACTAGTCATGCTTGCTTCTAAGCATGAGGATGAGCTATAAAGTACCAAGGATCAGCTGTCATACCTCTTCAATCCAAATGCAGAGCAACTAAAAGAGGTATTCAATTTGCTTTCAGCTGACACCTTGCTAATTTGGGTAGAAGACCAGCTTCTTGTTGATTTTCCACTCATCCAAGCAGCCATACTCAGCTCCAAATCATTTGCATGGCTGCCAATTTTGAAGAAAGGAAGCTATTTTGCACAACCAGTTGCAGGGTTTGTTTAGCCCACCTTTGCTTCCAGTTAGAGTAGAGTAGGTAGGTTTGCTTTCAGTAGAAGAAGTGCTTGTGCACACTCTGCATGTTCCATTTGGAGCATGTATGATTTTCAGTTTTGTACATAGTTTTTGGTGCTGCTGGTTTTGCTCTTGCACAGTCCATTTCAGTGGCATTTTGGTGAAAACAACTCCAGTTCAGTGGGTTTCCAAGTGGCTCAGAGAGGAAATTTTCAAAGTTCAAATCAGTTGCAGGCTACAACTCATGACTCCATGCCCAATGGATGCTTCAAAGGCTACTGATCATTCATCTAGCAGGCAGATGACCCCTCTGAGTCACCAAATTGTTATCCAAAATAAGCCCCATGCTTATTTTTGGCTAACTCCTCCTTCTTCTCCTTTTCTGGCACTTAAATGAATTTTTGGCATGCTTCAGGTACTCAAAAGATTCTGGAAATGATCCCATCAGATAGGATTTTTCCTCACCTTTCCAGAAAGGTAAAATTTTCCTCCTAACTCCTTGTATTTCTCAAGTTATGGCTCGGCGGAGTTTTTGAGGGAAATTTTCCCTGGGAAGGCCCGCAACCAATAGGAATGTGCCACGTGGTAGGGTGGAATGGTGGGTCAGTGGAGGTAAGTTGGAAAAATCACCAAAGAGTGGGTGGGGCACAAAGGAAAATTTTTTCCCGCGGGCCCAGAGGAAAAGAAATGGCTTGAGGCCACGCCAACCAATGAGGAGGCCGCCATGTGTCCAGTGGCAGAAGGAGTCGGAGGGGGGGTAAGTTGAAAATTTTTCCAAAGGGCTCGGTGGGGGTGGAAGGAAATTTTTTGCCCAAAGGCCTGGGAAGGAAATATTACCCATTAAGGCCCCACCAAACGTGTCCACGTGTCAGAGGTGGAAGTCGAAAGAGGGACGGAAGTAAATTTTGGCTTTTTGCCAAAGTAGTCAGAGGGTGCAAAGGGAAAATTTTGCCCGCGGGCCCGTGGAAGAAAGAAAATTGATTAAGGCCCGCGGACCAATAAAGTGTCCAGCCAGAGGCGGAGGTCAGAGGCGCGGAAGAATTTGGTGAAATTTGCCAAAGTGGTCAAAATGGCACAAGGGAAAAATCTGACCCGAAAGCCCGCCAAGGTGGAAAAGGAAAAATTGGAAGTGCATCCCCGCCAACCAATGAGGAAGTGACACGTGTCACTGGGACAGTGGAGCACGGGGAAAAGTTGGGAAATTTTCCCAATGAAAAAATCAAAGGATGGAAGTGAGGTTTGGGCCCGCATTTCCATCAGTGAATAGGGAAGTGCCATGTGGCAGTGGAGTGGTGGGGTGTGGGGATTTTTGGGGAAATTTTCCCAAATTCAAAAAAGGGAAAATTTTAAAGTTTCGGCCCGCCAATCCATTTTTGCCCTAATTTTGCCCTAAATCTTCAGAGGGGCATATCTTTTGATCCAGAGCTCAGATTTTCACGTTCTTTGGTGTCATTGGAAAGCTGGTAAAATTCTCTACATGATGGAGGGTTCAATTTTGTATTTTGATGGAGATTTCTGGAGAGAAAAATGGAGAAACGTCCCTGGCATGCAAAAAATGTAGAAATGGTTCCCAACCACCAAATTTAATGAAGTATGGGTCATTTTTGGATCTGCAGAGCAATGTACTTCAAAGTATGGGATTTTCCATGGGAACCCATCATTTTGTAGGCTAATTAGAAGGATTTGTTGGTGGTTGGAGTTGCAAATCAAATTTTCCCACGTTTTTTGCACTTTTCTTCATTCTGCTTCGTGATAAAAGCCAGTTTTGGCTCATTTGTAAAGGTTGTTCATCTTTTCTACTCTGCCCTCCCTTCTTTTCTTCCCCAGGGTTGAAAATGGAGTTAGAACCTCCTCCCATGCTCTGTAATGGAATTTTTTTCCTTTTACCATTAAAATGATGTTCTGTGCAAACTTCTGGAGCAACAAAAAAAATGTGTTTTGTGATGCATCTGTCCATCCTTGCTCATTTTTTGCTTGTTTTCTTCTTGCCTCTCTTCATTGCAGGTATTTGTGCATGTTTGAATGTTCATTGCAGGTTTGGAGCTGTGTTCATGGAGTTTTGGAACATTTTCTGTGTGAAATCTATCCTTGGGCCTGTGATGCACTTGTCCATCCTTCCCATTGCTCACCTCTTCTTGTTCCATGGCAGTTTTGATAGATGTTCAACATTTTCCTTCTCTGGTGTATCACCATTTTAGTGTAGGCTTCTGTTTTTTTCTCTTTTCTCTCTCTCTCTGTCTCCTTGGCATAGTTAGATTAGGATTAAATTAGCTTTCCTGCACTGGAATAGCTTGTGGTAGGTAGTATAGGAAGAGGAACCAGCCTTCTCTGGAGAGCTTTCCCCATTTGCAAAGGTCCCACACTTTGGGAAAGCTCAATGTTGTGCATTCACACCAAATGACATTGCCTTAGACCAGCTCGTGACAACCTACTATTTATAAAATAACTTCACAAAGCCATAGGTACAAAAGGATTTGGATAAGTCCTTTGGGAGTTATGGATTCCCACGAGAATTATTCCAGGTCTTGTGGAAGACTGCTGAGATGGGCTTGATTAAGGCTTATCTAAAAAAAAATCACACTAACTTGCTTAGTGATGTAGAGCCTAAAGGATCCTTATCACAACAAGTTAGGGAAAGACAAAATACTCTAACTATCACACAAGCCTTGCAAGAGGTGCCATTTCCAATATCCCAAATGGATCTTAACCAATCAAAATTGTTCTTTGTAGACTTATCTGATCATTATTATAAATGAACCCTCTTCATATTTTCTACTCCATGCAATATCAAGAAAATTAAAGAAAATCTTCAAGCTTCATTTCCTTTCACAAAAATATCCTTCCTTGTTCTTAAGAACAATGCCAATGGTGGAAACTGGTTGGGAGAAAACTGTAAGGTGTCTAACAAGAGTAAAAATAAAATTGAGTACCCTTTAGGGAACTTGTTTCTCATAAAATTTTATTCATCAACTCTCAACGTAACTCCACTTTTCACAACCATTTCTTCTTCAACCTAAACTTACTCTTTGTATCCTTGTCCCACCCTTTTTTTCAAGCCTCATATGTAATTCTTGGAGTTTCACCGAAAAACAAAAGAGGTTTCTAAGAACCCCTTATCTTGTTTGATCCTCATACAAAATTTCAAAGAAGAATTTCCAATTTGAACCCCTTTTCCAACTAAATGTTCTCTTGTAATTAGGTCAGCTTAACTATTCTAAAACCGTGAACCCAAACTAATAGAATTATATCATTTTTAAGCACATCCAAACCTGAAATATTCCAAAAAATATTAGAGCACCTTGTCAAGATTATTTACTCAAATTTATTATTTCTGATTAAAAGAGTAAAGGCCTTGAACTCCATTTTGTGATAAACCCTAGTTAGTGTTCTAGGACAACCCGGTAGGAATCAAAAGAGGTTTGGAACTCACCTAGAAGGTTTGTCTCAATCCACTATACCTTCCTTGATTGACAATGAACCTCTAATAGTCACCAAACTTCAAAAATGTCTTACTCTACCACCTGTACTATACTAAGGAAAAAGGGGTTTCAAACACTCAAGAATATTTGAAAACAAAACATGTTATATAACTTTTTAACTGCACCATAATCACTATAATCAAGCTTCATTAGTTATTTAAAAGTGACTCACAACATGTAATACCATCCTTTAGTTGGAAAACATGTTCTTCATACAAGAAAAAACCCAAAATAATATTTTGTTAATCCCAAAAGCAGGGTCTTTTTCATTTCATTGAATCCAATTTTGTAATCCTCATAAACATGCTCTCTCATAACAAATTCATTACAATAATAAAATATTGACAAATATATGTCAAAACCATAAATGAAAACAAACTCTTCAAGGCAAAAATCATCAAAAACAGCCTCTAAACAGAGTTCAAACTCCTTGTACTTTCTTAGTACCCACCTTTAATTTTTCATACTTCACTAAGAGCTTGTGATCCTCCTCCTAACTGACGCCTTGCTCAAGATTTTATTCACTTATTCTTGGGTCTCTCAAACCATAACTATTTTTCTACATAAGTATCTTCATACAAGATCATTTTTTGAAAATGGGTGAATGGTGTTTTTTTCAAAGGTGTCATACCCAAGAACAAATACAGTGTAAAAGACCAGATAAAACATTAAGCACAACTTGAGATTGGATTTTTTATTTCTCTGCACATTTTTCCACGCATCCGCAACATCATAAATAGTAAGCATGACTTCAAGAGCTTCAATCATTCAATATGTATTGACATTTATAGGAACATTTTCCTTGGCTACTTCACTGAATTTTGATTCATTAGTTTTGTTTTGATGAATATTTTCTTTCAATTTTTTCCGTTTTCCTACATCTAAAAGTTCCCTAAAAGAACTTTCAGGGACCAATTGAACCAATTACTCCAAATCATCATTAGTAGTTGAATCTTTTCTATTATGAAAGAAAATATTATCCAGGATTTAAAAAAATCCACATATTACCTCTTTTATTTTTAAGCTTTATCCACAATTAATAGTTTTCATATGTTCCATAGGCATGGCAAAACATATTCAGGATTTGTATGGTAAGAGAGTGTAGGACACCTTTGTAAGTTGGGAGAGGTTAGATGACAAGGTTTTGTTTTGAACTTTGAGTTCAGGAAATGGCAGGAATACGTGATCTTTGAGGCTTCAAGTTCCACAAAGATCTGCAGGAGGCATAGGATTGTGTAGAAGAAGTGTGCAGATTAGGTTTAGGATCGACCGTAGTTTTACATGTTTCCCAATGTTTTCCTTCGTGTCAGGCAAGACAAAAAGGGTCCTAAAATTATGGAAAAGGTTCTAAGTTGAGGAAATCTAATCTTAGATTTGTAAGATCCTTATTGAGATCGTTGGAGTATAAAAAGGGGACCATGGTTTCATGAAGATATAATGGGATTAACATTGCCTAGAGACTTCCAGCTTGTGTTATCAAATATTAAATGTGTTTCAACTATAGATTTCCATTACACAAGGATATTTGCAGATCCTTCCATCAAGAAGGTGGATCAAATATATGTACATCCCTTATAGGTGCAAGATTTAAAGGTGTTGACACCTTTTTTTACTGACCATGATACTGTTGACTATATTATGGACATTATTATAGTTTTGATTTAGTATGATGTTAGATGTTGGACCATGGATTATTGTTGATCTTGATTTAGTTATGATGCATGATGATTATTAGAGACACTTCATATGTGGATGATGATATACTATTTGACATGGATATATTATGAATGTTGTTCAGACATGTGATTTTTGGATATTGTGAGTAGACCTAGAAAATGGACATTATATGATGATGATATAGTTGTTGATATAAATTGTAAGTGATATTGTTGATTGCCTTGATGTTGTTGTGATTCATATGTATAGATGATTTTGTGATTATATTTATATCATGTTGGATGTTCTGATATGGCCACGAGGCCGAAGGAGGTATTTGTGTTTTGCAGGTTAAAATATCACAACAAACATCGGGGGATTGGAGACCAACTACATTGGAATTCTAGATGAATTCAACAAGGTCACCATGGCAACATGTTTTGTGTGTGTGTGTGTTTTATTTTGTTAGGGATTCCCATGTGGGGGATTACATTTGAATGTGACCAAGGGGCTTTTTGTATTTTATTAATGTGGTTCCTTTTAATTATTGTTTGCATGTGTTTATTTTGTGATGCATTTACCCCTTTCATTATTCTTTTAATTGTGGAGAATTAATGTGAGTAATCATATTGTTAAAATAAATAAATAAATCAAATTTGGGATATAAGAAAGTAATTATAGAAGTTGTTGGCTCTTGTATTAAATGTGGTAAGTGATGTGTAAGTATGTGTAAGAGTTGTGTAAGTCAGATTTTGGAGTATGAAACACTCCACCTCCTTGGAAATTCGAATTTGTCCTTGGAGGCTGATTTTGGAGGCTTGTGGGACAAGTAAAACTTGTCCCATACCTCTTAATTTTATTTACCAACCATACCTATGGTTGGAGGGTTGATTTTAGACCTTTTTAATGCATTTTTATAAGTCAAGTTGCATGTTTTAATTGCACTTTCTTCATGTTTTAAATTTGCAGTCCTTATGGGGTGTGGGCTTGGTTGGAGTGTGTAAGTAATTTGTCATATTTTCACCCACCCATTTATTATGCTTTGGGGAATGAATTTGACTTTTGTGTTGGAGTTGAGGATGTGTGATGTGGCATCCTACATGGATCCACCTCATCCTCTTCTCTTCCCTCTTCTATAAAATTGGAACTCCTTGCTTTGTTTTGGGTTGTTGAACTTTTGGAATGCTTCCTTGGGGGTGAATTTTCCTTGGCTATTTGGAGCTCTTGTTGATTTTGGAGGAGATTGGAGAGCATTTCATACTTGGGCATTGCTGATTTTGGGACTGTATTTGAAAGCTTGTTGTATTGGAACAAAATCTACCATGGAGAGGTAGGAGATTATCTCTTCATATATCCTTTTATTTCTTTTTATGTTTGTGTGTATGGTGAATGTTTTGTGTGTTTGTTGGCTGGTTGGGTAGACTACCTAGGAATGGTGTAGGAGAAGGCTATGGGGAATCATTGATGGGGGGGCATAAGGGAATGCCAGTGGCATCAGATTTATTGTGGAGGGAGTTTGGGATTGGGATCCACCATGGAAAAGAAATAGCTTGCATTTCTTACTTTGTGGGGGGCATAAGGAGGGATTTTAGGGGGCATAAGGATATGTGAGATGATTTATATTGGTGGTTTGTTACAGGTGGATACCCATTTCCCATTGGGAGGCATAAGAAGCTTCCCCCATAGTTCCTTGCTCCTTTGGCTTGCTTGATGAAGCCTTAGTCTTGTTTGTATGTTTTAATGTAGTTGTAAACTACATTTTGTTTTGGACTGTGTTTTTAATTGTGAAATGTGCATGTTGAAAGTGTGTGATGTGGAAGCCTGTTGTTGCCATGAGTTGAAATCACATTTCTTATTGCATTGTGGTTGGGGCTCGGGGGCCAATGAAGAAGGATGGATTCTCCTTTTCATTGGATGTCTTGGTTGGGTGGAGAGCGTTGCCTTTCCCCTACTCCTGTTGTGATCAAATTGGATGAATGAGAAGAAATTTATGTTGTTGTTCTGGAGCAGAGGAGAAAGACTGTTTGATAGTTCCATGTGAAATAAAATCTCATTGTAACCCTTCCCACTTTGAAGTGGATGAATTTGTAAATGTTTTGAAATGGAAAGATGTTGTATGGATTATGAAATTTGTAAAGTGAAATGAAAAAGAGATAGACTTTGTTTTGCTTTGAAAGAATGTGAAGAGATATATATATATCTATATATGATATCTATTCTATTCATTTGAAAGAAATAATTTAAAAATTGTTATTTGGGAAGGAATAAAAGAAATTGAAAATGTAAAGTTTATTTGAAATCAATAAAGGATTGCAATACCTTTCTTCAATTTGCATTGTTGCATTGAAATCTGATCATTAAATGTTTTGAAATCTCTGTTTGAAAGAAAGGAATGTGTATGAAAAATATAGTATACTTTGTTCTTTTGAAAATGTGTAAAATTGGAAATCAGACTTTACATTTTAGCTATTAAATGGTTTGATTTGAATCAACTAAATGTATTAGACTAGAATTAAAATGAATCTCCATACTTGGAAGGTGAAAAAAATGATAAATAAATCCTTTAGAAATTGATCTCTATGTTTTGTATTTCATCCTGGCAAATAATTTATCTAAAATGAACAGTTTGAACCTGCAAGCAAGAAATAACAATGAAACATTAAAATCTAACATGTTATGATATAAATGAACTCAATTGGACTAAAACACTTAAGGAAAAATCCTTCAAACATTGCAAAATTGGGCCCAAACCTTTCACAGTCTTTTTGCTGTCAGAAGTTGTAAAAATTCAAATTGGAAATCAATTAAGCAAAATTACCTTCCAAATGCATCCTAAATACTTCCTAGAACAATCCTCCATGTCTATTTGACATGTTGAGTGAAGGAGAAGATCAAATTGAACAAATTTTATAAGTTAAAATTTACCAGTTTGCTTTTAAAAATCTTGCAGGCCGTTTTCTTAAAATTGACCCCTTAAACTTTATCAAAATATAAAATTAATGATCTCAATGCAAAGAGGGCATTGAGAGATTTCCAGAAAGTCCTCATTTTCCAAAAACTGAGCTCTCTATCAAAAGTTATGGCCCTCTGAAGTTTTCCTTCCTTGGCGGAAAATTTTGGGAAAAATTTCCTTGGCGGGCCCGCGGCCCAAATTTTTCCCTTAAAACACTTAGGAAAATTTTTTGGGAAAATTTTCAAAATATTCTCCACCACCCCACCGGCCACAACCAATCAGAGGCTGCCACGTGGCACCACGAGGTATTGGCGGAGGGGTGGACCTCTTTTTAACTTAGCACATTTTGAAAAAAAAAAAATTTTGGAAATTTTTTCCAAGTTTTCCCCACCATCCCACCGGCCCACAACCAATCAGGTATGCCACGTGGCATCACGAGGCAACGGCAGGCGAGGTATTTTTGAACTTAGCCTTTTTAATTTTTTTTTGGAAAATTTTCTTAAATCTCTCCGCCTCCCCGCTAGCCCGCAGCCAATGAAATGACATGTGGCAACCTTCAGGTCTGGGATAGGTGGAGGCACGTGGGCAAAGCACAACGTTTTGCCCCTTGCACTTTTTGAACCCAAAAGTCTTAAAATTTAAATGTTCCGACCCCGACTTCCCGCTAGAGCCTTTCTATAAGCTTGACACGTGTCCTCTTGGGCTCGCAGGTGCACGGAGGCAAATCAACTTTTTCCCCAAAGAGGGAAAATTTACGCTAAAACTCTTCCCCTGCTCCGCCGACCCGCGCAAGGGAAAATTTTCACCCCTAGGCCCGCAGGCCCCCTTGGGAAAATTTTCTCCCAAAGGCCTGCCGGCCCATAACTTGAGTTTTATGAGGAGTTAGGAGGACTTATTTATATCAATGGAAAGGTGAGGAAATTTCCTATCCAATGGGAATGATTTAGGAAAATTTTGAATGTGTTAAGTGTGAGAAAAATCAAGTTGAATCTTTAAGCCTGTTAGAGAGTGGGTATGGTGAGGAATTACCCTCTGAACCTTATTGAACCTTCTAACCCTAAATTTTGGACCTTGTGACCTCTAATAATTGTTAATAAAAGAAAAGTATGTTCTAGTGGATTAGAATTGTTCTGGAACTTGTTAGTGACAGTTGTTGCCTTGTAACCTGGTTGTAGACTCTTTTAAAAGAAAACAAAAAATTATTCCATAATTTTCCTAACTAATCCTAGGTTGTTTCTTGGACCATGATGAATGATCATCGTGATGACAATGATTTAGCAATGAACTAATCTTGGTGATGATATGATAAAAATATAGAATTGAGGATGTTATGGCATAATTTTGACAAATGATAACATTTTAAGTATGAGATAATGATTTTCGCTATATGGTGGTGGTTATTGATGAGGATGATGTGGTGATAATAAAGACAATTAGAATGATGATAATGATTAATATGATTGAAGGAGGTAATGATGTGACAAAAATCAGGTAAATATATCATGACAATGAAAATGTGTAGTCGCTGGTGGTGACCAATCATGAGGAATACTTGATGAGGACGAAGGATCATAATGACAATGATGATGATGATTATAATGACAACAAGGGTGATTATTTGTACGATGACGATAATGATGACAATGATAACAATTGATGATGATGGGAATACAATGATGTGTAACTAAAATGACCATGATTTTATAATTATCATAGAGTATGTGATTTATTTGTGATGTAATTTATGGTGAATCATGATAATATTGATGTGATAATGATTAAGTAAAAATTAATCATGATAATTAAAGATTAATTAATTCATTTGAAAATAATTGTGGTGGTGCTTGTTGAGGGTGGTGATAATATTGACGAAAATGTAAAAATGTCATTTATTATGAGATTGATGGACAATTATTTTGGGCTATGATGATGAAATTTATGATGACCACGTAGGCTGATAATTTGAGTGACGATGACGATGCTAATAATGATAACAATTTGATGATGATTGGGGATGGTGGTTATGATTATTATAATGATGAGGATAACAACCACAACCAGAACGACCAAGAAAATGATTGACGATGAAAATATATTGACCCGATAGGGTTGACATTTACCCTTGTGCAAGGGTGTTTTTACATTATGTTTTTCACTATTTTTGATGATCCAGATGTTATCCTGTAATAGGAATCATTGGTTGGACAACCATTAATAGTGAAAAATAAAAGAATATATTTCCCTAAAGTGAGAGTGCAATCTCATGGTCGGGATCCTACATGACTAGTTTCCACAACTCACGACAATGACCTCAATGATTTTGAAAAAAATATATAACAATGACAAAAGAATTAATGATTCAATGAAAATTGAAAATTTTGATAAGAATGGGGATAGTACATACCACCAAAACAACAGATCATTTGTGCTCTTGTAAAATAACAGTTAGAGAGTTCATGACGTTGATTTTTTATATTTGGAGATTATTAGTTGGAAATTCTCTAAGGATCATTAGAAGAAGTGATTCATTGATCAATAAAGCTCAGAAGAGACAAAGAAACCTCCAACAAAGAATCAAAGAGACTTGACTGAAGCAACAAAAAAAGAGAAAAAATTAAATGACATGTTACAAAAGTTAGTTGAAAGAAGAGAGTGAATGCTCTAAGTTTCATGTCCACTGGATAACTATGTTCTGTTATTGTAGGAAATTGTTTTCTTTTCATTTTCTTTTTATAATTTATTAATTTTTATTTTTTAATGGTTTCATTTTTAATAATTTTGATTTTATTTTTATTTTTTATATTTTATAGTGATTTTTAATAATTTTAATTTGTAAATTTAATATTGTTAATTTTATATTTTAATTAATTTTTTTTTTAAATTTTATTAGGGTTATTAATGTGGGTACCTAATTTCATTGGGAGGACATAAGCGATCTCCCCATAGATCCTTGCTCCATTGGCTTTGCATTTTCAAGCCTTGTGTATTTTGATAAGTTGCATTCTTGTGATTGTATCTTGTGTTGAATGTGTTTTGAAATGGTTATGAAAACTTGTATTGTGATGTGGAAGCATTGTGTTGTTGCCATGAGTTGGATCCATATTTTATTGCATTTTTCTTGGGGCTCTGGGGCCAATGAGGAGGACAAATTATTCTCCTCATTGGAGTATTGGTTGGGTGGAAAGTGTTTCATCTCCCCCATTTTTGTTGTTGTGATTAAAGTGAAGAAATGTTGGAGCTCTTGTGGAAGACTTGAGACTTGAGCATTTTTTTGGAATCAAAAGAAATCCTTCATTGTAAAAACTTTTCTTGTGATTCTAACTTAAGGTGGAAGACTTGTAGCATTTTATTTGAAATAAAAGTTGCTTTGAAAGTTTTATTTTCCAAGTTGTAATATTATAATTGAAGGAAGTTCATTAAAGAATGTGTCTTCCCTTTCTCTTCAAATCAGTTATATGTAAAGGAATGAATTAAATGGATATCATGTTTAAATTTTACCTTGTGTGGAAAGAAAAGAAAGTGCAAATCTTAATGTTTTGATCACAATGTGAATTTGGGAGTTTTTCATAGCCTTACTCTAGGTTGAAACAGTTAAACAAACTTTGGTTTTGATATATTTAAAGTCAAATTTATCCTTTGATATCTATATTCTTTTATACATTCATATTTAGAGTTATCTGGCCTACATAGTGATCAACACTGGTTAGTCTTAACTGTCGTCAGTGTACTCAGTACCGATATCGATCACTATTCTATTTTGTAGTATTTAAAATTTTAACATCAATCTTAGTTATCAACTTAATTGATGCCATGACTTGCACAACAACCTTAAATTCAATGGATATTTATGGAAAAATCATTTAGGTAAGTGTGAAGCACAAAATATTGAAGATATGTCAATATTTATAAAATGGACTCATCCGATAGTAACCGACGTCGATGAATCAACCGTCATTGGTATTCCTATGACTGACATCGGTAACTGGATACTACACCAATTTCATTTCTAGAAACATGAAAATCATTTGTTGTGCCCTTGTTGATATCAGAAGCTTCTGATACTGTTATGCTTTCTTAACATTGAATAAAAAGTAGCTCATGGAGTTAACCTTTCACCTACCTACATTTAAAACAATATTCTAAAAAAATAAAATTAACACAGAAACTAGTGTCAGTGGTGGAACTAATGTCGGTATCACAGAGGTTACCATGGTTGGTCAAGAGAATGCCTTCGGTCACCTATGTGTGAAAGGTTTTTTTAAAATAATGTGTTTCTATCAAATCCATTGGCTTTTATGGATCTAAACTTCACCTATATAAAGATCCAACCTATGTGGGCCATATATGCTTGCTTGGATCCCTACTTTAGCCTACATAAAGGGATTTAAATACATTAAACTCTTGATCTACAAAATGAGTTTGTCTGCTATCAATGAAAATAAAAAATAGAGAATTAATCAATAGTAGATCTCAAACTAGATCTAGGATAGTTACTTACATTGTAATAAATACTAAGAATATATGATTAAATATAAGATTCAACTATTCTAAACAAGGAGCCAAATGGATGGAATCCCCTCTTCTTGCACATTAGATCCAAGAAGATCCTTCAAAGATTTCCCCATGATCCATGACATCCACTCCTTCAACTTGCAAACCAAAGAAATACAAATTAATGAGCTTAGGGTATGAATTTCTCAAGAAGACACCCTTAAGGATGATTAGGGTTTCTTTTGGGTAGATCTAATCTTGTGGTCCCTATTGATTTAATCCAAGGGTTGAGAATCAAACCTACAATTTTTAGATAAGAATAAATATTATGGGTTTTTAAATAACTTAATGTATGTGTAATTGGATGAATGGGGCCACTAAGGGCTCTTGTGTATTAAGTTATACATGTAACCCTTCTAGTAGGTTTTAGTGAATGATTCTATGGACATTAAAGTGAATAATTTAAGTGAATTAAGGAAACTAAGTATAAGGGTTTATTAAATGTGAGTTGAATGTTAATTTCCAAAAAGGAAACTATTTGACCTAGTAAGAGAAATTAATTGACACTTATCTAGTAATGATAATTAAATTGACATTAGGACTGGATTAAGCATAATTAATTAATAATCTAAACCGGATCTATCCTATGAAAACAATATTGATTTTATATAGAATGTGTTTCCTAAGGAAATTTGTTCATTTGGTGGGATTGTTTTTCATCCAATGACAAACAAAGAACCCAAGAGCATGTGGGACATAGCATAATATTGTAACCTTTATATGTAATAAATGCAAATAACAATTGGGAATAACTAAATCTATATAGGTTTTGTAATCTTAGGATACATATTAGGATGTAGTTAATGTTGTTAGTATAAATTGACTTGCATTAAAACAACTAACATAATTTATATGTAGTTCCTGGAAGAATTTTTATAAATTCTTAATGTAATATTGACATTATAAAGTAATTTCAATTGTGTCTTAAGTCTATATATTTCATTATAATCAATAAAAAAATGATTTATTGTTTCACATTAAGAGTTATAATGTGATCTTTTTTCAAGGTGAGATCTAATTCTAATAAAATGTTGTGTGGTGTAAGGCATCCCTTCATTGGGAACCCTAACCAAACAACATTATTCCTTTTCAAAATTGTATAATGTAGTTTTCAATTCATATTACGAATAAAGCAATGATTATATAGCTTTGAAGTTACATCATTAAAACACCATTATTTAACATATAATCTAATAAACCGAACCATGTCTTTCAAGTCACATAACAATATAATTATTTAATGTATAATATTAATGCACAAAACTATATATTTCAAGTCACATAAGAATAGGATTATTTAATGTATAATCACAATAAAATGGTGTTAGCATAAATTGACTTGGATTAAAACAACTAACATAATTTTAATCTTACATGTATATAATTTCAATCTTGAACAATAATTATGGATATATCGTAGACAAGTGTTAAGGTCTTTTACAAGGGAATTAGCTAGCTCACTGATCTCAATCATGATTCAATTTCAATCCTCACCCTTCAATCATTGACTCTCGCCACTATATAACGGAAACATCCTGGCATTTAAAATCAAGTAATAATTCTATTTTTTCTTCTAGTTCGTGTGTTTGCAGTCATGGATTCATCTTCGTCTTCGTCTAAGAGTGGTGCCATAGAAGTCTCCCTGCCTGATCCTGCGCTTCCCCGCTACTTTTCCCTGAGAGGACCCAATGGAAAGTACCTGGGCTATATCAGAGACCATCAATGTCCTGGGTTACTAAGCTTCTCTTACGATGATTTGGTCAGTCCCTATGTAAAGCATGAGGTGGTGGAGGCACATATTAACGATGAAGCCCACATCAAATGTTGTTACAATGACAAGTTTTAGAGGAGAAACATGCTCAAGAATTGTGGTTACCTTTGACCCTCGTCTTTCTCGAAAGGAGTAATTGAATATAATGTAATCGTGAAATATGCATATAGTAATGATTAAAAATAATTTCGGTTCCTCTCCCTCGTAATTCCGGATATAGACTTCACTTAGGCTCAACTAGGTGTATAATGCATAGTGTATAGCGGAAACATTTTTCAATCAAATGAAGTTATAATGTGCATATGGGAATACGTGAACATTATTTTTCCTTATGTGTCATTAGATGGTTTAGAGTCGTGCATGAAAGATATTTTGAGCCAAGCCTAACCTTTTTCGTAGAAGGAAATTTCTTAGGAATCTAAGAGGTTCAATAAGTGATCATTTTAATAACCCCCGATCTTGGGTTAGTCTTGTATGAGAACCTCAAACCTTGGGTAGTATTGGTCCTTGGAAGTGGTAAGGTTGGTTGAGATGTCAAATTTTACCGTGGTTAGCTATTCTCTCCTCCCTATGTTTAGTTGGATTACATTTGAGCTTGATTCCGTAGAAGAATAGTGGTTGGTAAAAAATACTATGGGTTAAGTAGCTTAGTCATGCACGCATCACGTCGTGGACGATGACTAATGTTTGTTGATGGTCTTCCGAACTTGGGAATAAAATAGACGAAGATATAATTAAAAAATTAATCGGAAACAAAATATATTATGAATAGATTAGCTTTGAAGTTATTATATTAAAAACACCATTATTTAACATAACCATGCCTTTCAAGTCACATGAAAACATCATTATTTAATGTATAATATTAGTACACCAAAACTATATCTTTCAAGTCACATAAGAATACCATTATTTAACGCATAATCTTAGTACGCAGTGAAGATAAAAATATGTTAACATGTGAACAGCTAACATACTTTTAATCTTACACGTATATAATTTCAATCTTGAACAGCAATTATGGACATATCGTAAGCAAGTGTTAAGGCCTTTTACAAGGGAATTAGCTCGCTCGCTCGCGCTCAATCATCCTCCAAATTGATCAGTTTCAATCGTCACTGACTCTCTCTCGCCGCTGCTATTAAAACATGTGAACAGCTAACATACTTTTAATCTTACACGGATATAATTTCAATCTTGAACAGCAATTATGGACATATCGTAAGCAAGTGTTAAGGCCTTTTACAAGGGAATTAGCTCGCTCGCTCGCTCGCGCCCAATCATCATCCAAATTGATCAGTTTCAATCGTCACTGACTCTCTCTCTCGCCGCTGCTATATAACGGCAGCATCCATACGTTCAAAATCAAGTAATAATAATATCTGTGCTTGTAGTAGTTGGTGTAGTGTTTGCAGTTGACATGGATTCGTCTTCTAAGAGTGGTGATCATGATGCCATACAAGCGGTCTCTAGTCGTGCAGCTCTTCCCCGCTACTTTGCCCTGAGAGGACCCAATGGAAAGTACCTGGGCTATGTGAGAGACCATCCATGCCGTGGGTTTCTAAGCTTCTGCTACGATGATCTGGCGAGTCCCTGTGTAAAGCACGAGGTGGTGGAGGCGCAGAACGGCGAAGCCCATGTGAAATGTTGTTACAACGATAAGTTCTGGAGTAAAAACAAGCCCCAAGAGGAGTGGATCGTTGCTGCCGCGGACTCGCCCAACGCTGATCGCTCCACCTGGTCCTCCACTCTCTTCCGTGCTGCGCCGCATCACCATGCGGGCAAAATCTCTCTGTCCTCAGTACTGCAAGGAAATGGAAGCCACGGTCTCGGAGTGTGGGAAGCTAATTCCAATAATAATAATACTAATCTGGACGGACCTTGCCTAGTCACGTTTAATCCCAGTGGAGATGGAGAGGGAGAGGCATACGCATACGAGGCGGTGTCGCTGGTTACGTTTACGTTTCCTCCCTACGTGGCCTTTAAAGGAGACAACGAAAAGTACTTGGCCTCTTTTTTTTGGACCATGGATTCAAAATCTCTCATTTTCAATTCCAGCGATATCGGTGACAACCTGATTAGGCACCAGGTGGAGGCGGTGGGCGACTCAGAAGGACACGTTTGGATTAAAAATTTATACTGGAACCAATACTGGGAGGTGAGCCCAGAGTCTAGCTGGGTTTTGGCGGACATGTCCAATATTTCGCCTCAAGACATGTCTATGCAATTCCTACCCATACAAGTGGACGAAGCAAACGGTGGCGCTGCGATGCAGCCAGGGCGCCCAAGAGTTTTGTAATAGATACAATGATCCGAACAACATGCCCTGTTTAAGGGCGTATGCCCGGTCGCTGGAAAGATCCGCTCTTTTTACAGTGGTAGAATGCGTGAAGAAGAAACGGCGCGTGACGTCCATAGTGTACGACATGTCCACTGCTCATATCTACGACTTGCAAGCGATGGTTCTGGCCAGCAGCACCGCTGCCAACACCACCACCAAGCCCACCACGCTGGCGATGGACTTCTCCTACACTGACAAGAAGAGCCAGTCGTGGAGTAACTCGGTGTCTTTCACCACAGGGATCGGCTTCGAATTCACGGGAGGAGTACCCTTGGTGGAGAGCGCCACTGTAAAGTTGTCCACCGAAATCAGCGCCAGCACCGAGTGGGGTAATACATTGGAAACGGAGACACGTGTAGGGTCTACTTACAATGTGTTGGTCGACCCTGGCGAGCAGGTTAGTATTGATCTCATGGCCACCCGGGGTAAATGCACCGTCCAATTCTCCTACACTCAAGAAGACCTGCTTACTTCTGGACAAACAGTGTCTTACTCCCGAAAAGATGGTGTGTTTAAAGGGGTCAATTACACCGACATTAAGTATGTTGCAAAACCTGTTAAACCTGCAATAACGACGACGTCACCATAGTCACCTCGAGCTCGACCAGTAACACCTACTATCCACATGTATATCTTATGCATTAAATAAACATTAATAACCGCCTCATGCTTTAAATAAAGAAGAATAGGAATGATCCTATTACTCATTGTCATTCTACTAAACTAATGTGCACTTTTAATAAGTTTAAATATTAAACATATCAATGGTGCTTGATGGATCAATGACTTCGTAAATCATAGTTTTAAAAATCATTTGTGACATCAATAATTAACGACCAAATGTCATGTCATACTCAATTCTAGTTTTCTAATATCTTAACTTATTATATGCTCTATAATTTTATTAGATAAATATTTACCGCACCAGTGGAAGTAAAGTAACATTGTGCTAAATTATTTAAAACAAATGAATATAAGACTAAAATCTAAAAGTAACGTCAACCAGTGAAAACTTAAATAAGGCAGTTTGCTGGAAAATTATATGTAATTTCTTATGTACACTTGACAATTTTCCAGTAATTATATTTGATGCTTCTATTTTCTTACATTTACTTGACACTTTTTTGTGGTCTTCACATGCTCGTCTTTATGGTACAACTAGAACTTAGAAAGAGCATCTTTGGAAGTATTAAAAACTATATCCTTAGTTTTACTATTTTTAACGAAAAGCTAACCACAAGATAATGAAGATTGTAGAAATGAACAAGGGCATCTATCTATCTCTACAAGTCATTAGGGGAATGAGAAAGGACCACATCATCAACAAAAAGGTGAATAGATATAAAACATGATGCAATATCAAACCATCATTAACATAAGTGCGACCGGCGAAGTTTCTCAAGCTCATTATTGTAAATCCTAAAAAGAGTTGAGAAGGGATGAAAATTATGCTTGACTTCAACAATACTATTGAAAATGTAAGCACTTTTGGTGAGCCCCAAATTGACCAACTAATATAATAGATATTTAATATGGGGATAATTAACTTTCAATGAGACATTAGTAGCACAACCTTTGGAAACAAATGTTTCATAACATTATAAAAGGTTTTACACAAGAATTTAGAATATTTTTAACGAGCCTTACCTAAATATAGACCAAAGAGTGAAAATATAATCAATAGTCTTGAAGCTTGAAGCTTTCATGTTCCATTGGTCTAAAATTTCCATGATTCAAGTACTCGAGAAGCATTATGTCAACCATCATAGCTCAAATATGGCATGTGTATGCTTACGCATAACAATCCTATACTTGCTTGGGTAAGAACTATCCCCTTACTTTTGCATGTGATGAATCATGTGTTGAGTCGAAGAAGGTTGTAGCCCTAAGCAAAAAATATCACTAAAATAAAATAAGCAGTTATCCTTCGGTAGTTTACTTATTTTCTAGTAAGTAAGTTCCAGATATGTCTGTGAGGAAACTCAAATACAAAAAGCAACATTGCATAAATGTTAGGGTGATCTAGAATATCATACATAGAGTTGACATAAGCTACACAAACCCAAAGGTTGATTTGAGGTAATAGTTTCCTTTGGCGGAGGGTACAATTGTAGGTCTAAAGAGAGTTTTTGGGAGGCATCAAAAGTGAAAGTACCTATGGATGGATGCATGTATATTCTCTCTTCGTTATACTAATTATTCATGGGGCAAGAACCACAAGGACATGATAGTTTATACTTGATATTTTTACGGGGAAATGAGTCAAGGTATCTCTCTCTCAATAGACAAGGGGAAATATATTAATTTCCAACTATTCCATTCAAAGGGTGAAATTCCAAGCAACATGAAATGAAAGGGGGTGTGCATGAGAGATTGAAAATATCGAGTGTTAATCCACCCCAATTAGGCGCCAATTATGAGGGAAGAAAGTTAATCTCTTGGAATCAAGAAAGAATGATAGATAGTGAGTATATGATGTCTATGAGAATCAACATACTAAATAATATGCCTCTTTTATGTCGTGTTAGGTTAACGATTCATGTCTGTTCCGGGATTGGGTTTAGAAGAACCAGAGTTGTTAAGAGCACCAATAACTACACTAGTATCAAGCCTAAACAAAGTTCCCTTCCTCCCACCTCTTGACAATACTATGACATTGCGCACCATATTTCTCTCATCTTTGTTGAATAAAACCTGTACACTAGCATCATTCACTTTTCCCATAAAGATCACATTCCTAGACAAAATAGGAATGTGTAAGATACTAGGAAGAGTTTTGATCCTCTAGACTCTTAACAGAGTTAGAGGACCTCATTAAAAAATAGATTGAGAAAAGGATAAAGTTTCTATGAATAGACAATGGAGGTGAATATTTATTACTTACCCACTCCCATAACTTCTTTAGACAATGGAGGTAAATTCTTACTTACCCACTCCCAGAACTTGATTAAGGATTCAATTTGATTTTTCCCATGATTAAAGAAATTAAATCTCCCTGAAAAAATTCCCATTAGATAGGTAATTTCCTCACCTTTCTGGTGATATAAATAGGTCTTCCTAACACCTCATATTTCTTAAGTTATGGGCTAGAGGAACTTGGGGTGGAATTTTTGCCAAGAGCAGGCCTGCGGGCCTGGGGAGGAAAATTTTCCCCAACTTGGGCCTACGGAATTCGGAGAGAAATTTCACTCGAAGGAGAAAAAAAGCAGACCGGCAGAGCGGGGAAGAAAACTTTTCCTAGACTTGGGCCGGTGGAGTGGGGAAGGAATTTAGCACTTTTCCCTTTTAGGACAAAGGCATAATTTACCTCCATGCACCTACGAGCCTGTAAGGGGAAACATGTCCAAAAACTTTGAACCAAAGGGAAGGTGGGTCGCCGGAAGAATTTAAGGTTTTGATATTTTTTGCCGAAAATTGTTGAGGGATCAAAATGATCTGCACCTTCGCCGACACCCAAGGCGCCATGTTTCAAGCCTGTATTCGAGCGGGAAAAAACAAAGTTGCGGGAATCTTTAGAAAATTAAGACTTTTGGGATGAGAAGCGCGAAGGTTAAAAAGTAACCCGTGCCTCCGTCGAAGCCAGATGATGCCACGTGTCAGCCAACCATCGGTTGTGAGTCGACGAGGATTTTTAAGGAAATTAAACTATTTCCCAAAAAGACATTAAGGGTTTAAAACCGCCCGCGCCTCCACCGACGCCTAATGATGCCACATGGTAGCACCTGATTGGCTACGGGCCAGCGGGGCTACGGGGGAAACTTACAAATTTTTCCAAATTTATTTAGAAAATCCTAAGGCTAAAAAGTGATCCGCGCCTCCGTCGTCGTCCACAAAGCCATGTGTCGATCAATGATTGGCTGCGCGGAGATAGGGCCGCAGAGGAAAAATTGCCAAAGTAACTTTTTAGACTTAGATAATTTTTTTACCAAAAGTGAATCGATCGGGCCAGTAGAGCGGCAAGAGAATTTTTGTTGTTTGTGTTTCTTTTCCCAAAGGAAAAAAAGGAACATTCAGGATCACGGGTCCGCTAGCGATTTTTTATTCAATTTTGACAATTAGTAATTTTTATTTTTATTTTTGAGCCCGAAATGAAGTAAAAATTTCAGATGGCCATAACTTTTGATTGGGAGATCATGTTTTGAAAAATGAGGACTTTTCGAAAATCTCTCGACGTCCTCTTTGCATAGATATTGTAAAATTTTAATTTTTAGGAACTTTTAAGAGTAAACTTTGAAAGAAAACATTCTACAGGATTTTAAAAGATGAACTAACCTGGTATTTTGAACTTACAATTTTTTTTTCAAATTTGCCATTCTCTCTCATTCTCAACATGTCAAACAGACATGAATGATCTCTGCTTGGGAGAATGTTAGGATTCACTTACACAGGTATGAACTTGATTAGATTGATTTGTTAATTATAAAAACTCCAAATCTGAGAGTACAAAACAACTGTGAAATTTGGCCATGAGCTTGATTATGCAAAGATTTTTTTTTTATAACATTTTCTTAAGTGCTTCGGTATGTTTGGGACCATTTTGATCTTCCTTAGATTGTATTAGTGTTCCAAATGTTTTTTTTTCATAGTTTTACAGGGTTGTTGTGGATCATTGTTTGATTATATACATTTGCAAAGTTTACCGTGAAATAAAACGATGGAGTTTATACATTTGAAAAAAAATCAGAGATCAATCTATTTTCCTTTTACCCAAGATTTAATATCATTTAGCTCATTCTAAACCCAATCTTAACATAGTTAATTCTTGTCCTTCAATACAAAGTATTCAAGAAACAAGAATACAGCTTCTAACTTTCAAATCATGCATTTCAACAGGAACAGAGTAATACAACATTTCTTCATGCGTATTTAGTTTTCAATTTTCCAAACAGAAATTCCTCATACTATATTTCAAACACAAGTTTTAAACAGAAGTACCACTCCATTATGTGGAACAAGGTAATACAACTTCCATTTATATTGATAAAAAAATACAATTATTTACAACTTTACAGCTCATTCCTCAATCTCAATATACATAATACAATTTCCTTCTCTTTCATTCAAAAACAGAAAACAGAGTATATATCTTTCACATTTAAATTACAACTGTACATAGCCAATACAAAACATCTTTCCATCACAAATAATGTTCAAGTGTCATCCACTCTCAAAATGGGAAAGGGTTACAATGAGAATAATCTCAACAAGGACTATCAAGACTTGTGTTTTTCCATTCCATTTCCAAAGACATCATACAATCTTTAACTATTCCCTTTCACAGAATAATATTACAAAGTATGTCCTTTCACACTTCAACAGTGGGATTTCATTTCCAAAACATTGTAAATCTTCAGCACACAACATATTAAATTGTCATCCACTTGAAGGGGGAAATGATTTTACAGACTAAAAATCACACAAGGGAATTACAAACTGTAATCCTTCTCAGCTCCGGTACAACAGTACATGAATTTCCATCCATTTTCTTTATTTTAATTTGATCACAATTAGAGGTAGGGGGAAAGGTAACACTCTCCACACAAGCAAGACATCCAATGAAAAGGGGAATCCATCCCTCTTCATTTGCCCCCGAGCCCCAACCCCATTCCAATAAGAAGATATGTGTTTCAACTCATGGCAACAATAGGCTTCCACAACACACATGCAAATTTCACATTTAAAACACAGTCCAAAAAAAAACTGCAGTTTACAACCATAGAATAAAAACAACAAACAACACTCAGGCTTCATCATGCAAGCCAAAGGAGAAAGAAACTATGGGGGATGTTGCTTATGCCTCCCAAAGGGGAAATGGGTATCACCACCTGATAACAAACCACCAAAATATATTAGTTTAAAACCCTGACATGCCCTTATGCCTCCCCCAAGTACCCCTTATTCCTCTCATTTCCTTATGCCTGCCCAACCTCTTATGGCACCCCATAACGATTAAAGAAATGCAAGCTATTTCTTTTTTGTAAGGTGGAACCCAAATCCCAACTCCCTCCACACTTATACCTCCCCAAAACACTTATGCCTCCCACAAAATACCCCATAGTCTTCTCCTACACCATTCCTAGGCCATCTACCCAACTAGCCAACAAATAAAACAATAGATTCAAACATTCAACCATTCACATATCATAAAAATTAAAAAGAGCATTTCAAGAGCTAAGCTCTTACCTCTCCATGATGGATTTTTGTTCCAAGTTCCAAAACAGCAAGCTTTCCAATGCCAAAATACAATCCAAAGATCAACAATCAACAAGCATTGCAACAGTCTCCTTTAATCTTCTCCAAAATTCAAGAGCTCAGAAAAACATTCAGCAAAATGAATTTTCACCCAAAAATGAAGCAATGCAATGCAAAAGCAACCAAAAAGGTGTAACCCAAAAACAAGCTAAGGAATTTGAATATATTGAAGAGGAAAGAGAAGAGGATGAGGTGGATCCATGTAGGATGCCACATCACACATCCTCAACTTCAACTACAAAGTCAACTTCAATCTCCAAGGCAAAATAAATAGGTGGGTGAATAATATGACAGAGTTTACTTACACACTCAAATCCAAGCCCACACCCCATAAGGACTGAAATTAAAAGCATGTAAGAAAGTGCAATTAAAACATACAACTTGACTTACAAAAATGCATAATGAAGGCTAAATTTAACTCTCCAACCATAGGTAAGGTTGGTATGCAAATTTAAGAGGTATGGGACAAGTTTAACTTGTCCCACAAGCCTCCAAAATCAGCCTCCAAGGACAATTTCGAATTTCAAAGAAGGTGGAGTGTTTCATACTCCAAAATCAACTTACACATCTCTTACACACACTTACACATTTCTTACAACACTTTAATACAAGAGCCAACAACTCCAATAATTACTTTCTTATGTCCCAATTTGATTAATTAATTTATTTTAACAATATGATTACTCACATATAATTTACCACAATTTAATAAATAATGAAAGGGGTAAACACATCACTTAATAAACACATACAAACATTATAAAAATGAATAAAATAAAAGAAATACACATAACCCCTTGGTCACATTTAAAGGTGATCCCCCCCATGGGAATCCCTAACAACAATCAAACACACACAACAAATACAAGTTGCCATGGTGACCTTGTTGAATTCATCTAGAATTCCAATGTGGTTGGTCTCCAATCCCCCGATGTTTTTTGTGATATTTTAACCTGCAAAACACAAATACCTCCTTCGGCCTCGTGGCCATATCAGAACATCCAAAATAATATAAATATAATCCCAAAATCATCTATATATATGAATCACAACAACATCAAGGCAATTAACAATATCATTTGCAATTTTATCAACAACTATATCATCATTTCAATTTTTATGTTAATTCATCCATTTTCTCTATCTAAAAGGTCTACTCACATATATCCAAATATCACATGTCCTGAACAACATCCATGAAAATATAACCATGTCCAAATAGTATATCATCATCAATATCATAAAATGTCTCTAATAATCATCATGCATCATATACTGAATCAGATTCAACAATAATCCATGATCTAACATCTAACATCATACTAAATCAAAAGTCCATAATAATGTCCATAATATAATCAATAGTATCATGATCAGTATCAAAAGTGTGTCAAAGGGAAGTGGACACTAGGTACTTGGAGAACTCATAACGATCATCATGTTATTTAGCAGTCTTATAAGGGAATACTCCTTTATGGTTAAATCACATGTGTTATGAAACTAGAGGCACAGTAGGCCCTTGTAAAGATTTAACCCCTGCACACCCAACCATTGTCCCAACATCAAATTCATATGGAGCTTTGTTTTAGCTATGACATACCATCAATATAGCTTCAAGATTTCTCAAGGATATATTTCACTCTTTCTCTAATGCTTTTAGTTAGGCCATTTTAATGCCTTGAATTAAATTTAAAAAGGAGATACTTCAGCAAGTTTTAATCCAACGGATTTCTTGAGGGTCTTGAGATTTAAGTACACCATGGTCAACCATAGTGGGTATAGGTTGCAAGATCCACTAAACGATTTATAATAACTTATTTCTTCAGTTATCAAAGATAGTCTTTCAAGGTATGTGCCTTAGAGGAATTATTTTTAAAATTTGGACTATTTTAAGTAACAGGCACAAATTACTACAAGTTACCTATTGTAGTTGTTTCCCAATAAGATCTCGATGAATTACATTACTTCAAATCTGATTAATTTATTCTTATTGTTCATTATTCCTTCCTTAAACAATGACAGGTTAAAAATTTACCCTATCAGAATTATTTAGCAAATCATGACCAAGGTTACCAATTCATGTCCCAAGTTGAGTCTAACATTCTGGACCAATCCATGATATTCTGGATGGATAGTAAGTGCACAATTTGTCCATGGATTCAATTTCTTGGACAAAATTTAACTACTTATTGAATGCTTTAGTTTCATACATTTGAATACATTATTATGCTTGATATGGATTATCCGTTGGTTATCAGCCCAATGAATTGCATGCTTAAATTCCATTTTGGGGTATCCATATAATCCTAACTAATGAAGACAGGTGAATATTTTTGTGCAAGATAAGTTGAGTGATCATATACATTGTTCAACCTAGCTAGGAATGATCATTTTGGTTTACAGTAGTGATGGTCAAACAGTTAGGTGAATGTTGAGAGATTTTATCAGGTATTTTGTAATGGATAAGAGGTTCAAATGCACCAACTAGATAATGAAAGAATGAGAATGGGTGAACTCTGGCTTGAAGAATTAATTTGATGTGAAGAGGTTAGGACATTATAAAAGCTACATGTTCCATGGAAGGCATTACATTGTGGTTTTTGAGATGATTACTTTATTAAGTTGTTATAAATCTCAATATCAGAGATGAACAAAATTGGAGACAGTTCTACCAAGTCCATAAGAAGGGCATTACTTCAATTTGAATACTACCATGGTGAGACTCTATGAAAAAGACACCCAAGATTTGGTCATGTATAGTTGGATGACATGATGAAGGGTAATCCTGGCATGAATCTTAAGAAATGGATTTCAAGCTTCTGTTCTTATTAAAACAATTGTGCAACAACCAAGAGTAGTTGTTGCCCAAAGGGTACTTAATCAGTTTTGTGAAGGATAGGAGCCTCATTGCCTTAGAGGTGACCTACAAGGATCATTTCTGGTTCCTCACAATAATATCTATCAACTTATAGTGTCCCTTGCTATAAATTATCCCCTATGAGCGAACAGAAATATACAGTGGACTAATACGATATGCCTTGAAGACATGATTAGAAGTTTGGTTAAACCTGAAAAGGGTAGCTCTGCCACAAGTATGTGATCAACATAATCTTTTTCACATTTCAAGTCACTGAAATTTTTGGTTAACTCACTTGTGATAAGATTACTACAAACTCATGTTTTGAATTAGTTGGAAGTGCAGATTAGATGAATTGAAGAACAAGTGAACAATTTTGGATAAGCTAGGGTAATCAGAGAACAATGAAGATGAATTTCTGACGTGACAGGTTCACACACGTGAAGAAAAAAGCTTAATAATGTGCATTATTTGATGAACTGCAATACAATTGCTACTTAGTCAGGATAAACACCATTTCAAGGGATTTGGTGCATGAAACACAGTTGCAAGAAAGAACCAAGGGGCAGGGATAGTATTTCAATAATTCCTCCAATTTTTCAAACTAAGGTACCAAACTATATCATTTTTTTGTATGGTGAAAAACATACATGGAACAGTAGGTATTACATGACTCATGATAGCATTAATTCATATTAGCATAGATTTGATGAAATTATTATCACTGACACGCCAATAGATGATTGCTCCCAGGATAACATTCAAACTTCTTTATACCTACACTTCAGTGATAAGAGAGTAAAGTTATACAAGATGTAAAGTTTGAACTCAAATAAAACAAAACACTTTGACTATGAGGCACAATGCTCAAGAATTTCATTACTCATTTTTTGTTATTATGTAATGACGATGATATCTGAGGACAATAGTAGATACATTATTTGAAGATCCTCCATTCTACATAAGATAGATCTCACTATAAGTCACGTGTTTGAGCTATAAAGAGGTTATCTAAGAATCCTATGTGAAGCCAATTTTCAAAATCAGTATATCTTACAATGAATTTATGAATGGTTAGAAACTCTTTCAAATAACAAGATGATTACAAGATTTGTTGATATGTAAGAATGGATGGGAAAGGAAATTAATAGGTGATCTTAGTTCAAATTTTTGATTTGTCATAAGTTCTTGCAAAATGTATTCAAAATTTCTTATAAATGTGATGCCTTCTAAAACAATCACTTGAATCATGAACAACGTAGGATTACCTTATATATTATAGTCCTAATATTATTTTCATCATAGATCTATTAGGGTCTATGCTACCTTGAGTAAATCTACAAACAACAGTTCAGTTACAGAAGGTTTTGAGGTTCCAACTTCCAAGTGCTTAGCTCATAAAATGTCAATTATGAGTTTTGTTAGACTTGTAGGTTAGGTAAGGAATGTCAAATTTTTCACTCTCCCCAAAAACGACGTTCAAGAACTTGCTTCAAATGGCTAACACACTTAACCTTCTAAAACTAATTTTTTTTTTAGTTACAATACAAGAATAATGCAGGGGTGTTTCATCAACTTTACAATTCATTAACTTACTTGCATTACTTAACTTAGGTTTAAGATTGGGAAACCAGATGTCAGATAAGAAGGCGTAGGAGGATCACAATAAATTTTCCAGGGTTCAATAATTAGCAGTCTGTAAGGAAGTAATATGGTTTAAAATATTTTCCCAAACAATGTTTTCTATTCTTTCCGTTAAGCTTAATTCTTACAAGGTTAACCTTATACTAAGTTAGTAAATTCATTACTTTCCTGACTTAAAAAAATAACTTTTAATAAATGCCTGCACAATTAAGGGTCCTGGAAGGTCACCACACTACTAGGTAATCACATGACCCCACTCACCCTCTACACATACCCTTAAGGCTTAGAAAAGAGATTATTTAAAAATTTCTTAATTCTTTTAAAAGGGATTAGGGTCAATTCTCCACCCTTAGATCAAAAACCATCCGAGCCATTAGATCCTAGGGTTCTCCAACTTAGCCCTAAAATCCTTATGAAAGTCTATTAAAACCTTTTCTTACTCTATCCTTCTCATTTGCTTCAATTTCTTTTGTTAAATTTGCAGGTTGGACATATCCTTATGAGGAAGCCATGAGAGCAAAAAGGAAAGAGCCATGGAGGATTCTTCAAGAAGATTTAGTTTTAGATTAAGATCAATTAGTCTTTTATTTGCATAATTTATTCCTTTCAAGGATTGGGAGGAGTTTTCCTCCTCCAATCTAGTTTTTATTTTAAGATTTTAGTGTATTGGGTTTTAAAATTTGGGGCAAAATCCTACCCCCTTTGATAGAAAATGAAGAAATGCTTTTAGATTCACCATTAAGAGGGGTTTTAATATCACATCCCTATGCATTAAAATTTATTTACTTGCTAGAAGCTTTAGTTTAATCCTTTTACACTTAAGAATTTAGATAAAATGGCTCCATTTTTTGCACAGGCGCGGATCCACGGAATTCTGTCATAAGTGACAGGACCGCTGCCCTGCGCAGGGTGACAAACAGCGTAACCGCCGCCCTGGTCTGGGTGACAAACTCGTAACTGCCACCCAGCTGGGTGACAAACACAGGACCGCCGCCCAGGCTGGTTGACAAACATAGGACCGCCGCCATAGGCTGGGTGACAAACACAAGACGCCACCCAGGCTGGGTGACAAACATTAGGACCGCCGCCCACATAGGGCGGCGGTCCTGTTTCTGAAAAACAGAACCATACAGCATGGAAGTTTTACAAAAACTTAAAGTTGATTAAAAGGGTGTAAAAATGCATCCTTGGATTTGTTTTTATTTATTTTAAGTTCAAGTAAGGTTTGATATTTATTGCTCATTAATTCACTTCTTGCTAAATCTATTCCTTATATATTATATTTTTTGTGGTTTATTTTCTATTTACTCCATCTACTTACAAGAGTAATTTCTATTTGTTTAACTAATTTTCTTTTCATTTTCAAACAAGCCAAAAATGGATATAAATTATTTCATTGTTTAGTCATTTTCTACTATAGAGACAACATTTCTACATACCATGCAATCTAATTTATTTTCTCTTCCATTTTACTACAATGTTCATTCCTTCAAAATAACCATATTCACTTTTTCTTTTTCTTTTTATAAAATGCTATTTTGCAACAAAACAACTTATAACAATATCTACATTTTCTTCTTTCACATATTTACAATACAATAATTTCTCAATGAAATTGTACTTTCAATTTTCCATTGTAAAATATATCTATTTTTCAATACATTCAAGATTTAAAACAAAATGTGTATTTACTAAGTTTTACAACTTGCAACTATTTTTACAAAACATTATTTCTACGACTTTCTTTTCCCATGCAATGCACTCTCAATTACAACATACAATAATAGCATAACTTTCTTTGACAATGCCATTACAAATTTCCTCCACTTGATAGTGGGGTTAAACATACCAACAATGTATGGAACTAAAATAGAACCATAATATTATACAAATTTTCTTCCACTCAAAGTGGGTAAAAAAATAAGAAGGTAGTTTCACATGGTCATCAACAAGGACTCCAAGCTCCAAATACCAACAAAATAGCTCCTCCAATAGTTTAGCTTGATTCACAACAAAATAAGGGAGAGAGGCAACGCTCTCCTCCCAACCAAGATACCCAATGGAGAAGAGAAGCCATCCTCTCCATTGGCCCCCGAGCCCCAACCACATTACAATGGGAGAAAATCCAACTCATGGCAACTACTAGCTTCCACAACAACTTAAACATAAAATTTCACATTCATTCCATAATACTTCAAAAACAAAATCAACAACTCAACAAGAGGGAAAACAATCAAAACAACAAAGTCACAAGGCTTATCAAGAAAGCCATAAGAGTAAGACCTATTGGGAGGCCACTTATGCCTCCCAATGGGAATGGGTGCCACCTAAAAAGCCTCCAATTGTAAAACACAATACCCCTAACAACTCTTATTCCTCCCTCAAGTACCCCTTATCTCTCCATCCACTCTTATGCCTCCCTCAACTCTTATGGCTCCCTCAAAGTAAGAATAAGAAGAAAATGCAAGCATTTCTCATACAAGGTGGGCACCCAAACCCAAACTCCCTCCTCAAGAAAATGATCTCTTATGCCTCCCTCAAATAAACTCCCCATAGTCTCCTCCCACTCCCAACTTAGGCATTCTACCCATTCCCAACAAGCATTTTCAAAACAAAACAACAACATTCAACACAACATATACACACATACATATAACAAAAGGGAAACATAATGCAAACAAAGGTGAAGCTCCTACCTTTCCATGGTAGAGCTTGTTCCAAGTATGAAGTTCCAATCCCTCCAAAGATCAAGCAAGCATCCACAAGCTCCAAAACAAAACTCTAACAAGTATCAATAAGCTCCAAAAATCCACTAACTCCTTCCAAATCCTCCTCCTCTCCAAAATACAAAGACTAAAAAAAAATGAACATCCAACCCCAAAACAAACAAAAGGATCAATAAAGAGAGAAAATAGAGGGAGGGATGATGTGGCTCCAAGTAGGATGCCACCTCATTTTCCCTCCACTCCTCATACCTTGGTCAACCTCATATTCCAATGCACCATTAATGAGTGGTTGGAGGAATGACAAGCACCTTACACACTCCATCTAAGCCCACTCCCCCAAAGGACAAAATTAAATTTTTGAAAGAAAGTGCAATTAATATTTTACCCTTTTCATCCCCCCAAAACACCTAAAAGACCCTAAATTTGGCCTTCCAACCCATAGGTAGGGTTGGCATGGGCATTTTAAGAGGTGTGGGACAAGTTTGACTTGTTCCCACAAGCTTCCAAATTTGGCCTCTAAGGCCAAATTCGAGTTTCCCATGTGGGGTAGAGTGTGCTACACTCAAACTCAAACACACATCACATCAACACAAAATCCAAAGTAAATCAAGCCTAATAAATGAACTCTCTTTTGGTCATATCTTTTAATTAGTTTAGGACAATTTCAAATTAACTTAATTAAGGACACTACAACCCATGACTAATAAAGGGGTAAACACCAATCCAAAAATATGAATAATAAACACAAGTAAAATTTCACTTACTAAGAGGAAACACATACTAACATAATAGAAAAGGGAAAAAATTAAAACAAAACAACACATGATCCCCTAGGTCACAATTTTCCCTTAACCAAATAATTCTAACACACACACAATTACATGTTGCCATGGTGACCCTAGTTGGATTCTTGTCGAATTCCGATGTGGTTGGTCTCCACTCCCTTGATATTGTTGTGAATATAATATGCCTGTAGAACAGAGAATACCTCCTTCAGCCTGTTGGCCGCATTAAAACATTCATGCCAAATATACAATATAATCTAAAATAAACGACACATGATTTACTATCATCTATGCAAGTACGACATATCACTTACACTTTCTAGCACATTTCTATTCCACATTTCATTTATGTCAAAACGATCATCACATTAATCCAATTATAAAGTTCTACTCAATATGATTAAATATATCACATGTTCATAATTAAAGATAAATAACCCTGTCAAAAGTATACAAATATCGTCATCAAATTTCCACCAGTAGACCATATGCATCATATAAAGATCAAATCAATAGCGGTCCAATGTCTATGATATCTACTAGCATGCTAAATCAAGAAGCCATAATAAATCCATAAGTGAAGTAACCAGTCTCGAAAACAACAAATCAAAAATGGTGTCGAAGGGAAGTGGGCACTACAGAGTTACACTTCAAATGGAGTCACATACAATGATGAATATTGAATATAGGAGAGATGGTAGGTAGGAAGAAGACCATTCCTTGTGTAGGAGGATGAGAAGAAGGTGAGAATGCAGCAAAACTAAGATATTTGAAGAAATACAATGAAATATGCATACAAGCTCAATTTTAGAGTGTTTTTATCTTGCCTCCTTAAGGATGTTGTTATGTTTTGCATTTATAAATGATATTTATTTTCCATATGTTTAGATGGATCTATTACATGGTTTTCTTATAAATTATTGCATGTAGTGCTCTAAGGTTGATGGACAAGTTAATAATCTATTTTTGTGATACATAACTATTATAGCTCAAGGTAAGATTGTGTTGGCTTTGAAACTTGTTATGTGAGACTAAGTATTACATCTTGTTTGAAGTGAATGCATGATATAATTTCGATGATCATACCTTATAGAGAGTAAGATGGAGTGTCCTTAGTTTAGGCTGAATTTTATTACATGTCCCAGGGATTGAGTTATTTTTATTTGAAAATGGACTGTGAGTATGAATGTTGATTCTTTTCCTTGAAAAATTGAAGTATGCTCTAAATGATTGGAATTATAATGTTGGAAAATTAAAAAGTGTGTGTGCTATGTTAGGAAAGGAAAAAAATACCCAAACATGTAGGCTATAAAAATTTACGTGAAAAGGCTTCTTAGTGTGACTACAATTGTGTATGATGGTATATTAAATAGTACATATGTAGTGCATTTATATGAAAACACAAGTTTGGAGTGGGGTGTATTGTATAGCATGTTAATTGGGAATGGAGTAGTGTATGATCACCCATAAAATAGAACATGGAGAATTACACATCAAAGGGTGTTTCAGACCTGTAATTTTCCTTGCATAGTAAGAAAAGCACTTTATTTGAGATCCAAAGGCGTAACCATGGTGAAACCCAATGTAACATTGTAAATTGGGAGTAATGGGATATTCGTAGTGAGTACAGATGTCGGAGCTCTACTTTACTAATAATGGTAAAACAAGGTTATGTACTCTAATAATTAAATAAACAAAACATGATGGGGAATTGTGCTAAATGGATCTCTAGCTAATAGTCATCCAAAAATCAATACCATAATCGGATAAACAAGCCATCCACATGAAGATAAATATGTAAATGTAATATCTCCTCATTTTACTATATAAAAATGATTGAATTGGATTTGTGTCTATATCTGAATCGGGTTCAATTGTCACTGTGAGGAAAGGAAACTAATAAATGTCAATGTTTTGTTGTTGTATTCAAAAGAAGAATAAGAATATTGAGGATTAGGAGGCACTTCATTTGGGTGTAATGTCTAGCTCTATTTATTTTTCTTGTATGCACTTGTGCTACGTGAATTGTAACCTTTGAAGCACCATTCTCAGGGTAGACTATAACTACCACTTCATTTTTCCTACTCTTTATCTTTTATTTTGAGCAGTTGTTGTATGGGTTAAGACGTTGAAAAGTTCCCTTTCCTGCTATCCCACTTATGTCTCTGCAAGATTTTGTCTCTTTCACTCTTCCTCTATGTGAAAAAATATGTTTTTCCTTTCTCTTCTAATGTTGAAAAGTGAGTTTTAGAGTATGGTAGGGACATTATTTTATGTAAATAGGCGCTCATAAATTTTGTCTTGGGAACAAAAAGATTTGTATGGAATTTTAGACCACAAGGGGGCATGAAAGGAGAAGAGACCATGTACACAACATTTTCCAACATCCCACCTTCCTACATCTCCATGGAGGGTTGTTTGGGAAAATATAAGGACCATGCACAATTATTATTGTGTACTACTTCTCAATTCAACGATTGGCACTTGGTGACTGGACAAGCTATGTGGGGCATTAGTATTTGGAAAACAAATACATAGGCATCCTAATGGATCTCTTTCCATTGTTTCACTAAATGGAACTAGCAGGTGTCCACATGGTGGGTTTCACCTTCACTAACATACCCTCAACTTTGTTAAAATGAGAGTGTTGAAACAAGGAAAGGCAAACAGTAGAGCACGAGATTGGATGAGTATTCTGTCAGATGTTTTATTTGCAGATGTTGGGAAGATATGTATGAAAAATATGGAAACATGAACTGTTTGACAAAATTATAGAAAGAAATTTTAGTAGTTGGGTCGGCAATGCTTTTTTGGAGAAGCACAATTTGGGTTTGTTGAAAATAGGTTGGAAAATTGTAAGAAAAGTCATCTTTTATATGCATGTAAAACGTGGACGCACAGACAAGATAAGTGATCCGTTAAAAAAATTATACGTATATATTGTTTTGAGGGAAACGTGGCTGTATGGTATGCAATGATTTTAGACAACATACAAAATGGAAGCATTCTAATGCACATGATCTGGTTAGTGAATGGTTTCGTGGTGGTGGAAGTGTAGGTTGCGCATGTGCAAATGAGATTAGAGCACCTCCCTTGTTTCCTTTCTATGAACATACATGGTTTTATCCTTATTTTGAACATGCTTTCAAATTTATGGTTTTCCCTTCATAGTGCTAGTGAAATTATTAATTAAATGAAGATTATGGTTATTTTTATTAAAATTACTTGTTGCACATAATGGATATATTTACCTTACATCATGTAGAATGGATATGACCCTTTTAGTGTAAGCTACACTCTCCAACCATGTCATGTGACAAATAGAAAATTTGGATGATATAACTGGATAACCTTATGCACCTGATTAGAAAATTAAACTTGACTTCTATGTAATCCCGTCATTTGTTCATCTTGCTAAAATTTAATAGAACATGAATTTTTAATGACGCACAAACCACTTCTACAAACCTTGTGGTGGGTAAGGTATGGAATAATCATGTTCACTGGTTAGATGAGATATCATGTCAATCTCTATAATTACCTTAGGCGATCGTTTTACCTTTTTTCGGTGCACGTATTGGGTCCATATCAACTATTTTACAGATTTGGCCAGTTTTTTTTTAAAATTTAAAAGTTAGTTTGGTTTTGGCCTACGATTTAGACCCCTATACCGAGAAAATAAATCTGGTCACCGTGTAGCTCTAACATCTCTCTAGGACTATCATAATAAATCAATAGCTTAAAGAAATTAACCTTAGAAGATTGTTTTGTAACGGGGTTTTTTTAGGCCTCGGAATGTTCGACAAATAAGTCCAACTAGCATAATTACGAAAAGTAGCTTTAGAAATGTAGTGGCCATTTTAATCCTAATCACAAAATTTGTGTTCTGTAAACTCCAAAGAGTTCCCTATAGATAGGGGGATTGACGGAAACTTATATGTGGTGCGTTTGAGTTTTGAAAAATGATTGTCAAACTTGGTTTCTGGGCCACTTTGTGTTGAGTCGTGGAGCTCAATTACTTCAGTTTAGCATGCTATAGTAAACTTGCTAGAAAACACAGTAACTGACATCAGTTATGAAAGGACCGACATCGGTCACCTATGAACGACATCAGTCAAGCAAGGAGGAATCAACGTCGTTTAGGGTTAACCGATGTCGGTTACCTGTGCGTGGGTGTTTTATTTAACTCACAGGAAGTAGATCTAATTTTAACATTAAAGAAGATTTATTTATTGTAATTGCATGGCTAAGTTCCCTAAGTTTGTATATGCCTACATAATCATGAAATCTAGGGTTTTGAAGTAAGGATTGTGAGAGTTAATGATTATTGTGAAAATAATTGTGAGAGATAGAACTATTAGAGAAGAAGGAGAAGATTGAGAGAAAGAAATTACTGTACATCGTGAGAGCTGTGGAATATTGTAAGTCTTCATTGTATATATTCTAAAATATTTGGATAATAGATTGGCTTGTTTCTTAGTGGATGTAGCCCACACTGGGTGAACCATGAACTATATCTGGTGTTGATTTATATCTCTTGTTTTGTATATTTCTTCTAGTAGAATATCCACTTTTATTGCATGTATGCTTAGATCTAATATATAATCTATACAACCTTGTGCTAACCCCAACACTTTGGCCAAATTGTTCATTTTTATAATATTGCAATACTAGTGAGAAAATTTCTATGGAACTTTCTCCTAGATGAAAATATATTACCAAACCTTTAAAATATATTACATGACTCTATAGATATCCTTGAAGAAACTTGGTTGTATTTTATTGCTTATGGAAATTTGGTGTGCTTTTCTCTCGCTCCTCTCTCTATCACGCTCCATCTTGAAAACAAATTGAAATTGCACTTATGTTCTTACCTCTATTGTATCGTAAAAGTTTTTAATTTATTGTAAGTGGAAAATAATATATATGTGAAAATGTTAGACATGGGGAATTTCATGCCACCTTTTATTTTCTCATTGACCATGTTTATACTAAAATTTTCAGTTTGCACGTGGCGTAACAAGATTTGAAATAATGATGGAAAACAAAGTTTAACGTTGTTAATTGTGAAAAGCATAATTTAAATGGAGTTAGAACTATACTTTTCTTTTTCTTATTAAATGTACTTTTATTAATGCAAGAATAAAAGTCTTTATCTTCTTGTATTGCGTACAAATTTAATGGGGTGATTTGATATATTTGACTTAAATTTCATTAAAAGTTGTGTTTATGATTATTAAAGAAAAATTTCAAAATTTTGTGATTTTTTTTAATTTAGAGAACTTAAACTTGTCCCTTTAGATTCCTAAGCTTGGAAAATAATATAGTTGTGTATATACAACATGTGCCGACCCTTGAACCCTTTTACTTTTAGTTGTGTTATTAGAATCACATGTTCCCTACCAAAATGCATCCATTTGTTTAGTATTTTATCTAGCACTTCTAAACATTGCAAATGGTAAGTTAAAATGGTAGAGTTATAACGTTAGCGGAAATGAGTTTTAAATTTGGTTATCTCAAATTCAACTTAAATTGTATTGCTATGGTGCTTTGAATTTGGTCACAACCCTTTTATATTCAAGTGTTAAATTTCTTAATTCATGTTCAAAATAGTGTGATGGGTGGACATTCCACTTATAGGAGATCCTTTTTGGCCACATCTTTTCATGACTCTTTTGGGTTATCGGGAGGTGATAAAACCATTCAGCTGCTACTCCCTGTAATGTTTCAACAAAGAGTCGAACAGAGACATCTTCGTGGGCTACTCTGAGGACACCGCATGCAACAAAGAAAGACGCAATATGCTCATCAGGATGCTGCTTCCCATCCCCATTGAACTTGGGAATTTTTTTACGTGATCCACGTGGTAACTCATGCAATGGAGGAGTCAAAGTAAGAGGACCAATGACTGCACCCCAAGGCACAGGTTGAACCGCCATCCTTCTGAAAAGAGTGCGTACAAGGATCCGGGTATCAGACAAGAGTAGTGCACGACAAGTTGCAGATGCTTCCCATGTTCTTCAGGGATCCGATTTCTCTCGAATAGGTGAAGAACTTCTGGCTCGGTTAGAGACAACGCTGTTGGGAGAAAGGCTGAAATTGTGCTGTTGCAGCAACTCGAAGAGTGGATCAATTTCACCTTGAGCTCGGCGAGGACCGAGTGAAGATCCTCCTGGCCAGCTTGAACTGAAAGGAGATCTTATCAAAAATAAGGCAAATATGGAGTCGCCAGACACCGAGAGGATAAGCTGTATACTATTGATCCGTATGTCCCCAGCGGAGTCGCCAAAAACTGTTGGTTGGATATTTTGTCAAACCAAAATATGAGGTTCAACCACAGTACATGGGATTAAATCCCTCCTCAAAGACAGGTGAGGCTGCCTGTTTATTGCTAATCTAAAACACAGTAAATAATATATACAATATTCACACTAATCTAACCATTGGGGGTTGGGATGAAATCCCGAAATCCACATTCACACGATTCAAGGATATTGCTTTCGTAAGTGAAATAGGTTAGAAACTGTTACAGTGAAAGAAGCACGGTAGAAAAGAAATGGGAGAAACGTATTTTCTTTCGAGTAAACACAGAGCACGAAATAATCATACGAGTTTTAGATCACAGATATAGTGTCCGAGATAATTAGAAACACTGAGATTCTATGCAAAGAATAGCTTTAAGATCATGAACATAAGAACACTATCTTAAATAAGATATATTTCACAACACAAAGTCTGTAAAACAATATCAACTTCTATTCTTCAAAATGATTGAAAGAAAACACAAAGTTTTTCTCCTTTCCAATAGCCTCTTAATGCTTCAAAAATTCTCGACCCTTTAGAATGCACAAGCATCCCTTATTTATAACAAAAGAAGCTAGAGATAAAATAGGACAGATCCTGAAAAGTAGCATGCTAACTAGAGTTCAGCTTTGCATGATTCTCACGCAGGAGATCAAGTCAAAGTATGAATTAAAAATAATGACAAAATGGAAATAAAAGACATGTCATTCTAAAAATAGAAATGACATGGGACGTTGGAACTTAATCCGAGTCATCATCTTTTGATTCTTCTCCTTTCTCTTCCTCCAGCTGAGACTGTTTGTTCCGGAACTCCTGGAACTTCCGAATAATGCCTTGCATTTCATTTTCCTCAGGTGCAGTGGAATGATCATTCCACATTTCGCAGGTCTCATGGATATCGCTGGCACTGCCGGGAAGTTTCTTCAATCCTTTTGCTGAGCTTTCTTAAGGCCTCCAACGTATGTTCAATCCTCACAAACTGACCAATGACTTCAAGGTCGAATCCATCTACAAGTTCATGCTGAATAGTCTCTTGAACTTGTTTGAAGAGATCATCTGCTGATAGGGCACTTGAGTTCCCAATTGACACCTTTGGACAAATCTTAAGCAATTCTTCTTCCAGATCACTTTTCCCATCGATCAATTTATCCCTTGATTCTCTCAACTTGCTGCAGGCTTCGTTGAGGATCTTTACTCTGAACTTGATGGCCTTGATCAGCTGAAAGTGTTTATCTGTATGTGGAAGAATGCCTTCTTCTACCAAGAGATGTGCTGGTATTTGCTTTAGCACTTGGAGAGCTTCACAAGTCAAATCAAGCTGTCCAAGTTCTTCAGTAAATTCTTCATCCATATTCTCTCCTTCCTTCTGAATCTCTGCCAAGGACTGATGAACTTTCACCACGTCTTGAATTACTTCCTTCCCCTGTTGGAGCAAATTTTGGATCCATTCATCAACCACCCTTCCTTTTTTAGTAATCTTCTCAATCGTAGGCACCGATGAGAAATCGAATCCGGCAGAAGCAGAAAGAAGAAGGTGGTATGGATTCAAGGGGGTTTTGAGAGTTTGATCAAAACCTCTGTCAACTGTTCCACTTTTTCCTTAAACTCATCTCGGCTGACCTTTGTTTCTTTCAACTTTTGGCACAGCACGTCTATGGAAGCCCGTGCATCTTGTTGCGCTCCTTCTGTTGTCACTTTCCCTAGAGACACCCTGGTTACCTGGTAATCAGCTGCTGTTACATCATCTCTAGTTTTGTCAGCTGAAGGAGTGGCAATTTCTACGAACTTATCTCCTGAAGCATCTACCAAAACCCTTGAAACTGTTTTGGGTTTCTTGGCTGATCTCGCAGTAGAAGCCTTGAGTGAGCTGAAATCAAAGGCTGGTAGGGGTACAATCACTTTCCTCTTCCTCGGAGTTTGCTCGAGTAGCCATTGTGGCGTATCAGAGGAAATTGCCACTGTTGTAGTAACTGGTATTCTACTCTCAAGAGGAGAAGATTCTACTATTGGAGGGGGAACAGTAGTCAACGTGGTAGTAGGTGCAATGAATAGAGGCACAGGTTGTGGGGGAGTGTTGGTGATCACTTGGGTTCCAGCAGAGAGGGGTGAGAGCCCAGAGAAAATATTGGCCATACTTGAAGAAGTGGATGGGGAATGAGGAGGCTGGAGTGGTTGTTGAGGGGGAGGCACAGATTCAGTTTCCAAAGCCTTGAATGCAAGAGACAAGGTCTCTTCCTGTTGAGCAATCAGCAAATGGTGAAGTCAAGGCTGGCTTCCTCCTTCTTCCAAATTAATTTCTCCTATTTCTGGTGGTGTTGGTGATTCTGGCACAACCACCGTTTCAGCTGGAGAAACAATTGAAGAGATTTGTCTTTCTTTCCTCTTCTTGGGAATCCTGATTTTTATAGGCCCCCCAGTAGATTCCTTGTCCTTCTTCTTTTTGGAGGGCCCCGCCTCAGAAGCAGCCAACTTTGGAAACTTGTCATCTTTAAAATTCATGCCCCAAGAGGAGAGCCATTTCTTGGTACGAGCCAAGAATTAGGGCCGACCTATCGGTGATAGAGGCTTTTTCGCTGGCCGACCAATCAATAGGTGGAAAAATGTATCGATCTTCATTAAGCCCATCATAGGACATATCCAACACACTTTCATTGTCAGTCGTGCCATCTGGCAAATCAGAAAGCTCCAGCGTCTGGATCTCATCAATAGTTAACCGACTATTATCTTTTCTGTGAACTGCAACTTCGTTACGCAGATCCACCCAGATATCCTCAATGTCGGGCCTGTGCAGATGTAGGGCTCCATAGGTTCTCAGTACTCCTCGGATGTCAAAACCATCCCGAGACTTCATATGCTTCTTTAATTTCTCCTGAAGTTCACATTCAACATTTTTGGCCTTTGCCGCTGTTGAGCAAGTATATCTCCCAATAGAAATTGGGAAGGATATTGCTGCCTTATGCTTGCTCTGTTGGAATTTGTGAAAATCCAATAACTGTCTGACCAATTCTATTAGTATCAATCTATCCCCTGGATAGCGAGGCAGATGGAAAGGCTCTCCTGAGTACATGACCGTTCGAAGGTAGGTAAACTTCTTGAACTGTAAGAAGATACATCCCCATTTAGATACTTCAGCCCATGCCTCATCTGAGACCCTTGTCTTTCTCAGCCCTGGATTCAGCTGGTAGATGTTCTCGTAGAAAAAGGCGTCATTTACCCTCCTAAAATGATCCTTGGACCCCTTCTTCATTATTTGAGGATAATACTTATAGACTGGATTTGTCGTTCTGCTTCCTTTAGTATCCAGTCCGGGATAGCTCCTCATTCCAGCTGCTGCATAGGCCACATATGAGAACATATAAAACTTTCCGGTTGACAGGACCGTCGTCATCTGAGAGTCAATCTCATCACTGATAAGGGTTCCCCAGTCAATCCCTTGCTTGGTTCTTCTTAATGGTGACCATGAACTGATACATCCATGCATGAAATAAATTTGATTCCGGCAAGCCAAAAACCCGACTCAGCAAGGTGATAATGTCATTGATTTCTTGTATGAAATCCACATCTAGGAATAGTTCTTGGAAATCTAGATATTACTGGTTTTGCCTTGACCAAGAACTTCTTATTGACATCCCTAATGCAATTTTCCTGGTTACTGTCCCAGGCCTTCTGAGCCGACTTGATGTCTAGGTCCCCATACTCCTCGAAATTTGGTAGTTTCAGGAGATCATCAAAATAAGCTCCATCTAGTTTGATAACTACTTCACCAGCCTGATTCCTTACGGAACGAGAAGCTGAGTCGTAGCTGGATGCACACAGCCAAAACAAACTCTGGACATTGGGCAGACATGGGGAAGCCTACTGCAAGGGGCAAGCCACTGTTAGCTAAAGCCACCATCCATGGGGTTTGAGAAGAACTCTTTACCCTATTCCAAAAGTCGTCCATATCTATGTTGCCCATTTCAGTATCCCTGATATCATAATTACAGTCGATATATGACGGGGATTCTGGTTTCTTAAATTTGTATTTCATCCTGCTAGATTTTTCGGCCTTCTCCTGTGATGAACCAGGATCCGACATGAAGAATATTGGAAGGAGAAAGGCTCGGAACTCCGGAGATGCTGTGCACACTGAAAAACCTGATTGACTGAATGCGTCGGAAGCAGAGAAGAACCCGACACGCAGAAGAAGATATCGGAAAACTTTGAGAACCCGACAGGTCTGATATGTCGGAATCTTGGCGAAACCCGACACTTGCTTTCAATGGCGGAAACAGGAGAAAACCCGGCACCCACTTTCGATGACGGAACTTAGGAGATGCCCGGCACTTAGTGTTGAGGTCGGAATGTTGAGAAACCCCGTCACTTCGAGCTTCCAATGTTCTTCGGACTTTTGAATCTGCAACACAACCTTCAAAATCCGGGAAACAAAAACAGAGTCTTTCCTTTGAATTTCTACATACACAACTTCCTTTCTTTTTTGTTATTCATATTCCATACATCATGCAAGTAATTGGAATTTGGAAGGAACAACACCAATTGATAGTCTCAAAAAGAAAATAAACCCTAAAAACCCAAAACCCTTTCCAAAACAACACAGAAAGAAGAAGGAAGAAAAACCCTCAACAACTGGCAAGAAATTGGAAAGAAAATACACGCAGTCGATCCAGAAAAATCAAGAATAAAGAAGGAACGAAAAATACCTTCAATTCGAGACAGGTAAAATCGAAAACAAACGATCCAGTCTGGTAACGCGAGTTTGCGGGTTTTGGGAGCGGAAGAGCATGCGAAAAATCCACGAATTAAAAATATGAACGGTAAGAATGACGTGGAAATCCGCGTATTTATAAGAAAATCAGTAATAAATACACTTCAGCTCGGCACGTGCCAACTCACCAACCACTCGGCATGAATGCCACGTCAGTATGTTGGAGGAGTCCGAAAACCCGACACGAGGAGATTTAGTGCATTTCGGGTTTCGGGCTTCGGAAAACATGGAGCACAAAACATGTTTTGAATCATGAATGTTCCGATGCATTGAACTTCCGAAAACCTGATTACAAAGGATTGAGAGGACTTCGGGAATCGGAGAACATGGCGCATAAAACATGTTTTGGAACATGAATGTCCCGATGCTTTAGAGTTCCGAAAACCCGAATACAAAGGATTGTCTTAACACAAGGCGGGTCTCGGGTTTCGGAAGTCACACGACACAAAGCATGTTTTAACTCAAGTATGTTCCGATGAGTTGAATTTCCGAAAACCCGATTACAAAGGATTGTCTCATTGCAAGGCGGGTTTCGGGTTTCAGAGGTCATAAGACATAAAGCATGTTAAAACTTATGTCAAGCTGTTAGTAACACCCGAAAACCCGATTTTCTCTAAAAGAGGTCATAATGCAAAATCACTTCAAAAATTTTGTAGGGGTTATCCGATCGTTTCGTTGTGAACTCAAAACGGGGATAACAGCTGGCTCCAGTTGGGGACTTTCTTTGTAATACCAAAGGAAGAGAACTCAGAATCTCTGGTCTTATTCATTGGGCTACGGGGTCAAGGAGAAAACCAAAACAAAACAAAACGAAGAAAGAAAGAAAGAAAACCAAAAGCAAAAACACAACAAAAGCAAAATATGTACAATGCAAGAGAGCATCTTGCATTAATGGTGGAACAGCTTTAGATGTTGTCCACTGAAAGGCAAAGGGAGTAACCCTCCATCCAGATATGATAGAAGGAAACTATTTTCACCATTCAACTCGTGGATCTTGAAAGGTCCTTTCCATAAAGAATCAAACTTTCCATGCATTCCTTTCTGTTCTCTTCTTTTATCCCAAAGCAACACCAGGTCTCCAATCTGGAAGTCACGTTGCTTTGATTTTTTATCAAAAATCTTCTTCACCCTGCTCTGATGATCTGCTATACGATCAACCACCTTAATTCGCTCTTCTTCTAGCCTGGTTAGGTACATAACCCTCTTTTCGATAGAATTCTGAAAAGCTACATCTTCAACCGCTTTTCGCCAACTGCAAGGCCGGTAATTCTACTGAGATAAGAATTTCAGCATCAATCCCGTATAGCAATTGAAAAGGGGACATCCCTATGGCTCGCTTTGGAGTGATCCGATCAGCCCACAACGCATCATACAATGCTTTGTGCCAATTCCTCTAATTTTCGTCTACTAATTTCCTGATTATAGTAACCAGATTCTTATTGCTGGACTCAGCTTGCCCATTACCCTGGGGATAATAGTCAGATGAATGAGCCAAAGTAATGCCGAATCCATAGCAAAACTCAGTTAACTCATGTGACGAGAAATTGGAAGCATTATCCGCTACAATCTTATGAGGTACACCGAATCTGACAATTATGTTTTCCTTAAGGAATTTGCAAACAGCTTCAGAAGTTGCTTGCTTGATTGGTACAGCCTCTACCCACTTGGTAAAATAATCTGTAGCAGTTAGCACATAGTTGTGTCCAGCACTGGAAGCAGGATTCAATGTTCCGATAAAATCAATCCCCCATTGGCGAAAAGGTTCTTCAATCACCACAGGCTTCAGAGGAAGAGCTGCTAACTTGGGACGACCAACAAAATGTTGACAAGCTTCACATTTAGACACCCATTCTGCTGAGTCCCGGAAAAGAGTAGGCCAATAATACCTAGCCCGTAAGATCTTATACGCTGTTACAGAAGACGAAAAATGTCCTCCGCATGCTAGGCTATGAAAGGATTCTAATAACTTTTCCTGTTGCGATTTATCAACACAACGCAAGAAGACACCATCGATACCTTTCTTGTATATTGCATTATTCCACAAAAGGTATTTCGCAGATCTCAACTTGACGGTCCTCTTCTCTTTTTGATTTAAATGTGGAGGGCATTCACCATAAGTTAAGAAGAAAGCAATGTCCGTGTACCATTCATCGGTCGTACTGACAAAAAGCACCGTAGGCAGTTCTGAAGAAGTATCTTGATTCTTCTCATACTCTGTTTCAGCATGATTCTCTGCAATCAATTGACACAGGCCCCTTCCTCGTACCAACTTGGTAGGTTTGATGTCCAAGTCGTACTCCTGAACCTTAGCAATCCAAGTACCTCTTTGGCTTCCCAGCTCTTGTTGAGTTAGAATGGATTTAACAGCAGTATCAGGAACGAGAACACGAGTATGAGAATTCAGCACATAGTACCTGAAGTGTTTTACTGCTCTTACCACCGCATAAGCATGTTTTTCAATCTGCGACATCTTCAATTCATGCTCTTTCAACGGACAGCTCATGAATGCGATAGGAGCTTCAATGCCTTCTCCATTTTCCTGCATCAGGATCGCTGACACTGTGTGGGCAGAAGCGTAGCTATACATGATGAAATCTTTCTTGAAGTCTGGACATACTAAGGTAGGAGCGCTAGCAACTGCCTTTTTTATTTCTTCAAATGAAAGTTTCCCTTCTGCACTCCATCTGAATGGGAATTTTACCTTTCATCATTCCAAGGATATCCTTGGTTTTGTCAGCAAAATCAGGTACAAATCTTCTCAAGAAATTAACCTTTCCGAAGAAAGAATGAACTCCTGTTTTACTTGTGGGCAAGGTAAGGCTCTGAATAGCCTTTACCCTTTCTGGGTCAATTTTAGTTCCTTCTCTAGTCACAATATGACCCAGCAGCTTTCCTTCTGTTACCCCGAACATGGATTTCTTAGGATTCAATGAAATTCCGTGACGTCTGCATCTCTGAAGTACCTGTTCTAAATGACCATAATGATCACTTCGTTTTTTAGAAAAGACAGTCAAGTCATCCAAATACACGACTATGACCTTACCCATCAGATCTCTGAATGCTAGGTCCATAGCTCTCTGAAAAGTAGCTCCGGCATTAATCAAGCCGAATGGCATCCTCCTGTAAGCAAAGGTACCCCATGGGGTCGTTAAAGCTGTCTTGTGTTGATCCTCTGTGGTTACTTCGACTTGATTATATCCTGAAAACCCGTCGAGCATGGATAACATTTCAGATCCAGTTACAGTTTGTAATACCTGATCCATGATCGGCAAGGGATAGTTATCCTTCAGCGAGGACTGATTCAAGTTTCGAAAGTCAACACAAATCCGGATCTCGCCATTCTTCTTTCTGACAGGAACAATGTTTGCAATCCAAGTGGAGTGATGGATTGGGAAAATAATCCTAGCATCTAACATCTTCTAAATTTCTGCCAGGATTGTCCCTGAAATCTTCGGATTATAATGTCTTTGCTTCTGTCTATACGGCTTGACATCAGGCTTCAAAGGAATACTGTGCTGAACATCCTTGGGCTTGAAAGATTTCAAATCTGCATAGGACCATGCTAACACATCGATGTATTTCTTCAAAAGCGAAGTGAATCTTTCCTTCTCTTCAGGAGAACAACATTTACCGATATTCACCATCCGAGGTTGATCAGATGAACCTAGATTGATTTGATCCACTTCAGAGGAAGAAGCTCCTTCAACCTGCCTTTTGTTTTGGATGAAGCGATCATGCTTGTCAAACAGACCCTCCAGAGAAACCAGACCTTTTGGTATCTTGTTGCCTTTCAGCTGGATAAATTCACCATCAACCTCTTGATATGGATCTAAAATAGTTTCACGAAAGGCTGATTCCGAACCTTCAAAATACAGTTCACTGAAATTGTCAGCCTTTTCCAGGAAAGCCAACACTTGTTGATCATCATTGAATACCTGCCAGTGAGTTGCATTATCAGGGATGCTAGGGCGGTACACAATCTCGATAGAGTATGTGTCTTGCTTGAACTGAGGATGAGGAAGAAGAAGAGATGCAGATACGGCCAAAGAATCAGCCTTGTCATTATAATCTCTTAAAACTGCCTTAATAGAAAATGCATCAAAGCATTCTATACTATCCCACACTTTGTTCCTATAATGCCTCAACCGATCATTTTTCACCTGATATACACCCCTGACCTGATTAACAATCAGCTCTGCATCTCCCTGCACCTTGAGATTCCTGATTCCCTTCTGTCTGGCCAATTCTAATCCTAATAACAGGGCTTCATATTCGGCCGTGTTGTTAGTATTATCAAATTGCAACTTATAAGCTGATGGGAAAATCTCGGAGCTAGGAGATATGAGAACAACACCAGCGCCTGATCCAGAAGTTGAGCAGCTACCATCAAATTCGAGCGTCCAAATTGCATTGGGATCTTCCTCTTCCACATCTACAATGGGTATCTCTGAAGCCATGAAATAATTCCCGAAGCTAGCATCTTCGAAAAGAATCTGAGCCTTAGGATCATCTGATTTAGTCACCAAATACTTTGCCTGCGGTTCAGGATGAAGAACCTGTTGAACCCCTTTGACTGGGATCTTAGCTTTGGTCCAATCCATACTAATCTCTCCTCTGACATCTTTACAAAATCCTCTACCCAAGAGAATGCCGTAAGCTGCAGGAATATCTGCAACTAGGATAGTCATTTTCACTCTCTTCTCAGGAAAAGCAACAAATGCGAACTGTGCGTCCTTAATTTGACCAATCAGAGGGACTTGTTTAGTTTCCATGGAATAGCACCGTCCATATGATTTAGTCAAAGTAAGCCCAAGGGCATGGGCCACTTTTGCGGGCATAACATTATCAGAGGCCCCTGAATCAATGATGCAATTGCTGAGTTTAAACCCATTTATAAGTAGAGACAAATAAAATGGTTCAATCTTTCCTGAGGAAGAAGCAGAAGTCAGATTATTCTGAGGTGTGGGTTGAGTAGGATTTGAAAGGAGACCTTTAGTAGGTGATGGAACGGCCGCTTTACTTCTGATGAACTTGGCCAGCTTTTCAAATTGTTCGGGATTCGACTGAAGGTATTCTGCTTCTGACATTTGAATTTTGGTTCTCTTTGCATGATCAATAATATCGAAAGCAGTGTAAGAAGGAATGATAGTAGGCTCAGTTCTAATTATATGAGCTTGTGCTGGGGCACTGACCTTAGGAGAAGGAGAATAAGGAGCAGCTGTCTTTTTAGTAACCTCTCTTTCAGTTTGCGCCGAAATAGGGGTACCCCTTTTGACTATGGATACAGGAGGTTCCTTATTCTTCTCCTTAGTATTTTCCAGAGGCTTTCTGGGAACCTGAGATTGGGACCGAGTGAAAACAGCAAATGATTGACCATCTGGCTCACATTCATCTTCATCATATTCCAAATAACCAATGCTGGAGTCGCCAGCTGACTCATCATAAGACTCATCAGCATATCCTGAAGCTTCGAAATCCTCGCGGGAATCTTGTTCTTCTGGTTCATCATCTTCTTCAATTATTTCCACTGCTGCATTAACAGGCGGAGCTTCAATTGCTAATCTCGGTTGAGCAGGAGCTAACCGTGGCCTATCTCTGGCAGGTGCACCATTGTTATTAAAATTCCGCCTAGGGATATCCCGGTACGGAACATTGCTCACCTGCTGAGACACTTGCTTCTTTAAAGCAATCAAATCATTAGCCATTTTTTGAAACATAGGGTCAGTATTACCTTGAGAAGAACCTTGATTTTTGAGTTTGGGTATATCTTTCTTGATCCTTCCGGCTAAGATGAGATCATCCTCTATTTCAGTAGCCGTTGACTGAGCAGTAGCCAAATCTGGGATAACCGACCTTCGTAATAAAAAACTTATATCAGGAGGTTGAGCATTGATGAAGAAGCACTTTTGGTTTTCCAAAGTTGGTACAGCTATAACTGGAATTTTCCGGATCAGCTTATTGAACTTAGCCACGAATTCCCGCATAGGTTCATGCGATTCCTTCTTCATATGAGTAAGCTGAGCTAACAATGCATGAGAATCTTCGGCTGGTTTGAAACGTGCCTCAAACTTGGTCCGCATGGTAGCCCAATCTGGAATGCATGCATTCGGGAGGTGATAAAACCATTCAGCTGCTACTCCCTGCAATGTTTCAACGAAGAGTCGAACAGAGACATCTTCGTGGGCTACTCCGAGGACACCGCATGCAACAAAGAAAGACGCAATATGCTCATCAGGATGCTGCTTCCCATCCCCATTGAACTTGGGAATGTTTTTACGTGATCCACGTGGTAACTCATGCAATGGAGGAGTCAAAGTAAGAGGACCAATGACTGCACCCCAAGGCACAGGTTGAACCGCCATCCTTCTGAAAAGAGTGCGTACAGGGATCCGGGTATCAGACAAGAGTAGTGCACGACAAGTTGCAGATGCTTCCCGTTCTTCAGGGATCCGATTTCTCCGAACAGGTGAAGAACTTCTGGCTCGGTTAGAGACAACGCTGTTGGGAGAAAGGCTGAAATTGTGCTGTTGCAGCAACTCAAAGAGTGGATCAATTTCACCTTGAGCTCGGCGAGACCGAGTGAAGATCCTCCTGGCCAGCTTGAACTGAAAGGAGATCTTATTAAAAATAAGGCAAATATGGAGTCGCCAGACACCGAGAGGATAAGCTTTATACTATTGATCCGTATTTCCCCAGCGGAGTCGCCAAAAACTGTTGGTTGGATATTTTGTCAAACCAAAATATGAGGTTCAACCACAGTACATGGGATAATATCCCTCCTCAAAGACAGGTGAGGCTGCCTGTTTATTGCTAACCTAAAACACAGTAAATAATATATACAATATTCACACTAATCTAACCATTGGGGGTTGGGATGAAATCCCGAAATCCACATTCACACGATTCAAGGATATTGCTTTCGTAAGTGAAATAGGTTAGAAACTGTTACAGTGAAAGAAGCACGGTAGAAAAGAAATGGGAGAAACGTATTTTCTTTCGAGTAAACACAGAGCACGAAATAATCATACGAGTTTTAGATCACAGATATAGTGTCCGAGATAATTAGAAACACTGAGATTCTATGCAAAGAATAGCTTTAAGATCATGAACATAAGAACACTGTCTTAAATAAGATATATTCCACAACACAAAGTCTGCAAAACAATATCAACTTCTATTCTTCAAAATGATTGAAAGAAAACACAAAGTTTTTCTCCTTTCCAATAGCCTCTTAATGCTTCAAAAATTCTCGACCCTTTAGAATGCACAAGCATCCCTTATTTATAACAAAAGAAGCTAGAGATTAAACAGGACAGATCCTGAAAAGTAGCATGCTAACTAGAGTTCAGCTTTGCATGATTCTCACGCAGGAGATCAAGTCAAAGTATGAATTAAAAATAATGACAAAATGGAAATAAAAGATATGTCATTCTAAAAATAGAAATGACATGGGACGTTGGAGCTCAATCCGAGTCATCATCTTTTGATTCTTCTCCTTTCTCTTCCTCCAGCTGAGACTGTTTGTTCCGGAACTCCTGGAACTTCCGAATAATGCCTTGCATTTCATTTTCATCAGGCGCAGTGGAATGATCATTCCACATTTCGCAGGTCTCATGGATATCACTGGCACTGCCGGGAAGCTTTTTCAACCTTTTGCTGAGCTTTCTTAAGGCCTCCAACGTATGTTCAATCCTCACAAACTGACCAATGACTTCAAGGTCGAATCCATCTACAGGTTCATGTTGAACAGTCTCTTGAACTTGTTTGAAGAGATCATCTGCTGATAGGGCACTTGAGTTCCCAACTGACACCTTTGGACAAATCTTTAGCAATTCTTCTTCCAGATCACTTTTCCCATCGATCAATTTATCTCTTGATTCTCTCAACTTGCTGCAGGCTTCGTTGAGGATCTTTACTCTGAACTTGATGGCCTTGATCAGCTGGAAGTGTTTATCTGTATGTGGAAGAACGCCTTCTTCTACCAAGAGATGTGCTGGTATTTGCTTTAGCACTTGGAGAGCTTCACAAGTCAAATCAAGCTGTCCAAGTTCTTCAGTGAATTCCTCATCCATCTTCTCTCCTTCCTTCTGAATCTCTGCCAAGGACTGATGAACTTTCACCACGTCTTGAATTACTTCCTTCCCTTGTTGGAGCAACTTTTGGATCCATTCATCAACCACCCTTCCTTTTTTAGTAATCTTCTCAATCGTAGGCACCGATGAGAAATCAAATCCGGCAGAAGCAGAAGCAGATGGTATGGATTCCAGGGGTGTTGAGAGTTTAATCAAAACCTCTGTCAACTGCTCCACTTTTTCCTTAAGCTCATTTCTGCTGTCCTTTGTTTCTTTCAACTTTTGGCACAGGACGTCTATGGAATCCTTTGCATCTTGCTGCGCCCCTTTTGCTGTCACTTTCCCTAGAGCCACCCTGGTTACCTGGTAATCAGCAGCTGTTACATCATCTTTAGTTTTGTCAGCTGAGGGAGTGGCAATCTCTGCGAACTTATCTCCTGAAGCATCCACCAAAACCCTTGAAACTGTTTTGGGTTTCTTGGCTGATCTCGCAGTAGAAGCCTTAAGTGAGCTGAAATCAAAGGCTGGTAGGGGTACAATCACTTTCCTCTTCCTCGGAGTTTGCTCGAGTAGCCATTGTGGTGTATCAGAGGAAACTGCCAATGTTGTAGTAACTGGTATTCTACTCTCAAGGGGAGCAGATTCTACTATTGGAGGGGGAACAACAGTCAACGTGGTAGTAGGTGCAATGAATAGAGGCACAGGTTGTGGGGGAGTGTTGGTGATCACTTGGGTTCCAGCAGAGAGGGGTGAGAGCCCGGAGAAAATATTGGCCATGCTTGAAGAAGTGGATGGGGAATGAGGAGGCTGAAGTGGTTGTTGAGGGGGAGGCACAGATTCAGTTTCCAAAGCCTTGACTGCAAGAGATAAGGTCTCTCCCGTTGAGCAATCAGCAAATGGTGAAGTCAAGGGCTGACTTCCTCCTTCTTCCAAATTAATTTCTCCTATTTCTGGTGGTGTTGGTGATTCTGGCACATCCACCGTTTGAGCTGGAGAGATAATTGAAGAGATTGGTCTTTCTTTCCTCTTCTTGGGAATCTTGATTTTTATAGACCCCCCAGTAGATTCCTTGTCCTTCTTCTTTTTGGAGGGCCCCGCCTCAGAAGCAGCCAATTTTGGAAACTTGTCATCTTTAAAATTCATGCCCCAAGAAGAGAGCCATTTCTTTGTACGAGCCAAAATTAGGGCTGACCTATCGGTGATAGAGGCTTTCTCGCTGGCCGACCAATCAATAGGTGGAAAAATGTATCGATCTTCGTTAAGCCCATCATAGGACATATCCAACACACTTTCATTGTCGGTCGTGCCATCTGGAAAAATCAGAAAGCTCCAGCGTCTGGATCTCATCAATAGTTAACCGACTATTATCTTTTCTGCGAACTGCAACTTCGTTACGCAGATCCACCCAGATATCCTCAATGTCGGGCCTGTGCAGATGTAGGGCTCCATAGGTTCTCAGCACTCCTCGGATGTCAAAACCATCCCGAGACTTCATATGCTTCTTTAATTTCTCCTGAAGTTCACATTCGACATTTTTGGCCTTAGCCACTGTCGAGCAAGTATATCTCCCAATGGAAATTGGGAAGGATACTGCTGCCTTATGCTTGCTCTGTTGGAATTTGTGAAAATCCAATAGTTGTCTGACCAATTCTATTAGTATCAATCTATCTCCAGGATAACGAGGCAGACGGAAAGGCTCTCCAGAGTACATGACCGTTCGAAGGTAGGTAAACTTCTTAAACTGTAAGAAGATACATCCCCATTTAGATACTTCAGCCCATGCCTCGTCTGAGACCCTTGTTTTTCTCAGCCCTGGATTCAGCTGGCAGATGTTCTCATAGAAAAAGGCGTCATTTATCCTCCTAAAATGATCCTTGGACCCCTTCTTAGTTATTTGAGGATAATACTTATAGACTGGATTTGTCGTTCTGCTTCCTTTAGTCTCTAGCCCGGGATAGCTCCTCATTCCAGCTGCTGCATAGGCTACATATGAGAACATATAAAACTTTCCGGTTGACAGGACCGTCGTCATCTGGGAATCAATTTCATCACTGATAAGGGTTCCCCAGTCAATCCCTTGCTTGTTCTTTTGATGGTGACCATAAATTGGTACATCCATCCATGAAATAAATTTGATTCCGGCAAGCCAAAAACCCGGCTCAGCAGGGTGATAATGTCGTTGATTTCTTGTATGAAATCCGATCTAGGGATAGTTCTTGGAAATCTAGATATTACTGGTTTTGCCTTGACCAAGAACTTCTTATTGACATCCCTAATGCAATTTTCCTGGTTACTGTCCCAGGCCTTCTGAGCCGACTTGATATCTAGGGCCCCATACTCTTCAAAATTTGGTAGTTTCAGGAGATCATCAAAATAAGCTCCATCTAGTTTGATAACTACTTCACCAGCCTGATTCCTTACGGAACGAGAAGCTGAGTCGTAGCTGGATGCACACGCCAAAACAAACTCTGGACATTGGGCAGACATGGGGAAGCCTGCTGCAAGGGGCAAGCCACTGTTAGCTAAAGCCACCATCCATGGGGTTTGAGAAGAACTCTTTACCCTATTCCAAAAGTCGTCCATGTCTATGTTGCCCAGCTCAGTATCCCTGATGTCATAATTACAGTCGATATATGACGGGGGTTCTGGTTTCTTAAATTTGTATTTCATCCTGCTAGATTTTTCGGCCTTCTCCTGTGATGAACCAGGATCCGACATGAAGAATATTGGAAGGAGAAAGACTCGGAACTCCGGAGATGCTGTGCACACTGAAAAACCTGATTGACTGAATGCGTCGGAAGCAGAGGAGAACCCGACTCGCAGAAGAAGATATCGGAAAACTTAGTGAACCCGACAGGTCTGATATGTCGGAATCTTGGCGAAACCCGACACTTGCTTTCAATGGCAGAAACAGGAGGTGCCCGGCACCCACTGTTAATGACGGAACCTGAAGAAAACCCGGCGTCCACTGTTGATGGCGGAACTTAGGAGGTGCCCGACACCCACTGTTGAGGTCGGAATGTTGAAAAACCCCGTCACTGCGAGCTTCCTTTGTATTTCGGACTTTTGAATCTGCAAAACAGCCTTCAAAATCCGGGGGAAACAAAAACAGAGTCTTTCCTTTGAATTTTCACATATAAAACATCCTTTCTTTTTGTGTTATTCATATTCCATACATCATGCAAGTAATTGGAATTTGGAAGGAACAGCACCAATTGATAGTCTCAAGAAGAAAATAAACCCTAAAAACCCAAAACCCTTTCCAAAACGACACAGAAAGAAGAAGGAAGAAAAACCCTCAACCACTGGCAAGAAATTGGAAAGAAAATACACGCAATCGATCCAGAAAAATCAAGAATAAAGAAGGAACGAAAAATACCTTCAATTCGAGACAGGTAAAATCGAAAACAAACGATCCAGTCTGGTAACGCGAGTTTGCGGGTTTTGGGAGCGGAAGAGCATGCGAAAAATCCACGAATTAAAAATATGAACGGTAAGAATGACGTGGAAATCCGGGTATTTATAGGAAAATCAGTAATAAATACACTTCAGCTCGGCACGTGCCACCTCACCAACCATTCGGCATGAATGCCACGTCAGTATGTTGGAGGAGTCCGAAAACCCGACACGAGGAGATTTAGTGCATTTCGGGTTTCGGGCTTCGGAAAACATGGAGCACCCAACATGTTTTGAATCATGAATGTTCCGATGCATTGAACTTCCGAAAACCTGATTTTAAAGGATTGAGCGGACTTCGGGAATCGGAGGACATGGCGCATAAAACATGTTTTGGATCATGAATATCCCGATGCTTTAGAGTTCCGAAAACCCGAAGACGAAGGATTGTCTTAACACAAGGCGGGTCTCGGGTTTCGGAAGTCACGCGACACAAAGCATGTTTTGGATCATGAATGTTCCGATGAGTTGAATTTCCGAAAACCCGATTACAAAGGATTGTCTCATTGCAAGGCGGGTCTCGGGTTTCGGAGGTCATAAGACATAAAGCATGTTAAAACTTATGTCAAGCTGTTAGTAACACCCGAAAACCCGATTTTCTCTAAAAGAGGTCATGATGCAAAATCACTTCAAAAATTTTGTAGGGGTTATCCGATCGTTTTCGTTGTGAACTCAAAACGGGGCAAGGGTATAATGATGCTCTGCTTCAAAACAACACTACTACCCCTCCTTTTACAATGGAAAATACATCTAAAGAGGGATGGTCTCATAGAGAGAAATTTATAGCAAGACATCATGTGCCTTTGCCTCCTAACAAGGCTCAATATCTACCCAGGACAAATTCAACACCATCTTTGCAAGATGTAATTTCGACATTAGTGGATAGAGTTAGGGAGCTAGAGCTTTCCCAACCTCCTCATGCTACACCTTTTGTAGGGCAAGGAAAGATCCCCCATCATGCGTAAAACTTTGGTTATCTGTCCTCAGAACCTTCACCCCCTCTAGTGTACATGGGTTTCCCTAACCTTGGGCATATTCTTACCAGACTAGGCACGTTAGATATGCCTTCTCACACTTCGTATTGGTACCCTCCATATGTGCCAACCAAAAGTGCATTGTTGAATTTCTTTCCAACTAGTAAATGCAATGTTCCCTGGTTTTGCACCCTATACTCCATACTAAAATAATGTCCCCTCGTACCTCCACATGTACTCTAAGAGACCGTAGGGTGATATGTTTTCTTTTCTCAACTTGTATACTCAGCCTCAGGGGATGCCTTACACCCCTACGAATGCTTATGTTGTGCCATATCAACCTCTCATTACTCCCCACCTCCCCATCAAGATTCGTCCATGGTAGAGTCTTACGCATTAGGCACATATGCTAAATACCTCAAGGAGACCCTTGAATTTACCATACGAAGTGTAATGCTTCCTAACTTGTTAAAAATTAAAGGGGAGGAGGACCCAAATGTGCATATTAAATTGTATGTTGTTGTCAGAGAGCTGCTCCCATGAGACGCAGTTGTAGATAAAATTTTCCCTAAGACCCTTAAGGGTATCACTCTTGGCTAGTATTACAAGATACCAAAAGCCTTGATCTATTCATTTAAGCAACTCATTTCGGAGTTCATAAAGGATTTTGATATGAACAAACTTTTAACAACATGTATCAAATAATTCCTTCATATCAAGCAAGAACACAATGAATCTACCACCCATTTCATTCAGAGATGTCAATAGGTCCTCTACTCCTCAGCTAATGCTCCAAACATGGACCAAATGGAGATTTGTGACTAGTTTCTTCACTCTCTTAACCGAGAGACCAAGGAAGAGGTCCAAAAGTTTCCTCTTAGAAGTTAGAAGGAGGTTTTATAGGGTGTTCTCCGTATTGACCAAGCATAAATTTATAGTTTCTGGAAAATGTACGGCTCAAATGGGAGACTAGTCAACCCCTCTCAAGGTAATTCAAATTACCCAAACAGTTCAAACAACAGTCACCAAGGACCTAAATTCCTCAATAAGAACTGTGGTGTTATGACGGACAACATAATTGACCAATCCAAGAAGCCAAACATTGTTAACACCAACAACGTGAATAACAGTAACAATAATTCAAATGCTAACAATCAAAGGAGTAATAACTTTTCTTTTTCTATTAATGTGGTGGACTTTAGTCATCCTCCTCCCCCATCTTAGCAAGTCTAGGCCCAAGCGTCAGTTAAATACCCAAACAATTATCCAAACCAATACCAAAACTAAGGGCAAAGGCCCCTGAACTTCAATTTTAATAACCAAAAATAGAAAAACAATAAAAACTATAAGCCGCAACAAAACCAAAATCAAAGACCCCATGATTACGATCATGATCTATACTACAGTTTCCATAGGGTTAGAGGATATGACGCTCGTACGTGTCGTGCTTGTAAAAAAAATATACAACGACTTCTGGATGACCAAAGGAAACTCTTTATAGAGATGTTCTTGGCTAATCCTGCAGCATCGACACAAAATTCTCATATGGGGCCCATTTCCCCTCAAAATTCTAACCTTGGGGTTTATAGAGACCCTCTTCCGACGCATCATGAGAATGGAAAGCTTAACCCACATGGTACCAACAAGGGGATGCCCACATGGATGCCTATAGGGATTCCCGTAAGGAACAACAATCATGAAGCCTCTACTTCGTCAGAAACTTTGGTGGCTCCTCCTTTAGATGATCGGAAGTAAACTAATATTATGGGTTTAGTAAAGCTAGAAACCAAACCCAAAATTAACACACTGACCCGTACCTGAGATTACTCTTCACAACCTCTTCCCATCTACCCTTCTATGTCAGATGATACACCAGTGGCTCCCAAACTAGTAAGGGCCTATGATTTCATTAAGAATTTGACCAAGACCTTCTCTCACATTTCCTTTTTGGATTTTTAAAGAGCTCACCTACATATTGAGAATCTTTGTTAAAAGTGTTAGGCATTGGAAATCTAATTCGTGACATCCCTCCTCTAGAGGCCTAAGTTAATCACATAGACCATGATTTCTATCCTCCGGAGAAGCCTGACAGAGACACTGGTTTCATATTCGACATTAGAAAGATGCCAACTGATGTTGAGTTTGCGCGAAGAGGTGATCCTACGTTGTACCTCTAGGTTTGGATCTATAACAACTATGTTAAGTATGTGATGATAGATGATGGGATTCCATCAACATAGTTCCTTTCTCATTTCTTCAAAAGCTAGGATATGGATAAACCAATTGTTCTTTAACGTGAAACACGCTGAGAGGCTATGACAACATCAAGGAAATGTCTATTGGGACTATAGTGCTTGCGGATACCCTTGGACCAGAGACTATGTTGACTTATTTTTACATTATAGATCGGGAAACCAACTATAATATGACTCTCAGTCGACCCTGGATGCACATAATGAAGGCAATCCCTCCTACATTGTTCCAAGAGGTCATATTCTTGTACATGGGTAAGGTTTTTGTAGCTCAGGGCAACCCAAATCCATTTGACATCCATTTGGCCAACCTAAAGAAGAAACCCAGGGTTCATACTAAGTTCAAACTCATAGCCAATCAGTTGAACAAGCCCCAAGGCTCAAAGTGTGAGTCCCAACTTGTTCCAATGAATGAGTTTGAAACCCCTAAGGTGATTGAAGGGGTAAATCTTGATGAGAAAAAAACTACTGTAGTTGTTGGTCGTCAAATAGGACTTTACAAAGAGCAACAGTCAGGGGACAAGAAGTCCCTCCTCTTTAATGGGAGAGGTTCCCTTATTCAGAAATGAACCTATTTACAAATATACAAAACATGATTTTCTGGTTGAACTTGGATATTACGAAAGTGTTTTCTAAAAAGATCATCAATTACAAAAGGACTGAGGAATGAGAATATGATAATGAGCAGAAAGGCAACATGAAGAATTATAGATAACAGAGTAATTCTTTATGTATGCGAAGTTACAGTGAATTGAAACAAGATCATTTGTATCATATAAATAAGATGGAATTTAAAGACACAAAGTTCTATAAATAACATCTGCCAGAACACAAAGTTTCTTGACATAACACAGACAAATGATCTTCACAAAATTAAATGAAAAGCTTAGGGATAAAAGAGATCAGATAGACAAAGAATGAAAAGCCCTTTTGTATTGATTTCTTTATGATCTATTTACACTTTCAGAAAATAAGCCAAGTTCTTCCTCCTCTTCAAAATGGCGTGGAGAGGCCATTATATAGCTTACAAATCAGTTACTCTTTGTAACTACTTCTTTTAACTAAATATTAGTTAAGGATTGCCAATCGCAATACCTCAACTTATTACAATGAATCCGAGAAAAAGAATTAGAAAAGAAGAGAAGAATAAGGAGAAGAAGACAGGTGGTTATGAATGGGAGGGACCCACTGACTTCAAAATTCACTGCCTGAATCTCTTCAATGCCTTGGCTATGTCTCTGCCACGAGGGACTGACGTGTTGGCTGTAGACTGAGCCCAAAATCCGAGGCACTTCTCCATTTCCTTATCAAACTCGACATGAGTATGATAGTCTTTATTTGCTTCTTCAATGGCAGATTGAAGAGAGTAGATCTCCTTCATTTTCTCTTTGGAAATGGAGATTTCCTTGAATAGATTATCTTTGACAAAAGCTCTGAATTGAGCTTTGATTTCTTACAAGGAAAAAGGCACACCAGAAGTTTCATCTTGAAGATGACAATGTATATCTTTGAAAGCAGATACAACCAGTGTCTTGAAAGCCCCACCCTTCTGCCAGCTATTCTTCAGCTCTCCCAAAGCCTCCTCTAAGACTTTGATCTTCCACTCCACACTGTAAACCCAGGACTTTGACAGATTATATTTTGCTTCATCAAAAACCTTATTCGCCAATAAAATGTTCTCATCTGTTTGTCCCATGAGACGGAGGTCTACTATGCAACTGCTCCACAGTTTGAGCTCTTTATCTATGACCCCGATAGTGGAGGAGAGTTTCTGTTGCAAATTGTTCACCTTTCCGTGGAGTTTGAAAGCTTCATCGATGAAGTTCAATCCTGCAACAAGCATATCTTCCACCATGGCCTCCATAGCTCTGCCATAGACGGAATACTTGTGCATGTCTTTGATACTCTTGTACTTCATCTTGGCTCAAAATTACAGGTGGCGGAAGGGTAGTCAATGGGGTAGGGTCCAAAACTTTGTCCTTAGACAAAAGAGATTTGATAAAACCTGTGAGAATCTGGGCTTGTTCCTCCAACTATTCAATAGTTTGCTGCCCTTTCTCTACCCTCCCAATCACTCTTGTGACCGTTTCCTGGAGGTTATGGATCTCACCTTCAGGAGTAGACTCTCCCATAGGAATCCTTGAGAGTTCGAGGTCAGAAACCTGCAAGTCCTACTCTGATTTATCTACTGTAGGCTTAGCAATCTCCAGGAATTGCTGACCCTAAGCATCAGACACTATCCTGGAGGTGATTCTGGCTTTCTTGGCACGAGAAGGAGTAGTGCCTAACAACACAGCATCAAAATTTGGCCCTGAGCTCCGAGAGGAAGATTTCCTCTTCCTACTATCGACAAAAGGTTGCACCCATGCAAAAGAGGAAGAGGAAGTCAGCAGGAGGGGCAAGATGACCAAGAGACAGAGAGCTCATGATGCTCAAGGTTTGCACAACTGTTGTCTTAAGTTGAGATGTGAGTGGGGCGCTTGAGACAATTGCTGCAGAGGAATCAATAGCACTTGGAAGTTCAGTGCTCTGGACTTCCTTATCTTTATCCGTTAGAGCTTTAGGAGAATTTGTAGGAGCTGGCACTTCACTCTCTTCACTTTCACTGAGAACAATGATGTTCTCTGGTCCCAAAGGTTCTTCTACCTACTTTCTTTGAGGATCTTTTTCCACAGGCTCCTTCTTAACCTCTTTGAATTTCTTCTGGTATACTTGAGTGGATGAAGGAGTGGAAGCTACAGGTCCTTGCATTGATGAGGTAGGAGGGGTTTTCACAAGTGTGTCTGATATGGGAGTCGATGCTTCCCTCCTTGGTGTTGAAACATCCTTAGAGGAGGATTCTCCTGAGTGCCTTCTAAGCTCTCAAACTTTCCTATCAAACCAGACCTTAGTCCTGACTAAGACTGGAGCTAGGATCTCGACCAGATCATCTTTCTCTTTCTTGTTCCAATCCAAGTCCTCCAAGGGAGTGTGCTTAACCACATTGTCATACTCATATGAGTATAGATTAGAGTTGTCATCCTGGAGTCCTTCAGGAACTTGGTACAAGCCGAGTTCTTGGATCAATTACAAAGAGAACCTGCCATAGTGCCTCCTTCAAGCCTCAAAATCATCTGCACAGTCAGCCCAATAGTCTTCTGTATCTGCCCTATGATGATATATTATCTTGATGTTCTATTCAATGAACTTCTTCAAGTCGAAGCAAGTTCTTGGCTTGAAGAAATGAACAGTGATGGGAACCAGGGCTCTTTCTATATTCTGTGTGTCCAGGGCTGTTTTACAAGTGTAATTTCCCAAAGAGATGGGAAAGTGCAAACCAGAAATCTTCTTGTCTCTGCAAGTTCTGTGCAATTTATCTAACTGCCTGCATACTTCTATCAAATCCATCTTATCACTGCAGAACATGGGAAGCCTCAAAGGGGTGCTCTCATAGCCAGCAAGCCTGATATAGGAGAATTTTCTGAATTGGATAAAATAGGCACCGTAGTGCAATATCAGGTTCATGGCTTCATCAGAAAACCTTCTAGCAGTGTCACCCTCAAGAAGCCTAACCACGTACATGGTGAAAGCATCATTTACCCTTCGGAAATTGTGATTGCTGGTGTCTAGGGTGAACTGCGGGCAGTAGGCATATACAGGATCATCCTTGTGGGCATCAACGTAAGAAAAACCAAACCATTGCCTTCATGCTGCTAGAGTATACATCAGGTACGAAGTCATGTAGAACTTCTTTGTTTGCTATACATTGGACACCTGCTCTGCCAAGTTCATGCTGATGATTTCCACCCAGTTCATATTTTGAGTTCCCTCACACACCATGCTGATGAGCGGGTAGATCCAGAAATGGAATTCGTTAGTAGAGGGTAAGCCCATAACCCGAGCCAGTAGGATTATAAAATCTAACAATTCTTCATTGAAATCAGCCTGAAAAAGAGTCTTGGATAGACGAGATGCTCCCTTCTTAGGGTTCTTTAGCCAGGACTTCGCCACCCACGCCTTGTATTTGTCGTTGTCTTGATTGAACAGGGCCTGTGCTTGATTCTGGGAAACAACTATGGCATTATCCATTTCTGGAATTCTCAGTGCAGTGCTAATGGTGGCAGCGTCCAGTTTGGCGATGAGTTCCCCATGTACGTTGGTCAATTCGCTCGAATCAGGGTCGAAGTGAGCTCCACATGAAAGCATTGTATCAGCACATTACACCGAGATTGGGAAACCTCCAGCGAAAGCCAAACCGCTGTCGTGAATCATCTGCGCCATTGGTGTAGGGTTGGCATCTACCATCCTTGCCCAAAAATTGCCAAAGTCAAGATGACGAGCTTCACTGTCCCCAATATTGGGAACGGTAGACTCTAGTGGCGAGATTTGTTCCTGTCCCTGAAATTTGATCTTCATATTGATAGTAATTCAGAGGGCAGAGTTGCAAACTAAACTCGGGAAGGAATTACAGAGGGAAGGGATACACGTGTAGAAATTTAGATTATAAGGGTTCGAGCAAATGATAGCATGGAAGCAGTGTGAAAAATGCATAGGGGGTTCGCTCGTTATATAGCCGATTAGGAGAGAGAAAGATAATGAATGTGCATTTAATACATACCTACCAATTTGAATAAGCAAGATATTCGGGTAGAGCGGGAAAAATAAGCACGAATGGCACTTGGTTCATTTGGGACATGTGGGACGCGAATGCGCGAAACACGCGGCTCGGCCGATTCGGGTAGAGCGGGGAAAAGACGCAAAAATGCCTTTTGGGACATGCGGGACGAAAGTGCGCGAAGTACGCGGTTTCGGGCAATTCGGCTGAAAATGGAACAACTTGCCCAATTGAACTTGGGACATGCGGGACAAAAATGTCCGACAGGCCCAAAAAAGACAAACTTCGGGGAAACCGGCCGATCGAGGAATAGAGGGCCCAATTGAACTTGGGACATGCGGGACAAAAATGTCCGACAGGCCCGAAAAACACACAAAATGACCCAAAAAACATAGATTTTCTCAATTTCTCGACTTTTAACATTGAGTACAATAGAGAAGACACTTAAACTCAAAATTTTAAAATTTTCACTTCCTTAAGAGCAGGGGAATTTTGAGTGGACAATAGTAGTAGAAAAAGTATCAACAAAAACTATGGCTGAGATAGTTAAGATTTTGGAAAATGATGTACATATCATTCTTCCTTTTGAATATTTAGGCATAGGCCATGATCTTGCGATCACTACTCTTTTGGATGATGGATTCGAAGATATTTGCATGGTTTAGGTTTTGGAAGTCAAAGAGGAAGATTCCATGAATGATCAAACTTTTATCTTCCCCAATGATTTTGGATGCTTAATTATGATGAAGTGCCACTATGGCACGGGGGTGGGTATGATCCTTACTTCTCCAGATGGTAGGGTTATTCCTTTTTCCTCTAAGTTCAACTTTGAATGCACAAACAACGTCACAGAATACGAGGTTCTTCTTCTTAGTCTCATCGTAGCCAAGAGGATGGGTGTCGGCAGTGTAAGAGTTCTAGGTGACTCCCAACTTGTCGCTAATCAAGTCTTGGAAGTTTATGAGACTAGAGTGGAGCACCTGTAGCTTTATAAGATCATCGTCCTAAAGCTTAGCAAAGGTTTTGACTTCATTTCTATCAAAGCCATACCTAGAGAAAAAAACCTCTTAGCCGATTCAACGACTACTTCTTCCTCTTGTTTTTTTCCAAGCGGGGGTTTGAAGGAAACTGATTTTACAGTCTTAGTTCAATCCAAACAATTATTTCAAAGAATACCAACCAATGCGATTATAGCATACGTTGAAGTTGAGAATGAGCCTACCACTATGAAATTTATGGAGAATGATGAGGCAATCCTAGGATTCCTCAATGCATACATTGATCTTCATCTTGTTCACCATAAGAGAGGATTTTCTCTTATACCTCATCCTTCCTCTTACTTTAGAGATCACACATTGTGTTCTTCCTCATCAGAAGGTCTTACGATCTATGAGGTAGAGGAAGAGGGTTTATAACTACCTTCAACCCCACCTGAGTTCGAAGAGGGTAGTGCCTCTTTGATTGAAGGGACTATTGATATTAATAAAGGGACAGAGGAGGAACCAAATATATTAAAAATCGGTTCTTATCTTACTCTGGATGAAATAGAACCACATACAAAGGTGATCAAAGAACATTTGAAATCCTTCACCTTTAGTTACTAGGAAATAATGGGAATCACTCCTAACATGGTAGTTCACAATCTTGTCACGAAGCTCGATGTCAACCCAGTGAAGCAGAAGTCATCACCCAAGAAGCCAAAATTATATTTAATGGTCAAGGAAGAAGTAATGAAGCTTCTTCAGGTAGGTTTCATTAAACTAGTGGAATATTCCATGTGGGTGTCTAACATCATCCTGGTTCTTAAAAATAACGGGAAGATACGCATTTGTATCGACTTTAGAGACATCAACAAAGCCTGTTCTAAGGGTGACTTCCCATTTCCTTCCATCGATGTCATTGTAGATGTAATAACTAGCTATGAATTATTTTCACTTATGGATGAATTCTCCAGCTACAATCAAATAAGGATCTCTGAGAAGGATCAGACCAAGACTACCTTTACTACTCCTTAGGGGACTTTTTACTACGCAGTCATGTCGTTTGGCTTGAAAAAATTTGGAGCCACCTTCCAATGAGCAATGACATATATCTTACACGATCTTATCCATAAGGTTGTTGAATCTTAAGTTGATGACCTGTTGGCTAAGGCCAGGAAATGTTGTGATCACCTTAAGGTGCTCCGCATTATCCTCTCTCGTATTATCAAATACAGTGTAACATTGAATCTAGAAAAGTGTGTATTCATAGTAATGGGAGGTAAACTATTGGGGCATGTCATTTCTTCTCGAGGGATTGATGTAGACCTGACAAAGATTAGAGCAATTATGGAGATTACCCCACCTTCAAAAGATTCTGACATTAGGTATTTTCTGGGTAAACTTGGTGCGATCCACAAGTTTATTCCTGATCTAACTTATGTCACCTATCCCATCAATAACTTTCTAAAGAAAGAGTGTAGTAAAGATTGGACTTTTGAATGTCACGAAGCGTTTGAGTCGGTCAAACATTTTCTCATGTCACCACCTACACTCATTCCACCCAAATTTGACTGTCCCTTGATCTTATACTCTTGAGCCACCGAGGTTTCACTAACTTGCATGTTGGCACAAAAAGACGATGATAATCGTGAACATGCCATTTATTTCATTAGTCACACTCTTCTTGATTATGAGAGACATTTATACAGGTAGGAGAAAGAATACATGGCAATTGTATTTGTAACGAAAAGGTTAAGACATTATATGCTTAACTAGGAAATGAGTGATCATCAAGTCATGGCCAGCTATAAACCTTCTTGACTCAAGGTGCCTTATTTAAAAAGGTTGGACGTTTCCTCACATTAATGGTTGAATTTGAACTCACCTTCATCAACCAAGAAGTCTATGTCAAAGGACAAAGTATTGTTGATTGGTTGGTAGACAACCCGACTAGATTACAGGGACCTAGTGGACCTAGATTTCCTTAATGAATGCATATTTTATGTGGAAACAAAGCTTCCCATTGCATCATGTACATGGTATTCTAATATCATTAATCATATTGTGGACTGTACGTATCCTGAGGGAGAAACCTCATAACAAAGGTGGTGGCTACACATCATAGCTGCCAAGTATGTAATTGTAGAAGAAGTGATCTATCACAGAGCCTTTGACGACATGATTTTGAGGTGTGTAGATGAAGAAGAATCGGAAAAGATCCTCTTCCAAATCCATAGTGGAGTCTGTAAGGGTCACTTCAGAGGGCATGCTACCTCTTGGAAAATTCATCAGATGGGTTATTTATGGCCCACCTTAGAGCATGATGTTGTAGAATATGTACATAGGTGCCATAAATGTTAAGAATTCACACTCGAGATACAAATTCCTTCTCAAGCTTTATAGATGATTGTGACACCTTGGCCCTTTCTCTACTTGGGGTCTAGATTTGATAGGGAAATTTTCTCCCTCATCAACAGATGGCCACAAATTTATCATTACGGCCACAGAATATTTTCCAAAGTGGGTTGAGGCCATGCCTCTCACCACTATGTGTCTGGATCTATGAACACTAAGTTCATTTTGAATCAGATCATCTATAGGTATGGAGTCCCACAGGTCATTATCTTGAATAATGGCATGTCCTTTAAAAATGAAGAGGTGCATGAGTTATGTTTACAATTCAAAATCTTGCATCACACAACCTCTTTATATTACCCTCAGGGCCAATGGACAGGTTGAGGCTAGAAATAAAACATTGAAGTCCATACTCCTCAAAACAATCAAGGAGAATAAGTGTGACTGGCATTTAAAGCTATTTCCATCCTTGTGGGCCTATAGAACATCGGTACAAACACCTATGGGGCAACCCCTTTTTCTTTAGTCTTTAGATGTGAAGTGGTCTTACCACTGGAAATTGAGCTAGCCTTCGCATATCTTTGCAAGGCATTTTGGGTGAAGATTCATATCAAGAGGTACAACTTGTTCAATGTGAAACCCTCAATGAAACTCATCTTAATGTTGAGCAGCAAAACATGTTTACACTGACATGATGTCCCGTTAGTATAACAAAAAGGTTTACAAGCGCGAAATATGCGATAGGTGATCTAGTGCTAAGACTAGATAGCTAGATTGATGGAGGGACTTAACAAATGGTTTCCATATTGTCATGTATAAAAATCTGTGTACCTTAAAAGGTGAGGAGTTTGGTGAATTAGTCAATTCACTTTACCTTAAATGTTTCTACGTATGATTCATTTTCATTCCCACATGTACACATATTGCATATCATCTGCATAATCATATTTTAGTATTGTGAAACAAGAAACCTATTTTTCAAACAAATTTCAAATTTATGTTGAGAATTGGAAAACATTTTAATCATACTTCTTCAACCATTCATTATATCATCTCTAAAACTATTTTATCTCTTTATCATCCTTGTTAGATGAAGTTTTGAAATTGATCCTATCATTACCTACACACTTAGTTCTATTCATAACTACTTCTAGCTTATGTTGGAATCTCATAGTTTGTGCTAGAAGATTCTTGTTGTCACATATTTCCTTAAAAATATCTCTTTTGACAAAAATAATCTAATCACAGAATTTCACCTGGATTAATGTATTCACCTTACGTCAATTTTCAATGGTGAGCCCTCGCATCTTACTGGTTGTATGGGGTTAAGCCTAGGGCTAGATTATTCCCTCCTAAAATCAATCAAAGTTCAAGAATCATTCAAAAAAATGGAAATAAAAAACAAGTAAATACAAAACAATTTAATTTTACAAATAATACTACACTTCCTTTCCCTACCATCTTGGTGATGAGCCCATGCTTCCCATGGGTAGCTATGAGGCTAGAAAGGAGGGAAGTTCCGTTACTCTCTTATGCCTTGTCCTTTGTGATGAGCCCTATTTCTTACTAGGTAGCATGGGGTCAAGAATAACAGGTATTTTCATATAAATCAATAAGTTTAAGAGTATTCAATAAGTAAAAAATAATTTTAAGTTATTTAAAATCACATGAAAATGAGTTAGCTTGTGTAAGTTATGAGATAGTTAAATCCATAAAAGGGATATTTTGTCAATCAAAACACCATCTATGGGTCTAATTCTAGTTAAACTTGCAAGAAAACTACACTCTATGATTAGATAGTTAGCATTTCCTAAAGTTGAGTTTTACTGTCCTAATTGGATCTTGTCAAAACCATATCTTCGTATCATTACTTCACCATTTATCAAATTCATACAACTCATGTCCTTCTTTATTTTCGATGTTGAGCCCTCGCATCTTACTAGTTACGTGGAGTTAAGAATGGAGTGGGTTCATCTTTTCATCATATCACTTTCATTAAAGTCTTGTTAATAAAATAGAAATACCAAATATTTCTTCAAAACCAAAGTTTTAAAGTTTGCAATTTTGTACCCATAAGTACATCATCTATATGATAAAAACATTAAAAAAAATATCAACTGTTAGATATTTTACATCAGCATCATCCATACATGCATTCATAAAAGCATATAAAAATATCGGAGATTCTACACATCTGGAGAGTACATAGATGAAGCCATTCATAAACAAGTAAACTCTTACACAAAGTTTCCAAGACAGGAAAATAATCGCATATGTGTATATATCCATAATAATCAAGTTTTTTTACAATGTCATCACACTAACAAGGGTGGTCGAAACACTCACAATGAGCCACAAAATCCAAAAAAATCTATATATGTGGGGGGATCCAAAATTATAACAAAGCGTTAAGGCATACAACCTATCCCTTCACCGGATCTTTACAAAGGAGCATGATGTGGCCCTCCTGTTACGAATCCTATAATGTAAATGGGAGCCTCCATGGGAACAGAATGATAGAAACTCTCTGACCATGAGATGAAGTTTTTGGAAATCTTCTAGAAAAGTATGGTGTTTCCCAGATCGTACCAAGCCAAGAACACAAATACTAATCAAACACCATGATCAATAAGATGAAAGCAATTCGCCAGAATAACTTTACATAAAAACTTTGCAAACAAATGAGCAGTAATATCATATATTATTATGGAACTCAATGCAATACATTGAGAATGGGCCTTGCTTAAATAGGCAAGGAATAACAATCTAAGAACCAGTCAAGGTCGTAGATCAAGCCATAAATCAAGGAAATAACTAGTCATCAAAGAACTAGTCAAGACCATAGATTTAGGAGAGAACTAGACATCAAGGATCTAGTCAATACCATAGATCAAGGAAAGAACTATACCTAACAACTAGATAATATCTCCTAATATCTAAATAAGATAAAAGAAATATCCACACACATAAGTGGGTGAGGATAAATACAATAAAGGTAAATAAAGTACCTAGGTGAACATGAGCTAAGGTAAATACCTACTCTAACACCCCCCCTCAAGTGAAGCTAGGGGCCAAAATAGAAGTGGCATGTCCACAGTATGAGTCCTGACAACTAGGCCTGATGAGGTACTCATGTACAATAACTGGGAAAAAAGGGACACCGCAAGGTACCCAAAACCAGTAACAACAAAGTAAAGAGAGTAAAAACCCGCTCCAAGGCATCCCAAGAAGCTCGGCTCAAAAAACTCATACAATGTTGAAGAAGTTTGGTGTGCACTATGGTCTGAATCCACTGCTCGATCACAAAACTCAAAAACAACTGACACTGGGTTTCACCAGAATAGCTCCATACAAGGAGACTGTCAATGGAGTGATGTCGAAAGTGCAAAAAAAAACACCAAACATAATTCGATCAACTGCTGCAAATAGGTGTGCCACGATCCAAGAACAATAACCAAAGCAACAAGGCAAGGACACAAAATCTAGAGTGTCATGATCCAAGAAAAGCCAAGGTAACAAGGCAAGGACATGAAACCTGAAGAAGCAGGATCAACACCACACCCTCCCATACTGCTGAATGGGTGGAGTGATGCTACAAATCTATATGAGTTGTCAAAACAACTACTCGAACACTGACAAACTAACACTGGAATGCACCAGAATAGATCCCCCATAAGAGATACTGTCAACATGCCAAAAGTGTCAAAAATACAGATACAAAATCTCTCAACAAACAAGAGAGATACACTACACCTGCTAAAGAAAAATGCTCAAAACAAGAAGCATCACAATGCATAAGGTATAGAAAGTGGAGCAAGAGGCCGAATGGTGGAGGAGCCACACCTGTAGAGTCCTCTCAATGAATGCCTATGTCGCCTCCACGAGTGATCAGATATCCACCCCAAATCAACACGGATGGATGAAGAAGATGCCTGCATATGACTTGGTGTAAAATGCACAATGGGTGCATGCAAAAGAACATCAGAATGTGTGTCAGGTTGATCATGTCTGATAGCTGAAATCTCAGGTTTCTCAATCCTGAGTGAAGGTGTAGAACTCATGTGTTGCTCATGATCCTCAGAAAGAGTCGAGCGAACAAAAAAAAGGAGCTCTGTCAATGTGTGATCCCAATGAAGTATCTGCTCGAAAACCAATGTCATGATGAGAATTCCACTTAACATGTGGAATAGAGGAAACAATACCCTGTGAATGTCTGCCAATGACTCTGCTAGTGAGACCCATAGAACGGAGCATGCGAGAACTGAATGCAGTGGTATGCTTCTCAAAAAATCCATGCAGCTGAGCAGAAGTAGGATACACAACATGTGGTACTGTAATAGGCACAGATGTGGAAGAGCATGCAGTAACAAGCCTCATAGGTTTAGAAGCATCAAAAGTAGGTTCAGGCTCAAAGACTGACAGATCAATGTCAGTGGGTACAAGAGCAACAACTGCAAGTGGACTAGGAGCATGGATATGGTTGTCCACAATATGATGGTGATGTTGTAGGCTAGCAAGTTTGTTCTGCAGGGAGTGTATTATTGTATCCTTATCATGAATGAGTGATTGTAGAAGAGAATTTCACTTCTTGAGTGATCTATTTTCTTCCACAAATTTTACAATATCCTCTTGAAGTCCACATACTTCAGAGAAAAGCATATCATTCTCAGAATCCATGATAGGTACAAACTACAACTCCCAAAAATTTAGGACGTCGGGCTCAGCCGAAATTGCATCCACAATTGATTACAACACTCCTCCATATTTGGCACTTTATAATTATAGTGCAAGTCTCAAAATAAATATTTCCAATGGAAAGAGCATGAAAAAACAAGCACTTTTGTAAAAAAAATGGCACTCAAAACCGAGTTACCGATCAAAAGTTACAAGCTTTTTAATATTTTTCTCTGTTATTTATTTTAGTGCCACTAAAACAAAATAAAATGTTGTTGCCTTCACCACACAAATAAAATTAAAGGGGGCTGAAGTTAAGCACCTACTAGTAGGAATCACAAGCTTTAAGCCCTCATATGACCATACCATATGACCAAGGGCTAAGGATTTTAATGGGTTCACCAAATGATAGCAACACAGATACATATCATTTTACGAAAAACCATGCGGTCATGTGCACAACATCCGTGGACCCCTGCCAAAAAAGGAAAGATCCAAAAACCTTCCTCGTAAACCAAGACATAGCCGCAACAGAAAAACCTTGCAGTATAGATCTCAAAAAATCCAAAAACCCAAAAAAAATATGATTTCTTTTCTGGTGGGCACGAATCCCGAGGTGAACCAATGTGCTTCTCTGCAACAACAAAAAAACCACAAAAAATGACTGTCCAGAAACGACCGAGTTTACAGTCGATCTTAGGGTTTTCATGCCTTCTGGATCCAATGGAAGCCTCTGTTTTCCATAAAAATGCATGCAGCAAAAACATATGACCAAATCCCAAATATATGAATATACAATGAATTTATTTGCAAAATAAAACTTACAGACGGATGTCAACAACAATCTCCTTACTCTGATACCATGAAAGGAACGATAACCAGATCATACCAAGCCAAGAACACAGATGCTAATCAAACACCATGATCAATAAGATGAAAGCAATTCGCCAGAATAACTTTACATAAAACCTTTGCAAACAAATGAGCAGCAATATCATATATTATTATGGAACTCAATGCAATACATTGAGAATGGACCTTGCTTAAATAGGCAAGGAATAACAATCTAAGAACCAGTCAAGGTCGTAGATCAAGCCATAAATCAAGGAAATAACTAGTCATCAAAGAACTAGTCAAGACCATAGATTTAGGAGAGAACTAGACATCAAGGATCTAGTCAATACCATAGATCAAGGAAAGAACTAGTCAATACCATAGATCAAGGAAAGAACTATACCTAACAACTAGATAATATCTCCTAATATCTAAATAAGATAAAAGAAATATCCACACACATAAGTGGGTGAGGATAAATACAATAAAGGTAAATAAAGTACCTAGGTTCGGTAATTTATAAGAAAGCCTGATCTACTGGCTCTCAATCATTGGCACTATTACCTTACAGTCCCCCCTTATGACCCTGCCTGCTTGGTACACCTCCTCCTCATGCGAACTGCTTTATGTAATGGGTGCGGCCTCAATACTTCTTATCTACAAACCCTAGTCTAGCAGATCTAGGTCACCTACGAGGTGCCAATCGGGATCCTAGGAATGGCACCTGACAGGCATCTTGAGCCTACCCTTGAGGTCAAATCTAGCCTGTGAGAATTTTGCAATAAACATTATATGGATTTTTTGGGAGGGAAATGTAAGGTAACCCAAATTCATTGGGGTACCCTCTGAAGGTAGATGTGAACCTCAACCTTACTGGTCATTATGCACACAGTGTGGTAGTGTCTGTATGCGCGCCCATGATAACAACATCCTCTCCCCATAGGTAAGACCATGTCCATAACATAGGGTTATGCAATCATGTCATCTATGTGTGAATGTGGCAATTGAATCATGGTGCCCCCTGTGCTTTGCGGAGCGATAATTATCCATCTCAAGGCTCTGATAGCCCCATTTATGTAATCCCAACACCCTTCTGATAGGGTATCATCCTCTCGTAGAACCCATCCCATAATAAGATGAAGGATGACTTAGGGATCTTCCCCCTAGTCTAAAATTTTCTATTTAGAAATCTAATGGTATGTAGCTCCCAAAATTTCTATACCCCATGTCATAAATACGGCCATGCTGCTCTATGCTCTGGATGATTAGAACCCTAACAAGTAAAGCAGCTTGTCCATAACTTTTCCCCAACCAAGCACAAATCAAAAATTACCAATGATGGCCTTGCACAATGGGAATAGGGGTAGAGGACATTGAGAATAATCTCATGCCATGTTTTGGCACTACTATCACTCTGCTAATGCATCTCCTGTGTATGTGGCCCACTGGCGTGACTGTACCATAGAAGTATTCCTTTGGATAATATCAATCTCCTACCTGTGACATGAACCCCCAGAATCCTGTAGACATCCTCAAGAGTGATATTCCACTCTCCTATAACCCCAGGAAGCTAGAAAGTGTTCCGGTTTGCATCCCAATAACTCAATAAATCAGCTAACAAGTAACTAGGTGGTGTAATTACTCTGGTGTCTGGATATCCTCCATATCCTGGCAACCTATGTAATGTGTCCCTCTCAACCTGTGTAGAGACTATGGTTCTCCAAGATGAGTAGGAAGCCAATCACACTCTCTAGCTCTACTCACATCTGATATACGGGGCCCTACATTCACCAAAACATGAAAAAGGCAAGTTATAAACATCTCATACATAATAAGCTCATCAAAAAAATCATAAAACAACACAAAAACCAAAAAAAATCTTCATACTTAGTCATTTTTAGCCTCTACCTCGACAATTAGTGCAACCACCCCTCTATGTGACAGAGTAGCGGTTGTGCAACTGCCAGCCCTATGCAGAGTGGAGTGATTTTGAACCTACCACCTGCGCACGTGGTATGTTAAAAAGGGTATGTCATAGGTCCTAAAAAACTTCAAAAAAGGACAAAAATGCAACCATTTTTGACTAAAATAAAAGACATATACACCTAGGGCACCCCCTTGTGAACATTTTGACTATAAAATTATTGAAAATGACCCCCCTAGGTTGATATTTTTAAGATTTTTCACATTATAGATTAAAAATAAATAAATGCAAATAACTCACCTATCTTTGAGTCAATTGCTCCTCTTACTGGTGGGGCCACCATCATGTCTAATACTCTCTTCAATTTGACTGTACTCATGCGTAAAACCGTCACAGTGATATAGATCTCAAAAAAATCTAAGTATGTGAGTGAAAATGATTTCTAAAAATAGTGATTTTGGTTATATATAGAGTGTTTTAACTCTATTTTGAGTGTGTGTGTTTTGTAGGGCTGGAGTGTTGGCATAGGTATATTTCTATCCCCATGAATATGGTAAGTCCTCTTTTCATTTTGTTTAGTATGCATTTTGTCGATTTTATTTTCTATCTGCACTTGATTCTCATTTTTCTTATAGGTGGCGGGAAGCTTGGACTGACATCACTTCAACACACAAACATGTCAGGTTTAATTTCTAACTCCCCATTTGGGAATGCCATACTTGGACTCTATGTTTTACGTCTCTTCATGGCTAAAACAATTCTCTGAGGGGGCAATATGTACGCACCCAAGTTCGCACGTGCTACATTGTTGGAACAGTTTTAAAATCCCCAATGATGATTATTATACCTTTTCTAATGTGTTCGAGTCCTATTTTCTCAATTGCAGTCTATATTTGTAGCCTAGAATGCTTTCCTTGTTCATTTCCATATTTTTCTACTTTTATTTATCATTCGAAATAGACTTTTCCTTAGATTTTGACTTTAAGTCACACAAGTGGTGGTTATCCTCCCTAAGCGGTCGATTACGTAACCACCCTGGCGGTTGCGCAACCATCAGTCTACCCTGTCGATCTACGCACTATGCAAACCAGCGGTTCTGTGCGCATTTTATCCGAGACTTTTTGGTGTGTTTTTAACACATGTCAACTTTCTTAAAACTCAATTTTAGCACACATTTCTTTGTCAAATTGGTTGTTTTATGGGCTTGATTTGATGTGTACCAACTTCCTCTTCCCCTTTTTATTTTTAATTGATAGTTAACTCCCCCTTCCTTGAGTGAGTGTGGCAGCCTTTGGCTACCAAATGGCTTAGACCATTTCCCTGCCATTTGTCTATAAGAGCCAAGCTTCTACCCAGAAGCATTGGTTGGAGATTTTTTGTTGTGAATTGTGTTGTTATGTTGTCGTAATCTTGCCAAGAAATACACAATCAAGCCCGTTTCTCTTGCATTTATTATTCTATTGCATACATTGCAACAAGATTTCCTGTAACCCATTCCTACTCTAGCACTTCTTCACTACTTCTTCTGCACTACCCAACATAGTTCCCTGGATTCATCTAAGCACTAAATTGGAAAAGAAGATGAAGGGACAATAGAGCAAAACCATCACTGGGTTTTTCACAATTTTACAAATTCTAGGTTGGGGATGTACTTAGTTTTCTTGAAGCTTTCTTTAATTTATTTATATTTATATTCATAATTTGACTAGAGTAGAAATCAATTCAAGTTAATAGTAAGTTCATTGTTGTAATTTTCCATTTGTTTACATAAAGCTTCTGGTGAAATCTACTTCCATACCTTTCCCTGTGGGTTTGCAAGGGAAGTTTTTTTTGGAAGAAAGCTCCTACAATAATTTAGAATCAATTGTAATTTTATTTCAATTTGTAAACTTTCATTAGATCCTTAATTGCTATCGGGGAAGTTTCAGGGGAAGAAGTTCTTCTGAGAAGCTTTTACTTCTTCTCGTGTCTCTGAGGTAGAACAGAGGAAGTTTTAGATCCACAAATACAAATTGGAAAATCTTTTGTTTTATTAGAATATGATAGATTCACTCTGCACAATGCAAATAGCTCACATCAGGTTATTTGTTTGTTTAGTTTTATTAATAGTATTGTAGAAGAAATTTCAACTTCTTCGTATTTCTTCTGTCAGATTTCTTTTATTGTTTCCAGAAAGTATAAAAATCCAAAAATATTAGATTAGTTTAATTAGTTTTTTTTTATTTGTTGAATTTCTATTATTTAATTGAAAAGAATAAAAATATTAGAATAGATTTGTTTTATTTGTTAAGTTAGTTTGTTTCCTTTGTTAATTAGTTATTAGCAACACTTAGGTTTAATTAATTTGAGGAAAGTAACTGAATTGTTTTTGTTTAAATCTTCTTGTTTTTATTTTTTTAATTAGGAACATAGTTTAATTAGCAGAAATTAATACATCTCCCCCATGTATCCCTAGTTGGTCTTAGGATTGACCTTTCAACTCTTGTGTTTTCTTTGTGAGATTATTCAGTTTCTTTCTATTTATTAGTTTACATACCACACATGACCATTCAAGTCCCCTCAACAACTAAGAGATGAAGTATATGATCCCTTAGTCCCATAACCAAATGTATCTTACTTGCACACAAACATTGACACAGGCCTTAGAATCTTGGTTTTTCTGATCCACACCACTTCCACCTGTCATCATCTCATAGTTGAAAGCCCTGAACATCAAAATCGATAGCAATTTATAACTTATTAGTGGAACCAGCCTGGACAAAACTAGTTCCCATAATCCACTCACTTGTCCTATCCAGACATGTTTCTCTCTCACTTCCATGACCTTTTTCTGGAAACTTCTATGAGGAAAATGCAGGACAGTTCCCATTCCTTCCACAACCCATTGCGAGATCATTTTCCATGAAGCCAGATATTGACCACCATTTATGCACTACCATCATCTTAGACTATTCCATCTCACCTACGTAGGTAATACAAGATTTTGCTGCCTTAGACGAGAAAATTCCATTAGTGCCCACATCAGACATCAGATTACCTTGATCTTCCATTATTCAAATTTCAACCTTTCACCTTATATAGCTTCCACATAGCCATCTATCCATTCCACATCGGTTTTCCGGACACAACCTCGGGAGATCGAGTGCACCTAGAAGTCACATGTGTATTTTCAGTCTTACAGTCATATCTTTGATGCATGTCATATGTGCTTTAGAACACAAAGTACAAATGTTATCTTTAGAAAGCAAGGCCTACCACACTTGGATTTATTTTAATAATGTATACACCTAATTTTTCACTTCTCATCTTTCATACATGTTATTAACAATTTCCTTTGTGTAGATAAGGGTCACTAATGCATCTATTTCTTGATGAAGTGTCTTAAGGGGCCTTCTAGGAATGGGGAATGGTTATTCATGTAACCATTATGGGTTAGAGACAATACACAAAGAGAGTGTCACTATTTGGTCTTGGCCTTATTTATCCTTGTATTAGTTATCCTTGTCCCTTTAGGTCTCATATATATTGTACTCATGACACTTTTCTTACATCTCATCATTTTGGCACCTTGTTCATCCACTTGTTCAATCCATGACACCTATTTTTACTTCACATTGCATTTTATCATCCTTGGCTGATGCACAATCACCCATGGGAAATTGTGTCGGCGTTAGATTTTTCCCTTGGCTGACACAATCGCCCATGGGCATTTATGTTGGTCGTATATATGATCATCACATTTGACATTCATAAAAGGAAGGAAGCCAGAATCATACAAACTACCATCTATTCTACTCTTTTGTGCCTTCTTTCACATCTTCTCACTCAGTTCTTGGTTTATCTTGCACTTTTCTTGGATTTGGATTGGACACTCTTCTTCTTGGTTAGATTTTTTGCACTATTAGGTCACTATATGAGTCTAGGAAAGGAATGGTGTTCCCCTTCTCCACCTAATATTGATTCTATCTCTCAGTGTGATGATTCTCTAAAGAGATAGATGCAACAGCCACCACCCTACAGGTAAAGGTGAGTGCTTTAACCATTTTTGTCATTTTTCATAGATAATTTCATCTCCTTCCCTCATTATGTTATGTTAGCTTAGTATTACATATATTTTGATACTAGTTAGCATACTAATCTTATTCATGATCAACTCCTTAGCTTCTCTTTACTTTCATTTTAGTGATATTGTGCATGCTTGCCTTATCTATCATTGATCCATACATATCCTCACCCAATTACCGATATCTTAAGTAGGGTTCTCTCCTCTATCTTGACCACGGGCCTTGGAAACCCTAGGTTGACCTAGTGTAGGGATTACTACCCTCTAGATATGTGACCCTAATGCTCACTTTAGCCCCTTTAAGTTATATCCCCTTATATGTGACTATTCATGTGTGTTTCCTCACTCATTACCTTGATACCCTTGTTGAAGGAATGATTTAGGGGTGCAAGATATTGAGACACATTTTTTCCTGCCATACATCTCTGGTGAACCCGACATGAATCCTACATAGACCTTTTGATTGAGCACATCTCGTTAAAAGCACCCATCTTCAAATTTGAATTCATATAAAATTCAAAAACCAAAAAAATCTCAAAAAACCTATCATGCATGAGACACCATCACCTAGGAGTGATCTTGTATGTTTTAGTTTTCTCATCTTATGAATGCCTTTCAGCCCCCTGTGTAGAATACCTTCCTACATGGTCGATCCTTTCTACTTCACAAATCTATTCCAGATCTGCCCTTATGTAAAATTTTCTACATGGCTGATTGTGTCTGTAGCCTTCATTTTCTATACTTTTTCAACTAGATCATCACTCCATCATGGAGTATCTAGGCCTAGGGTCCTCTGACTTTGTTGTGTAGAAATTCCCTAAATCATATCATCCTGAAGCTAAGTTTCCCTTTTGCATGGACTGTTGCGTCATAGGAGCACCTAGAAAGAATCCTTCTACCCAATGTAATGGCCCACCTGAGGATGATGAAGAAGAAAACCAAAATGATGATACTTTTGATCATCCTCCTGAGATTCAAAATTTTCTATCTCAATTTCCCCAATACAAAAATGAATCAGAAGAAATGCTTAGCAAGTTTCTTATTGAATTCGTCTCTAAACAACTTGACCATAGGGAATAAAAGGGAAATATTCTAAAGTGGATTCATTTGAGAATGCCTCTAGTTCTGACCCTACCAATCTCATACTCCAACTTATTGATAGGATGAGCCAACAACAATGCTGTTACTACCAATCAATTCCTTCAAATGCAAGCCAACATGGCTCAATTAGTCAACACCCTATAATGGGATCTTGGGGCACCATGCCCCCTCCTTTGCCAAATGGGCCTAATGGGGTGCCCATCACCCAACCCCTATCTAAAACAAATTCTCAAGATAATTCCAATAAGAGCCTTTAACACCTTACATTTCTAGCATGGATATTGGTGGCATTTCTCCTTCTATCTCTTACGATGGGTCTATTGATCCCACCCTTCATATCAAGGCCTTTGGTAATCTTTACAAGGAATGGATCAAAACCAATTCATACTGTTGCCACTAAGCTCCTAGCTAAAAATCTCACTAGAGATGCTTTAGATTGGTACCATACTTTACCTCCTAATTCTATAGTTGAGCTAGAGTCCCTAGTGTTAGCCCTAGTAAATGAATTCCAATATCATGATTTACCTTTAAATAATATCAATTATTTCATTAATTTCCAATAATGTGAAAATGAATCAACGCAAGATTTCATCAAACATTGGAATACCCTATCCACACGAGTAGAACATAATATGACTAATGATAGCCTCTTCCAACTTTTCTTACAAGAGCTCCCTTGAAGCCTCACCTTCAATACAAGGTGAGGTCCTTTTCTCCTACTTCCCTAGAAAAGGCCTTTGAAAAATCCAAAAGGCAAGACTATCTCATGAGGGAATTTGAGAAATCTCCTCCTAAGACATGCAACTAACAAACAAGTCCAAATCCTTCAACATTCTAAGAACAAGAATGCGATAGATGATGAAGTCTCAGATACTCTTCCTCTTTGTCACTTCTTCAAGTACGATTTTTTTCAACATTGACCAATAACCTAATAATAAAACAAGTTAGCCTAAATATCATCAACCACTGAGTAAGGAAGAGTTAAAACTTCACTTACCTCAGACATTTACCGTGATCTTAGATCCTTCTCAACATATTCCTCATTTTCACAATGAGAGTAATTGTTTTTGGTGGCATATTAATTGGGGTCACTCCCATGAAATATCATGCACTTACAAATGGATTCCATCAACTTTTTTAGGTCCCTAATTTGATTATGATACCATCACTCATGAGTGTTTGAATGAAGTGGTCAAAATATTCATGATGTGGCTCAACAAAAGGATCACCATGAAGCTATCAACCAAGATAATGATAAGCTACATATATTCTCTAATCCTGTGCCTAATCATGATGTTGCTGAAAGTTATAAGAAACAAGAAAAGCTATAACCAATGTAGTTGACACAAATTATCCTCCTGAAAATACAATTGTAATTAATGATGTAAAATATGTCATAGCTTATGTAGAACCAAGATATCCTATAGCATTCCAACCTCGGACTCACAGGGTCATCTATCCTTCTATACCTCAGAATCAAGCTTCTCAAAGTCAAAAATTTCCTTCCTCCAGATGCCATTGCCCCTGTGGAAATTCTCTACAAGGTTGATGGTGTCTGGATCTGTTTCTCTGCCACAGACACCATCGGCCCCTATGTAAATCAAACTTGTAGGGCCAGATGGCATAGGAACTAAGCAAAAATAGTTTCAAAAGTTTCCTTAATCACCCCTACTCCTTCTTGAATATGTTTCTGAGGATTCCCAACACTCTCAACCTACTGCACAGTCTAGTCATGATGAGTGGGATCCTCTTGAAGCACTTTCCCAAATTCTTGGTCTAATTCCCTTCTTAGAACTCATGCATACATCACCTCACCATCATGAGTGTCTCATGACTATGTTGTTTGATATTAACATTCATTTTCCTCCCTCTTTGGGGAAGATTCCTATATTGCATGGCTTGGAAGAAATTATCTGCCGAAAATGTGAGGAACTCTCTATTCATACTGATCTCACTACATATGCTCATTTTGCATTCATTTTCCCTATAGCTTCTATGATCCCAGATGAGCTCTTGCTTCATGTAGATGTCCACCTCTCTTCATTTCAGTTAAAATTGGTCACACTATGATTAAGCATGCTCTCATTAATGAGGGAGAAGGAATGTGTGTGGCCTCATTAGATTTCATCAAGTCTCTTGGTTATTCTATCCATAACTTAAAATCCACACGAACTAGTTATCAAGGATACGATCACTGACAAATGCCTCTATGGGGTGTATTTGGTTACCCATCACATCCCCCTAGGACTTTTCCACATCAAAATCATGGTTTTAAATTTTCCCTATCTTATAACATTCTCCTAGGGCAACCTTGGACTCATCATATGCACGTCATTGCTTCTTCCACATGTCAATGTGTGAAATTCACTCACCAAGGAGCTATTTATAAGATTAAAGGGGACACACTAACCCTTGAAACTATGATACACTTCAAAAAAAGGGGAAACAAAAGCTCCCCACACTTGATGAATTATATCCTATCCCCTTTTGAGAATATCAATGTTTTAACTACCCTATAGATACTCTTCAGTAATGTTCAGTCATCCTGAGTTGGTCGGGTGCATGCCTCCCAATCTCTTAGAATTCAGATGAAGATGAGTCCAATGAAATCACCCTTAGAATCAATATTTTTGACCTTCCTAAACTTATCATATCTTAGTTATATCCTTCCTTGTGGCCTCACAAGAAGGAACCTTTAGTTCTTAGTTTCATCTCACAATACACTCATAGCCCCCACTAGAGCATGTGGTCCAACTAGAGACCATAGTTGAATCTTGTGTGGTGGATGATTCCATATCAAATTATGATGATGGTTACACTTTAGATGACCCTCATTTGGCTAGACCCTTATGCCTAAATTCGTGATCAATCGGGAAGTCTTGTCATTACCAAGAAAACACCAAATTCTTCATGACCGTCTTATCCTTCAGTACAAGAATATCACTGAATGTGAGTTTAGACACTTCTTCCCACTGGTCAGTGCCTGAGCCTCAGATTTCTCCACCAACTACACTTCCCCATATCATGACCATCAACATAGCCTTGACCCATATTCCCATACAGAAGAAAATTTGGGTTACTAACATTTTGACTACGAAGCCAAATGATCTCATGGGTGATGATCCTATCTATCAGTGCCTCGATGACTAGGTGCAACAAACTATCCATCAATACCATCTTCACCCATTGCATCGGTTCCCTCCTCACTAGCATCTCATTAGTACTTCGCAGACCTCTTTCCCTACCTCTTTCCCTTATGGCTCCTTAATCTTCTACAATGAGCCATATTTCACATGGCATGAGGCCCTAGGGCATGATGTTTCTGATTATAGAGCCTATCAACACCACATGAAGAAGATCAAAGATGAGGTCAAACGTGACCAAACCAAAAATACTACACAGCCTTCCACTTCATCTCCTTTATTTTCTTCTCATCATGGATATTGTGCACACATCGATGTCGACTATCAGGTTCTATGTAGTAAGCATCCCATTCTTGAAATTTTTCCTCTCACAATGTGGAAGCATGGAGTGAATTCCTCTCAAAGTTGACCACCTTCCTAGAAATAACTAGACCACAACCTACCTATGGACCACCACCCACCCTAATCCTTCATCCCACTAGAGGATATTTTCGTGATATTATCACTTGAGTTGGAGGACCAATTGATGAATACCTTATTTTCCATTAAGTTCAAAGTTCATCGGTAAGTTGTTATTACACAACACATCCATTGAGGACCTCATGACTCATGTTAGAAGCCATATATTGAATCAAGTTGATTATATCATCATTGATACATTGTGATCTTTTTCCCCTCGTGGCTAGTTATCTACCTTGATATACATTAATATCATCTTTCTTTATTTGTGTTTTAGAACCCTCACTTTCGCTTGGTCTCTCGGCCTCCCACTTGGGTTTTACACAACAAACTTTACTTTCTTCCCCCATTGGTTTTTTCACACTATCTCAAATATATCATTACATACTTGGGCTTGGTATTTGATCCCCTCTTGGGTTTATCACACTATCTCCTAAATATCCCATTGGATACATTCTTTCTCATGATTTTCTATGTTCTTTCTTGAATTTATGTACCCAATCTAATTATGCCCTGATATCCTATTGTTGGATGTCTTGGCCATATTCTGCCTCTTGGCTTTTTCACATCACGTGGGTTGGGTTATCTTATCAATCCCCTTCTCACCAGTATTTACCTATCTAATTACGTCATATCATTATCATTATTCCTAAGTACCATGGGTATTATCACATACATACATGTAAAAAGAAAGAAAATGATAATTCAATCAACATCACACAAAAAACATCATCCAAATACCATAAAAAATCATCTCATATATATATATATATATATATATATATATAATATATATATATATATATATATATATATATATATATATATATATATATATATATATATATATATATATATCGAACCATTTTTATACATCGACAAAATCATATGATATGGCTCTAGTCCATCTCGCCCCCTATGGATGGTCTCTAGATGCTTTGGGCAGATGGGGTCGTGTTGGTCCCTCTTCTTGTGTGGGCTAGGAACACTACCCTAGATCAGGCTTCGAAGGCCTCTCTGGGCTCTCGTTAGCTATATCTCTAACGACGTGATCCACTCCATAGTTCTCTGGGCATATGTTAGGTGATATGTCTACTCTTGTACCAGAGCAACCTACACCTACAATAGACTCTACAACATCACATCTATGTTTTCAGTAGCCATCAATGCCTGCACGTCTTGATATCTCCACAATGTCCTGGATGCCTCTTTAACTAACCAAAATGTGATCACCGAATCTCTAGCTAATGGTGCTACTAGATCCACCATCACTGTTGTGTCCTAGGAATCCAATATGGGATCTAGGATCTTATGGTGGGCTATCTCTGTCAAGGAGTGTCACTCCTCCACTCATTTACTTTGTACAAAGCCAAAAATGACACTATTATATCAAAAATACCAATATAAAACAAACCCATTTATCAAATAAATAATCTAGATAATATACACAATATCACACATACCTGGTTGTCTTGGGCCTTCATCTCTCTAATGGTCTCACCATCTGTCTTCACATGGCCACCCAGTAACTCCTCATCGTCATCATCACAGCAAGGTCTGGACTCCTACATGTACTATATCCCAGCTTATCTCGAGGCACCAAAATCATGCCCCCTTTCTATTTTGGTTTGGGTATCTATCTTAAATGCATGGCTATCTGAACCCTCGAACAACATCAAATATCCTCCATCTGGGACGTCACATCTTATGCTCTCTAAGCCATGGTGTTGATTATCCTACTCCTCCTCCTCTGGTATTAAGACCACCTCCACCTATTAGTTGTCCTTTCCCCACCTATTAAAGGAGGAGGTGGTATTAAGCCATGGTGTTGAGTGCAATGTGTATTCACATAACCATTAGTTGAAAGTGTCACTATTAGTTGTCCTTTCATTAGTTGTCCTTGTCCCTTTAGGTCTCATACACATTACACTCATGACACTTTAATTTCATCTCACCATCTTTGCACCTTGTTCATCCACTTGTTCTGTCCACGACACATATTTTTACCTCGGATTGTATTTTATCATCCCTAGCTGACACAATCACCCACAGGTGATTGTGTCATGTATATATGATCATCAAACTTGACATTCATAAAATGAGGGAAGCTATAATCATACAAACTACCTTCTACTTTGCTCTCGTGCGCCATCTTCACATTTTCTCGCTCATCTCTTGGTTCATCTTACACTTTGCTTGGATTAGTTTGGACACTCTCCTTATTGGTTGGATTGCTTGCATTATTGGGTCATCTATAGTGACTCTAAGAAAATAATGGTATTCCCCTTTTCCACTGAATAATAATTATCTCTTGGTGTGCTACTTCTCTTGATAGATAGATGCATTAGTGAACACCCTAGGCGTACATGTGAGCGTTATAACCCTATTTCTCATTTTGCATAGATTAGTTCATCTCCTTCCCTCATTGTGTTATGTTAGCTTAGCGTTACATGTGTTTTGATACTAGTTAGCATAGTAATCTTATTTATGATCAGCTCCTTAGCTTCTCGTTACTTTCATTTCAGTCATATTGTGCATGTTTTCCTTATCTATCATCAATCTATACCTCCCCTCATTCAATTATCTATATCTTAGTAGGGTTCTCTCCTCTATATTGACCGCAGTCCTTGAAAACCCTAAGTTGACCAAGTTTCATGATTATTACCTTCTAGATATGTGACCCTAGCACTCACTTTAGACCCTTTAAGTTTATCCTATTGGGTGCCAGTTCATGTGTGTCTCTCACTCATTACCTCGATACCCTTGTAGAACAGATGATTTAGGAGTGCAAGATATTAAGGCACATTTTGGCCCGCTATATAAATACTATTTATGGAAACCAGATTATGTACAAGATACTAAATTCACCTTCCCCTTGAGATTTTGACATGCCTAAGTTTCAATTATTTGATGGTACTATTGATTCTAATTTTCACCATAAGAGATATAGACTTGTTATGGCTTCTTTTGTTAATGATAGATTGTTGTTGAAATCCTTTTCTAACAGTCTTATTAATATCGATTCACATTAGTTTTCATCATCATCTCCCTAGTGGATCTATGAGTATTTTTTATTACTTTATGAGGCATTCCTTATTCGTTTCATTGATAACAAAGTCCTTAGAGTCACCTACAAGAGTTTTTCTACCTTACACTAAGGAAAATATGAGCCAATATCTAATTATATATTGACCTTTTTTGTATGCATTAAGAGTTGGGGTTAGCACACCAGTTGTACAGACAATATATCATATCTAAGCATACATGCAAATAAAAGCGGATATTCTACCAGAAGAATTATACAAAACAAGAGACATAAATCAACACCAGATTTAACGTGGTTCACCCAGTGTGGGCTACGTCCACCAAGAAACAAGCCAATCTATTATCCAAAGCTTTGACAAGATATACAATGAAGATTTACAATCTTCCACACCTCTCAGATGTTCAGTACTATCTTCCTTCAAGCTTTTTTCCTTCTTCACCAAGAATTCTCTCTCACATAATTATCTTGTAATTATGATCAATCCTCTACTTCTAAACCCTAGCTTTATGCTTTAAATAGTCGTTTAAGACTTTAGGGCACTTAGCCATGCAATTACATTCATTAAATCTATTCCAATGCTAAAAATAGAAATAAATCCTGAGAGTTAATTAAAACTCGTCGCACAGGTAACCGATGTCGGTTCTGCCCAACCGTCGTTGGTTCCAACTTGCCCTGACCGATGCCGGTCACCCTAACCGATGCCGGTTACTGTATTTTCCAGAAAGTTCTATTTGCATGTAAAACATGAGTAATTTAGCTCCATACTCAACAATCTCCCACTTGGAGATTAATTACTGCACACTATACCTGTACAGTACCATTCTTGGATCCTCCTTAGCTTTGTTTCTTCCTCTTCAAGTCTCAAACTCGAAGACCAACAGAAGTGGAGTGTAGCTCCAACTTCTCCTTTGCTAATGGCTTCATTAGCATATCCGCAGGGTTCTTGCTTGTATGAATCTTTTCCAGATTCAACTGTCCATCCTCCAATACCTGCCGTATGAAGTGATACCTCAACTGAATGTGTTTCGTTCTCGAATGAAATGTTGAGTTCTTTGCCAAATGAATTGCACTCTGACTGTCACTGAACAGTTTACAATTACTTTTCTCCTTTCCCAACTCTTCCATGAACCTACTCATCCATATCATCTCCTTGCTAGCCTCTGTAGCTGCAACATACTCTGCCTCTGTAGTAGACAAAGCCACAACCTTCTGCAATCTCGAAATCTAGCTAACTGTCATTCCACCTACTGTGAAAATATATCCAGTAGTGCTCCTCCTACCATCCAGATCTCCAGCCATATCTGAATCAACATAGCCACGTAATGAAATATCCAAACCTCCATAGCATAACTGCATGCTAGATGTCCCTTTCAAATACCTGAGTATCCATTGGACTGCTTTCCAATGCTCTTTACCTGGATTAGCCATATATCTACTCACAACTCCCACTTCCTGTGCAATGTCTGGTCTTGTACAAACCATAGCATACATGAGACTTCCAACTACTGAAGCATATGGCACTCGTGTCATGTATTTGACCTCCTCTTGTGATGAAGGACACTGATCTTTACTCAATTTGAAGTGTCCAGCCATAGGTGTGCTAACAGGTTTTACATTCTGCATGTTGAACCTTTCTAACACCTTGTAGATATAATCCTCCTGAGACAAATACAATTTCTTGTTTTTCCTGTCTCTATGTATTTGCATGCCAAGGATTCTTTTTGCAGCTCCCAAATCCTTCATTGCAAATGTGTGAGCTAGCTTTCTCTTAAGCTCACCAATGTCCTGCATACTAGATCCTGCAATAAGCATATCATCCACATACAGTAACAAAATAATATAGCTCCCATTTTCAAGCTTCTTGAAATAAACACAATGGTCAGATTCACATCTCAAGTAACCATGCTCATGCATAAAACTATCAAACCTCATGTACCATTGCCTTGGAGCTTGCTTGAGCCCATATAGGCTCTTTTTCAACCTGCACACTAATTTCTCCTTACCCTTGACTTCATACCCAAGCGGCTGCTGCATATAAATCTCTTCATCCAAATCACCATGAAGGAAAGCCATCTTCACATCTAGTTGCTCTAAATGTAAATCTTCTACTGCAACTAAACTCAATACAGTACGAATAGAAGTCATCTTAACAACAGGAGAAAATATTTCACCAAAGTCAATACCTGCCTTTTGTGCAAATCCCTTTACTACAAGCCTTGCCTTGTACCTTTTCTGTCCACCCTCTTCTTCCTTAATTTGTAAACCCACTTGTTCTGCAATGTTCTCTTTCCTGCTGGCAATTTAACCAAATCCCAAGTTTGGTTCTGTTCCAAAGAGTTCATCTCCTCATCCATGCCATGCTCCCACTGAACGTGAGTTTTATCCTGCATTGCTTCTTCAAAGCTTTCTGGTTCACCACTATCAGTCAATAATAGATAAAATAGAGAAGGTGAAAATATTTCTGGAAGTTTACTTACCCTTTGTGACCTTCTCACAGGAGTTTGGGGTACCGGAGGCTCAATCTGGACCTCCTGGACATTAGTATCAACTTCTGATAGTGACCGACGCCGGTCACCTCTAACCGATGTCGGTTCGGCTAACCGACATGCTAGTTCTGATCCTCTGTAACCGTCGGCGGTTCATCTGACCGATGTCGGTCAAGGGCCTAACTGACCACGGTTACTGTGTATTTCTGTAGGTGTTTCTTTCAAAATTCTCAATTTTCTCATCCTTGGGTACCAAAATTTGATCCCTGTACATTCTCTTTTCATTCCATTCAACATCACGACTCCTAACAATTTTAGAATTCTCTAAATCCCAAAAATGAAAACCGAAATCACCAGATCCATAACCAATGAAAGTGCACCTCTTGGATTTTGCATCCAACTTTTTTCTATTTTCTCTATCAACATGCACAAAAGCTTCTGAACCAAAAACTTTAAGAAAAGAAAGATCTACCTCTTTTCCGGTCCATGCTTCCTCTGGTATTCCTCCATCTAGTGAACTTGAAGGGCCACGGTTAATCAAATAAACCGTTGTATCAACTGCTTCTGCCCAAAACTGCAAGGGCAATCCAGAATGTATCCTCATACTTCTAGCATGTTCCATGATTGTCCTGTTCATTCTCTCTGCAACACCATTCTCCTGTGGTGTTCTTGGAACCATTCTTTCTCTACGTATCCCATTCACTGAACAATAATCATTGAAAGCCTTGCTACAGTATTCACCACCATTGTCAGATCTAAGGCACTTTAACTTAGAATTTGATTCATTCTCAACAAGGGCTTTCCATCTTTTAAAAGTTTCAAAAACATTAGATTTATGTTTAATACAATAAACCCATACCTTTCTTGTAGCATCATCAATGAAAGTAACATAATACTGGGATCCACCATGAGAAGCTACCTGAGCTGGTCCCCACACATCTGAGTGTACAAGCTCCAATTTCTGCTCCTTCTTAGTTGCCCCAACTTTGAGAAATCTCACTCTCTTTTGCTTTCCAAAGATACAATGCTCACAGAAATCAAGATCTAAATCTTTCAAATCTGATAACTTACCCTTAGCCTTTAAGATCTGCATTCCTTTTTGACTCATATGACCCAACCGATTATGCCACATGCATGCATCTGAATCTGAAGTAGATAATGCAGAAAAGGAATCAGTAATACAGGTAGATAAATATAACGTTCCTACCTTCTTACCTCTTGCCACAACAAAAGCACCCTTGGTGACTTTCCAAGAGTCTCCTGTAAAAGTAACCATGCAACCAGATTCACCTAGTTGCCCTGCAGAAATAAGATTCCTCCTGAGGCTTGGCACATGCCTCACATCTTTCAATACCCATGTATTTCCATTCTACAATTTTAGATGAACTTCCCCTTTACCAGTAATACTGCAAGGTTCATCATCACCCAAATAGACATGCCCAAAATTTCCCTGGACATAATTTCTGAAATAACCCTTATTAGGGGTTGCATGGAAAGAAGCTCCTGAATCTAAAACCCATGATTCAATTCTACTATCTAAAGAAAGAATAAGAGCATCTTGCATTACCTCTGATGCAGCAAGATTCACCTCTTTACCTTTGTCTGGTTGTTGGTTCTCTTTATTCTTTGACCAACAATCTTTCTTTGCATGTCCTTTCTTTCCACATTTCCAACAAGTAAATCCCTTACTTCTGGATTTAGATCTGCTATCCCTTGACTTTGATTTCCCATTACTCTTACTCTTGGATCTCTCCTTCTGCCTGCCCCTGCTTTCTACATTCAAAGCATTTCCAGATGATGTTTCCTCTGTACTTTTCTGTGAATTTCTTCATTCAAGATTACACTAACCACATCATCAAACTTCAAAATATTATTAGCAGATGTTGTATTACTAATAGCCATTACCAAGTTGTCCCAACTATCAGGCAAAGAAAATAAGAATAAAAGTGCTTTTACTTCATCATCAAATGGTATTGAAACCGATTTTAACTGATTTACAATAGATCGGAAATCATTCAAATGACTAGAGGCAGATTCACCTTCATGCATCTTAGAACTAAAAAGTTTCTTCATCAAATAAACTTTATTTGAAGCACTAGGTTTTTCATATAAATTAGCAAGAGATTTCATTAAGTCTACCGTAGAAGCCGCTTCTGTAATATTGGAAGCCACGGATGCTGCCAGGCTCAATCTTATAGATCCCAAAGCCTTTCTGTCAAGAATCTTCCATTCTTCATCAGTCATCTTCGTAGGTCTAGACTTCTCATCCAACGGTAAGTACAAATCTCTCTGATACAGATAATCCTCAATCTGCATCTTCCATAATTGATAATTTCGGCCGTCAAACTTCTCTACCTTGTATTTATTATCTTCTGTCATTGTTGTAGCTCCCACTCAATCAGAAAACCCTCTGTGAGTAAATCTGTCAACACACAAAACCCTCAAACAAAGCTCTGATACCAGTTGTTGGGGTTAGCACACTGGTTGTACAGACAATATATCAGATCTAAGCATACATGCAAATAAAAGTGGATATTCTACCAGAAGAATTATACAAAACAAGAGACATAAATCAACACTAGATTTAACGTGGTTCACCCAGTGTGGGCTACGTCCACCAAGAAACAAGCCAATCTATTATCCAAAGCTTTGACAAGATATACAATGAAGATTTACAATCTTCTACACCTCTCAGATGTTCAGTACTTTCTTCCTTCAAGCTTTTTGATTCTTCACCAAGAATTCTCTCTCACATAATTATCTTGTAATTATGATCAATCCTCTATTCTAAACCCTAGCTTTATGCTTTAAATAGTCATTTAAGACTTTAGGGCACTTAGCCATGCAATTACATTCATTAAATCTATTCCAATGCTAAAAATAGAAATAAAACCTGAGAGTTAATTAAAAGCTCGTCGCACAGGTAACCGATGCCGGTTCTGCCCAACCATCGTCGGTTCCAACTTGCCCTGACCGATGCCGGTCACACTCTAACCGATGCCGGGTTACTGTCAACTTCCAGCAAGTTCTATTTGCATGCTAAAACATGAGCTTACATTATGTATATATTTACATCGTATCCATGTTATACATAAAGCCCCCAGAAGGCCTCATGTTACTCATAAGCAGAAACCACATCATTTTGATAAATCTCGCAATCATCCACATGATATTTTACTCAACCTACTTGATAAGTGTCTCGTTCAATTACCATATAATGACCATCATCCTCCTTGTTGTCTCGAGTGTGAAAAATGTTGAAATTTTTATACTTATCATGACATTAATGGACACTAGACAATGATTATTATGCGTTACATCAAAATCTCAAGTTACTTGAAGAAAAATGAATTATTTATTTTTTATACATGACATTTTGATGGATCTCCCTCTCATATTCTAAGGCATCGCTTTGCAGAGGTTACGACCACCCATGATAGTCCTTCTCAGGACGTACTAGTTTTTTGGTCTCCTAAGAGAGATGTTTCCCAAAGACGATCTTTTCCTAGCCTACCATCACACAAGTTCCTAAATTGAAATGGGCTTCTAAAGATAAAAAATTTATTGATAAAGATAATTGAATAAAAATTAACAACACATGTGTTTCTACTACTTAAAAATTATAATGAGCAATCAACTAATTATTAACAAACATTTAACAATGATGCATCCTTAGATCGTAGCATGACTAGGAATCATTTATTTAGTTCACTCAAATCTCACACATGTGTTCAATTATACTACTTAAGTTATTTTTCATACATAAAAATAATAATCCCTCTCAAATAAAATCAATCACAGAAACACAATAAAATAATCAAGAATCTTAGAATACACACATGAACATACACACACACATACATACACACATAATTTCTAGATCAAAAACCATGTACACTCATGGTCTACACTTTACTACTCATATTTATATAATATCATTGTTTTGATCAGGAAACCTCATTCTCGTGTGGGTGAAAGTTGATACTGGAAGCCACCAGCAACTTCAAATGATGGAGGGCTTAGGACCTCCGATGCAGATATGGATCTACGGGCGCAAAGAAGATAGATGTGTGATACAAAGAAGATAAATCTGTAAAACTGAAATAGATGTGATTAGACAAAAATATGTGGAGGTTGCCCAAACAATCCTAGTTCCAAGAGGATGTCAACCCCCACATCTAGAAAGATAGCAATAAATGATGAACAATAGATATCATGTAGAAATAATGAAATACAAAATGACAAGTAACTAAAATGACAAGGGGACTTAGCTTGTACTCTGATATGGAGATGAATTGGGCATCATGATGGCAAGATGACGAACAATGGCAAATATTTCTCCCTCAAAACTTTAGTAAGTAGAGACTTCATACATCGATTCTTCTTCTTCTTTTCTGGGTCCTCTTCTAGTTCTGGTCTAGGTCCAGGTCTCGGTCCAGGTCTAGGTCCTTCTAAAGAGGGGGGAAAACCCATATTGATAGCTTGGAGGTGAGGTTAGATTGGGGTTAATGAGTAACCGGGGTTTGATAAATTAACCTTGGTTAAGAGACATAATGTGATCACGTGGAGCCCATGGTTTGACTTATTAGGTGGAGTGGGGAGCATGATTTGAATGGGTAGGTGAGATAATAGATTCCATTTTTGAAATTAAGAGTGGAGTGTTAGATGTGTATATTATTACCCATGAATTGAATACTTTTGAGTGAGATAATGCCAAATTATAATTATGAAATGAGACCACATGGAGCCCATTTGATAATTAATTAAATTTGGGTGAGTAAATGGATGAGATTTATTTAAATTTAAGAAAAAGAAAAGCGAGAGTGAATGTGAGATGATGGAGGGGCATTATACCAAAAAATGGTATCTACACATTGTCTTTCTCCCCGGTACTTAATACATCTTCGAGGGTTTGGGAGCTTGAATCCTCTCCTATGTCCCATTAGCCTCATGAATGTGATCTCAACCTATAATGCCACACCTACTCTTGCAATGTGCCTATCTCTGTTATAGCCTTGTCATATTGTTACTATACGCTCATCAATCTATCTACTAAGTCCTAAGCCAACTCTATCCTAGGAAAAGGATTATTCTCCTCACTATATTTGTGTGGATTTCTACCCACTCACTCACCAAAACCTTACATTTCACGAATGCTATAATTTAATAAGATAAAAAAATATAGGAAATACTCCCCTGCAATATCATCTACATGCTCGAGTATACCTTTACTCGACACATTTGTCAAAATGTTACACTTTAAAGTGTAGACCAAGGCATACACAATTGTAGCTTAAAAGGAGTCACCTATAATTACAATCCCATAATCACATGTTAGCTATCAACCATCAACAATCACAATTTTGAATTGCAGTTATCTATTACTTGAACCCATGAAGCTAAATCACAATTTATTCATCCTACACAATCACAACCACTACAATATTATATATGGGGGGATTTGTTACTAGTGCCACGTATCCTCCAACAGGTAGAGGAATGGATTTCCCACATCCTCTTGTGGGTGGAATTATATGTCTTGGTGCTCCTCATCTTATACCTCCCACGCCTATATATCCCACTGTGACTAGAAATCGTAGCACCCATCACGACTCCATCCACCACTAGATATAATTTGTTGTGTACCTAAAATCATCCATAACACACACCACTATCGACAAGTATACCTGATTTGTGGGTGGTGGGAGGAGCTTGACCTTTTAAAAACCTGGTCTATCCCCATCTCTCATCATTGTGTGGAGGGATCTCCTTTATGGGTATGTCAATAGGGTAACATCCTACAAAACCATAAATTACCATGTCACCTACTCATACTAGTAGCATTCCCTTTGTTCATGGAATTAATCCCCTAGCCACATGTTCCTCCTAACTCATTGTAGCTACATGACATCATCTACCCACCATGAGTAGCCCATAAATGGCCTCTAAATAATCTCCTCTAAGGTTAATTTATCTAGTATGGCTTGATACGCCGTAGTCTCTAGTCGTCATCTCCTAGGTAATACCCACCTCGATGCAAAGATCTTTGGATGGGCCCAGTCAACCAATAATCCTCCAATGCAATACACTAATTCTATGTTCTCATATTCCCACATGTGTGTTACTATCACTTCTACCCCCCTAACTATCATGCCTCTTTGAAACAAACCTATATAAATCCTTGTATAAGGGTGCCAACATGCAATAACCCCAAGCATATATGACCCCATGCTCCTTTATAGCTTTGTAAAATCCCACAGTTTATACAAATTAGACACACCACCTCCATGAACAACTACAAAATATGTTAATAATACTCTAATAAACCTCTCCTCACATGGAATCTCTACAGTCACTATAACACCAAGTTGTACTATCTACTATGCCACTCCACCCTAACCCAGCTGAAATCCCTGCGCCTACCTCATCTATAATGGTACATCAGCAGAGAGAACTTGTACCCTCACTCCCAATATGGGAAACCTCAAAATCCTATATACATCCCCCAAGGTCAATGTCATATCCCCAATTGGGAGCTGAAAAGTACATGTTTATGCATTCCACCTCTCGTAGAGCGCGGTCAGTAAATGCATATTATGGGGTATTTCCCCCAACCTAGCCATATGATGGAGCTCGACCATGTCTATTATATCCCATGACTCATCATCTAGGCCTAACTCAAGCAATGTATCCATATGGTGTCTCCCATGGAACTATTGACCATCCACGTCTTACTATAATAAAAAGGCATAAATAGATACAATGAATCTCAAAATTTTGTCAATTAATCACTAGTTGGAATATTCAAAATATTTGAATTCAACCATCTAAATAATGAAAAATAGCTACCAAGAATCATATATCAAAGCATCCCATTTGGATTAAATTATCTGACGAGACCGTGTGATAGGGACGAAATCATCTAGAGCAAGACAACACCGTCATGAACCTGATGGTTCCATCCTCTAAGACAAAACTTCCCATAGCTATAAGTTAACCCTATTTTACTCAAAAATGACAAAAATTCACAATTGTACAAAAATTAAAATTTACTACTATTTTTAGCCAAAATGTTAGAAATGCATTGTACATTTTCCATGAGTTACACTCTTCTAGAAGGTACAACCCGATAAGGCCGTGGGGGTCTAGGGCATCACCCTAGCTGGGGGGTCTGAGGGCCAGCCCCTGAGAATTTTTTTGGGGTCCCCTATTTTTCTATATCTATATAAGTATTTTTAGCCTATGTTATTATGGGTGGTTAGATCACTAATGTTCATGTTGAGCCGTTAGGGTTGCATTCTTGGCCCATTGTTTTGGTACCCATTGTTTTGTAATATTGTTGCGATATTTACCTATTGATGTGCTTACATATAGTTGGATATGTAGTAGGATAGAGAAAAACTGAGAATTACATTATTGTATGATAAAACAATTTGAGTCGATACAATAATGAGATACATTATTGCACTGGGTTTTTTCCTACAAGGGTTTCATAGGAGATATCTTGTGTATCGTGTTATTTTGTGTATGTCATTTCTCTATTTTTTGTTTATCTTAAATATTGTGTGAATTATTTCTTCTCTCATATTTGTTATTAGATCAAATTCTCTTCAAAAAATCATAGTTTTTTCGATACTCACCAGATCTTTAGGCGTTTGTTCTTTGATGGCCTCTTCCACATAATCAAATCACAGTCTCAAATCTCCTTTAACACACAACATAATGTCTCTCTCATAGCTTGGGTTTCTATCTATAAAGTTTAAAATGAAATTACTTTTAATTTTCAACTTTACTATTCATAATAAAGTGATCTTTCAATATATTACTATACTTTTCACTCAAGTTTCAATTAATCGGTCAATGCCTCAAACTTGTCAAGTAGACATCTTGAGGCATGTTTATAGGATTATATCCTTGTTTATGGCACTAGAATCCATAATTCATCAACTTTGTTGTTACAGTGGGACTTAACCCTATTTTACAATATTACCAATTATGTTGCCTCTTTTCTAAAATCTTGATTCTCACCTCTATAGTACAATTCCATGCAATTACCACCGACCCACCAAATCACTAGTTACCATATCTACATATTTCAACTACTACCATCAATTTCTTTCATTTTAAATAATTTCACTTTATTTCATCCCTTTCACTGAAAGGGGGAAAATATATGAACTTGTTATCCAAGCTACTCTCTTATAAAAATCAATATACTGAGCTTATCTAATGACACAAAGGTCAAATCTACCTATAATGATACACAAAATAATAAATTATTGAAATACAAGTGAATTCACCACTGCATTTATTGTAAATGTAGGGGGAAATTTAACAAACCACCATATCACATTTCATTGTTGACACCCATACAATGCATAATGGGGGCATGAGGCATCACTTACTTTCAAATTTGTAGGGGTTGTCACATTTGGGACCCAAATCCATCTGCAACGACATAGTCTCGTGAGTGGAAAATTTTGGGGAACTAAAAATCCCTGTACAAACCTACCTCTCAATTTATTTTGTAAGGATTTTTGGGGCAAATAGAAAGCATTGTGAAACCCTTATTTGGTGTTGGGACACCTAGTTCCCTCGTAAATTCAAAATCACTTGTTTCAAAAATTGAATTCCAAATATTTGTATCTTTAAGAACTTCTTGACACATATGAAACTTTTGTCACCTATGACACATTTTCTCTACTTTGGTACTATTAGGTATGCTCTCTTTTCTCACTTAAATTGGTAAAATTTATTCACTAGATTAAATGGGTGGAAATGTAGACACCTAATTCGGCACAAACTCATTATTACATCATATTTTTAGCAAATTATATGTATATGGGTCTTGAACAATGAAATTAGATCTTTCTAGCGCAAGTCCTTATTATTCCATTTTTGTATTACTTGATTGAATATTTTATGTTAGCATCTTTGGATATTTCATATTTTCTTATGTCGTGTCACAAAAATATTTGGTTATTGTTTTTTATTGTTTTACTAATGTTGACTTTGGTATGGGGCTATTGAACTTAGTTTAGAGAAAAATGGTCTCAAACAATTTTACTTTGGATCCTTTTTTCTTGTTGGTCTTCTTTGTTACTCTTTTTAATTTTATATCTTATGTTTTGGGTCCACATTATCCAGTAATAGGTTTCAAATTTTAAATTAAGAGAGTCTTATAAACACAAGTTTATAAAAAAATTTATCATCTAGAAATCACCTATGTAATATCCATGCAAGGGTTAGGAATAAGTAAGAAATTAGTATAACACATCTTAAGATCACATCACAAGGAGGAAATTACTAATTTTAAGTTTTCTATGTCTATAGACAATGGTTTTAATTAGGAAAATTAATTCACCCACTATTGGTGTAGAGGCATGAGGGTAAAATCTAGGACAAAGGAACTACGTACATATACACATGCACCACACACTAGGAGAATTATATGGAGTTTGAATTGCAGTGCAATGTTTGGTATGAATCACATGGGATGACTACCAAGGTTAGTCTAACTCAAGCACCTAGTCTCATTTTTTGTTATTTAGTGTATGGTTAAAGTGTTTTTCCAGAAGATAGGTTTTTGTAGATGTAAGGGTAGATACCATGACGTAGTTCATAGGAAAAACTAAAGTGATACAGGAAAAACCAATGACACACTACTTCTCAGTACAAAATATTTCATAGGGGATTGAACCGTAGTATGGTCCAGTAAAAAGCTATATGGTTCAGTCTTTTTGCACACATGCAAACAATGAGTAATCAAGCTCATTATTTACATAATTTTTAGATTAAATATAATGTTAATCTAAATTTGATAAAGTGAGTTTAGATTTACACTAAATGGATGCAGGTTAGATACAAATGACTATTATGATTAATTAAGTCCCAAAATTAATTATACAATATAAAAATAGCATTTGGAAGCATGCAATACAAGATATAAACATGGAAACACAAGGGAATGAGTGCACTTAGCGTGTTACAAAATATTCTGGGGGAAGTTATGGGATTGTGTAAAGCAAAAACGAAGATATTTGAACCTAGAGGTGTTTTGGAAGTGAGACTATAATGATAAATTGTCTTGGGGGAGGACCGTACCAATATGTTGGGACTATACCATACAGTCTTAACCCTTCTGTACGGTCTTGGACATTCTCCATTTCTACTTCCACAAAATGATGTGGTGGCTACCAGATTGGATTTGTTTGTCGTTGTCAAAGCCTAGTTGTCAGTCATGTACTGAAGCTTTGTGAACATATTTAACACCTTCTCAAACCCTTGCCATGGATGAAGATTCCTATAAAACAAAAAGTAATTAGGCTATGGGCACTCCTGTGCACCGTCAAAGTTGGCAATACTCTAAAGATGCCTCAAACTACATGTCGTTATCCACCTATCATATGATATCTAGATATATTAAACAAATTTGGTAACTTCTTCGATAGTGTTTGCTTTGACTTTGGCTCTTGCTAAAATACTTGGACGAGGGATGTTTGAGTTCTTGCAAATGAGAGAGATTGTTGTCTTGACTTGGTAAAATTCAAATTGATGTGGTGTTTCCCTAATGATTATATATGTACTATTTTGAGATTTAAGGAGATGTAAGTGCCTTTTCCAAGTGTAGGACGTGAGTGTATTAATGCATTGTCATAAGATTTGCAGGTTATCAAATGAGGTAGTCTTTACTTACATATATAGGGATCCATAGATGATTTATCCAAGACAAGCCATCCCAAATGAAGTATACGACCCAACAAAATATATTAATTTGAAAGTAAAGGTGGAAGACATGTCAGTCCAAGACTGTACAAGTCAGCCAAGACTGAATACAAATTTCTAACCAAACTGTATGAATCTGAATAGAGACATAAAACATACAAAATGAAGTTTTGATCTTGTCAATTGATGTTTGTCTATGGATTTTGTGCATTGTATTCTCAAATTTTGTCAACACTTCATTGTGCAAGGATAAACAAGCTAAACAAGAGACCTTAGAAAGTGCTAAGCGGGAATGGAGAGATAATATTTATCATGATAAAAGTACATTATCAAATAAAGTGTTGTCAAAGTGCAAATTGCCAAATTTGAGTGTCTACACACATTCAATAACCTACACACCTCTTAGATCCATTGATGACATTATTAGAATGTCTTTTAAATCAACTAAGTCATGTCTCAAACATTACACTCTTACTTTATCAAAGAATTGTGTTTGTAAAACCCTAGTGTCCAATCTTGTATTTAATGTATATGCTTTGGATTGCTTGTTTGTTTTCTATTACATAGTAGTCCTAATATAGTAATTAATAAAACCTATATTTAAATTTAGAGTTGAATTAAAAGGGGTTCCACAGAATTTCATGGGAATCTTGTTGCTTACCTAAAGAGCCTGGGGGAATCGGGCTTCTTAATGTCCATTGACAAGGTATTACTTTGTGTGTTAAGAAAACTAATTGGACCATGACAACAAACAAGGCTTGGAAAATCCTCTTAACAACTTGTATCTCTTATAGTGTTCCCCTGAGAGAGTGGCATGTAAAGTTTTAGCCCTTTAAACCCATCTAATAATTTGAGATCTAGTCATAATTTAGGGGATTTTTGTGGGCGAGAGTATTTAGAAATCTTGGAAGCCATTAAAGCTTAACTTCTTTGAATTGAAAACAAATTTGGAAATGTTTATACTTCAACCAACATTCATTATGGTGGTAATTGATTATTACCTTTCACGAGGTCCAATTCACTAAAGTTCTTAGGGTGTACACTCTTGAAACATTCAATGAGGTATTCAGACCATTTGGGACTTGTTGACGATGATCCTTACGGATGAACCGTCGGAGTTGTAGGAAACCTTAGGTTAGTGGGATGTGTGTCCTAAGGTGACCTCTAGATTTTAAAGAAGCTGGTTCTTCTCTATAGTGTGAGATGAGGGTTAGAAAAATGAAACAAAACATAAAAATTTAATGGGGGGCGATGCGCTGAACAAACCTCTTAAGAAATCAATCGAGAATGCAACTATCTGAAGAAGGGAAATGGTGAATGATAGAAAAGAGTGGGAAAAAGGCTGCCACAGGCTAAATAATATCACACAAAACACTACCTCAAACCACTTAAGAACAATTTCAAAGATAGTAATAACATTACAGAGATGCACAGTTTCTATGTGAAAATGAAGGCGATCAGAGACAACAAGGATATGTGAAGGATGGAAAAAATGCACCATAGGACATATTATATTACTCCAAAAATTATGCACAGTATTACAATAGAAAAGAGGCAAGATTACTATTACAAAACCCATGAAGAATGCTAGAGCTCCAAGCCCCTGCCTTTTACAGAAGAGGGACTGAGACAGAGAAGAAAACTGACTGACTCACCTCCTTTTGCATGAGACCCAAGTCAATATATATAATCACAAAGAGATAAGGGTGAAATCCCGAAATTGCTTTTCTAACCACTTATAAGATGTAATAAATGAGTACAATCAATGACACCTTGCTTGTAAAAGAATCCTCCTTATGTCCCATGACCTGCAGTAGAGAAAATGATGGCCATACTCATTGAATTCATTCCCAATCACTTTTCAATTGTCTCATTGAACTAGGATTGTTTTCCTTAAATATCACCATCATAGTTTCATCGGTTTCTACATTTCTTAATTGTTGTGTGTCGTGCTCAGTTTATTAGAGCTGGAGATGTTTATTTTATTTTAACCCACCTACCTTCATTAAAAATACTAAATCCTCTCTTTCTTGCATAGAGGATGTTGAGAGATTTCTGAAAAGTCCAATTTTGTGAAAATCGGAGTTCTGGGTCAAAAGTTATGCTCGTTTGAACCTTGGGGTCGCGCATTCCACTCAGGCTCTCACAATCTTAAAAGATCTCAACATTTAAAATTTCTGGTGGGTTTCATGATTATTCCTACATTGAATTGGCCTACCACCAATATTTTGCAACCTACTTTGGTTTCAGATTCTATCTGTGTTGAGCTCTACGTGGAAGCTAAGCGCACCTCTAGAGTCTCCACTTTTCTTGCACCTTTTGAAAGTGCGTCGAGCTGACACATGACACCTTCCGTGGCTCCTTTTTCTTTCCCTTTGAGTTTATAATGGGACTTGTTGTAGATTAATACGAGGATCATTTCCTTGGTGGGCTCCTCATTATTGACTCCACTTGGAAGTCTCGTGGGGTTTTGAGATCTCCTTCTTCCCTTTCAGTTTTGAAACTGGGCTGGACCGACACGTGGCACCTTCTGCGAGTTCGTTGCTTTGCTTCGAGTTGAATCATTCTGGGCTCTGATTTTAATCATGATTTGGCTAAGTTTCTTCCCCCTATTTTTGGAAGCTTGAATTTTTTTGTATTAGTTCGAGATTCTCGAGACTAATTTGATTAATCCAACAGGAATATGTTTGTTATCTAGTTTCAGAGGGCAGTGGAGGAAATTAGATAACATGACCTTTTCTCTAGATCTACGTGTTCATGGTTGTAATCTCTTGAGACTAAATCCAATTTTGATCTCAATAATTCAAACAAAGAGTCCTTTAGGAGGTTATAAATGTTTTTTCATGTAGGACATTTACATAAAATTGTAGTGTACTCACTAAGGTCTTGGTGGAAAGATTAGAAATGGTTTGTTGAATTTTCTTTTCTTAGTTACACTCTCAGTAAAGGGTATGAATGGATTTATCCTTGATTTTGAATGGTTCAAAAGCTCAATGAGAGATGGTCTCTCCATTATTCTACTTTTGTTTGGGATAGGAGGTTCCAAATAGTTTGTAGTGTCATTCTCAAGCCCAATCTTACTCAATTTTTTGGCATTTGTTTTATCAGGGGTTACTATTGGGAAACTACGTGATTCACTTAGACATCTTTAATATCAAATGCCCTCATTGTAGCCATTTTGAGAGTGTGAGGTACTTATTATGGTGTTGCATTAAAGCTCAACATGCATGGGATTGGATTCATGACTTCTTCAAACCATTGATGCCAGAGCTTTTCACATGTCAAATTATCCTTATGGGATATTAGCTTGAACTTCTTGTAAAATTCACACGATTTTGGCATACTTTCCGAGTGGAAATTTTTTTATCTGGAAAGTTTTTTGGATTATGTTATCTGATTCTATAGTTGATAAGAATTTCTCTACTTATAACAAGGCCATGGTGATTTTAAATCTATTCATGCATATTAAAGTGTATGCTAACATGATGGCTTTGGAGGTGGATCATCTCTAAACTTTGCTAGACCATTAGGACAATGCATCATGCAATGTGGCAAGATTATAAGAATCATACTTCACGAGGGGACATGGTCACAACCATTCTTGTAAAGGGTATCATAACCATGTTGGTTGGTGGCCATCATCCTGATACTATTTTCTTTTGATCATGTAGTGATAGGATTGGGTTCCTCAATAAAATATTCTAGAGGAATCCTCCAAAAAATATTATGTGAATAGCTCTGAGTTATACGCATTTTTACTCTTCTCATTTGGAAGGAAAAGTTAGTGTTTCTATTTTTGTATCCCCTAAATTTGTTGGCATGATCTCTTCCACGGGGCATGATCCTGAAAATCGGGTCATGTGGGTTATTTTGGATTTTAATGGATTTTCTTTTGGTGTGCTTAATCCTTATGCTTCTAATGATGGTCCAGAAAGGTCGGCATTATGGCTTTGGTTGGGAGATAATTTTCCTTTTTCCTATTGGTTGATTTACGGTGATTTTAATATGGTTAAACATCTCGAGGAAAAAATGGGGGCCCTTCCTATGTGTTGGTGCATTGGTGAACGTGAAGCTTGGTTTTGTTTTAAAATTTGTTGGAACCTTAATGCCTCTCTTTTCAAAAGGCATCCAGAATTTAATTCTCAAAATTGGTTTACTTGGTCCAATTTTCAAGAAGGACCAACGCATGTGCTCAAAAGGCTTGATCGTGTCATGCTATCTCAATAGTAGGTTTTTGAGTTGGCAGTTAATGGTCATTCTCTAGCCACTTCCTAGCCAGACATTCTTTTGTCAGGTCACACCCCTATTTCTTTCAGAATTACATGGGGTGGGGTCAAACTCAAGGTTCTAAATAATCAATTCTATATGAATGTTTCCTTGCTGAGTCATTTGGGGGTGTTGTATCTTATTGCTAAGATTTGGAATATGGCGCCACGTTTTCCTTATGCTATCAGCTGGGTGTCTTGGTGGAATGAGGTTATCCAACGGACTGCTAAATTTCTTCGCTATTTTGGCAAGCAGGCTGCTCGTGTTCATAAAAGGGTTGACTCTGCTCTTCACTAGGAATTTCAAAGGACAACCCTACTTCTAGAATCTCAACCTTTTGATGTGGCAACTCAGGTTCAAGATTCCCAACTTAGACACCAACTACAAATCATTGAACAACTTAAGGCCAAGGGTGCTCAGGTTCATGCTCGGCTTCATTGGCTCAAAATTAGTGATCAGGCATCCAAAGGTATTTTTAAATCCCTTGGGTCTAGATATGCCAAGGAGGAAATCAAGGCAATCCAATTTGCACATGCTCTGGTCATGACCATACCTGATATCACCTTTGTGTTTGTGGAGTATTACACCTTGGTCTTCCAAGCTCAGCAGCCTTCAGTCGAAGGTTAAGTTGCGTTGTAACAATTTACTGAAATTATCCCGAGCAAGCCAACTCAACAGGAGAGGAAAGCCTATGAAACCTCTCTCACTTTGGAAGAGCTTCATGGTGATCTTCTTTGTCTTACTCATTACAAATATCATGGGTTAGATGGTTTTCTGTGTGAGTTCTACAAAGCTACTTGGCATATTGTTGGTAATGATCTTCTACAAATGTATTAAGAAGCCTTGCAGAATCATTCCCTTGGAGATATTATTAATAAAGGTAATATAAATTTTATCCCTAAAGTTAGGAATCTTGAGTTGATTACAAGCTAAAGGCCTATTACTCTTCTCAATCCTTCCCTAGATCGTGCAACTAGAGAAAACTGGATTTGTGAAAGGCCGTTATATCCTGGATAACCTTATTGTAGTTTGGGAGGGTATGGAATGGGCCCCGTCTTCTCTCCAGAGGGTGATTTTCTTGAAGATTGATTTTGAGAAGACTTATGACCGAATTGAATGGCCTTTCATTCTTGCTATACTTCGTGCTTTGGGTTTTTTCTCTATCATTCTCAATGATGTTCAAACTTTATTTGGAAATGCCTCCTCTTGTCTCACTATCAATGGTCATCAATCCCCTTCAATTGGGTTGTTTCAATCTATTAGACAGGGTTGTCCTCTTGCTCCGGCTCTCTTTGTCCTAGTTGCAGATGCTCTTAGATATCTCATCACAGGCAGAGCTGAGTGCGGGCACGTCTGAGGCATATTTATCCCCAATCACAAGACTCAACTTATCAATGGTCACTTTGATGATGACTCCTTTCTCACTCTAGCTGAATCTGAATAGAAAATTTAGGAAACCTACTCTTGTTTAGATATTTTTTTGTAAAGCTTCACGATCTAATGTTCAATTTGCTAAGTCTCTAAGGTTTCACCAAAGCCCTTGGCCTATGCCAGATTGGTTAGCGGCTTACCCTTGGAAATGGATTCGACGAGGAGAAAGATTTCAGTTTCTTGGTATCCCATTTCCTTTTGATTGTGATTTTTCTACTTTATGGAAATTCACCATTGATTGGGTTCAAAAAAAGGTACAAAAATGGGTCTCTTGACCCTTGTCCTTACCTAGAAAATTCCAAGTGTGCTCTAAGATTTTGGCTGCTACTCAAGTTTACTATGCGGCCTGTTTGTGTCCTTCTCGAGCATCCTTTGAAAATATGGCTAAGCTATTAAGAAACTATTTATGGTCGAGTTACAAACAAGGAGGTTTTCACTGGGTGGCGTGGGAGATTTTCACGCTACCATGGGACTAGCGTGGTATGGGAATTATTGATGTGTACAGACAGAGCATCTCTCTTTGTGCCAAGTGGGTAATTCGAAGCATTCATGGTAACAAAGCTTGGAAAATTTTATTACGACACTGTATCTCTTCTGGCTCTCCTTATGGTAAGAAATGCTAGAAGAATATTGGGTTTCACACTTTAATTATCACTAGATTTCTTGTTAAAATACCTGGTACCTCCGTGGTGAAGAGCATCAAGAAAGCTTTCGAGGTAGTCAAACATCTTATGTGGTGGGTTGGTGATGGCTTCTGCTCTGGCCTCTCCTTCAATGCTAATAACATCTGGTGGTCACCTGTTTTCTCATAAGACAACTTGCCCCTTGCAGAGTTTCCTAATGTCAAGGCGTTGAGACTTGCTAGGAAAGGGATTTCGACAATAAGAGATCTGGTCTCCAAAAGAGATTGGATCCTAAACATAAATTTCAGCTTGCCAACTCAGATTTTCTCTTTGTGCTTAAAATTCAGTCTCTGATGCCAAATGTGATGTTGAATAAGCTTGGGCTACAACCACCCTCTAATTGGTGGAAGGATTGGAGATGGAATTTGGATATTCCTTTTCTTAATTATAACTTGGGGGTCATCTATTCCCTTCTTTCCCCTGTTTTTCTCGTCATTGACAAGCTTAATACCAAATGGAATTTGCATTCTTCCCCTACCACTTGGTTTAACCACCTCAAGCATGCTTGGAATCCCCTGTTCGACCCTAAGTTGAATTTATTTCTCTGGTGTTTAATCTACCAAGGCCTCCCTTTAGGGGAGCGGTTAAGCCATATTGGTGTCCTCAATCCCAAATGCTTCTACTGTGGTCATCCAGAGTCTTTTAAGCATGTGTTCTAGTTTTTTCCCCATGTTCAAAGTGCTTGGTGCTAGATCCACTCCCTTTTCCAGCCTTTTTATCCTGAGTTTTTTTACTAGAAGATGACTTTTTTTGGAGATTATGCGAACTGGAATGATTACATTGCTTTAATTTGGAATTTTTTCCATTCGGTTATTCTCTTTCAACTTTGGAAGGCTAGGAATAATGTTTTTTTCCATAAATGTGAGCCCACTCTGGAACTTTTTGTTAACAAAAAGGTGGCAATTATTTCTTCTATGTGCATGCAGATCTAGGCTTAGGCTTAAAAAATGGCTCTGGAATTTTCTCACTTACAGAAGCTGCTTGATCATTGGGGCCATGCACCTTGTACCATGAGTTGGATCATCTATTCCCTTCTTTCCCCTATTTTTCCTGTCATTGACAAGCTTAATACCAAATGGAATTTGCATTCTTCCCTTACCACTTGGCTTAATAGCCTCAAGCATGCTTAGAATCCCGTGTTCGACCCTAAGTTGAATTTCTTTCTCTGGTGTCTAATCTACCAAGGCCTCCCTTTAAGGTAGCGGTTAAGCCATATTGGTGTCCCTAATCCCAAATGCTTCTGTTGTTGTCATCCATAGTCTTTTAAGCATGTGTTACGGTTATGTCCCCGTGCTCAAAGTGCTTGGTGTTGGATCCACTCCTTTTTCCAGCCTTTTCATCCCGATTTTTTTACTAGAAGACGATTTTTTTTAGAGATTATGCTAACTGGCCTGCTTACTTTGCTTTAATTTGGAATTTTTTCTGTTCGATTATTCTCTTTTAGCTTTGGAAGGCTAGGAATAATGTTTTTTTCCAGAAATGTAAGCCCACTCTGGAACTTTCTGTTAACAAAAAGGCGGCGATTATTTCTTCTGTGTGCATGCAGATCTAGGCTTAGGCTCAAAAAGTGGCTCTAGAATTTGCTCACTTACAACATTTGCTCAATCATTGGGGTAATGCACCTTGTACCATGAGTTGGGTCCCTCTAGACGACGATCCACGCCCTCCTCCGTTAGCTCCGCCTCCTAGATGTCGCAACCGCTCTCACAACCACTCTCGAATTTCTCGATCTTCTCCTCCTTGGGCTCGCCCTTCCTCTTCCAGGCTCGGATGGAGTCCTCCTACATGAGAAAAAGTCTGTCCGCCAACTCTTCAAACTAAGGTTCTCCTCCTGGGGGAGCGTCTACATTTGGTGGGTCACCTCCTTCTGGTTGGGGGATTATGGTTCCGCTCAATATGCATATGTCATATTAGGATGGTTGGATGGTTGACCCACCCCCCCCACTGATGAGCCTAAAACAATTGCCTTTTTTCCACCGAGATATGATCCGCCGCCACCTCCTAATTTTGTTGTTGCGTGACTTAATATAGTCACTTTTTTGGTCGATTTTGTTTTGCCCTCATGGTCGTTCTCGTTGACCTCGTGGTTGTTCTTTATTGCCCTCGTGGCCATTTGTTTTTTGTAGCCTTTGTGGCCTTTTTTGTGTTGTTATGTTGGACTTTGGGCCGTGCTCACTGCTAGCCACCCCCTACTATGTAACACTTTGTATTATTTGTTAATATAATATAAAGGCGGTTCCAGTAGTATAGGATTGGGTTCAACCATGTGGACATGACAAGTACCCGCTTATGGTGTATCCATTTCCTCACATATGGGCATTCTATATGGTTAGTAGATTGATGACCTTGATGATAAATATATTGTTAGTGAAGAATAACACTAGTTGGGAATGTGTCCCAGAGGGCGATGACCTTCTTGATGTTAATTGGGGTTCCTAACTAAATGATTGGAGTTTGTATGTTGCTAGCTTTCTTACCCTTTCTACTTAATTATTTGTTACTTTTATAATATTTGGATGATGTAACATTTAACTATGTAGACCACTAGTATTTTTCTAATGTTAGTATTATTCCTCAGCCATGTGATCGAGTATGCTTACCTTTGGAGGCACGATTCCTTATCCTCTATTTACAAAAATAAATTGAATAATCGCTAAATATTAGTTTAATATATTAAACTCAAAATGAATTTTCCTTCCTATTGAAACATATCAATAAATTAATCAAAAGTCAATACAATGGTTACAATAAAATTCATTTTAAAAAAAAGTTACATTTGAACGTGATCATATATAGACATATATTTAAGCAAATTAAATTAATTTGGGTACACTCAGCTTATGCTGAACGTATCTAGTCGGTACGTTCTTATTATCTTGCCACCGTGGAATTTAACTTGTCAACAAATGTAAACTCTAAATTTACTCCGTTAACTTATTTCTGTTATCTGTCAATCATCCCAGATTCGGGTACCTTCCCGGGTTTTATTTGCTCCGGCATCCCAAATTCCCATTTCTTTAAATTTTATTATAGGTTTTCCCAAGAGCTTTCATATCAACCACATTTTGATATTTGAATTTCTATATTTCTTTTGAGATTTTTACAATAGGTTTATTTTATTTTCTTGTTAGATAATTTTTCTTCCTGATTATTTTAGTGGTCTAGGAGAAACTATTTGAGTTTGACATTGATGGAGGGATGATTTTCATATCTACCAAACCACCATTGGGTATTTTAAAAATATTTTTACAACCTTTCTTGCCCCCCCCCCCACACCCCAACGTTTCCATTTATAGGGGTTTTCAACATTCAATATCATGTCTCTTATGGCTTTTCATAAGGTGGATTGGAATCATATACACAAATAAAATTGATGAAAGAAAACTTGTTGATGGAGGTTGAGATATATTTGTTGCAACTTTGGAATAAATAGAACTGGAACGTGAATGCGGGTATAGAGAACATATGTTTTTGGAAAATTAGTCTAATGAAAAGATTAAAATCTCAGCTTGAAGAATAAAATAAAGACTTTGAGTCAGCAGGTAAAATATATTGGAAAAGAACTTCAAGACACTAAAACGTAATTAAGTGTTGTTTAACATATTTAGTGGAGGGGAGGATTATGGATGGGCATACAACTTTGCCTATATTATGTACAACAAATATTACTTGATGAATATGTGTTTTGCTTATTTTCTTAAATTTTAATAGATTCATCTATCGTTTTAGTAGAGTAACATAGCTAGTTTTTGGACAAAATAATCATAATTTTACTCAAAGGTATGTCTGAATGCCTTGCTTCATTTAATAATATTATTGGTACTTAAAAAAAAATTATTGAGTTTTCATCTTTAAAGATTTGTAGGTCCAAGATATGGTATCTTGTAAAATGTTACATGGTCCAAAACACACCAAATCAATTGCCATTGAATCATATAATATGTGACTGTCACAACAACTATTTGGCAATTCATATTTATATTAGCTTACATGAAGACCATGCTTGTGAAAATAGAATACACTTAATCACAAATGGATGCCTCAATATGTTTTTACTTATTTGTGGAACAATTTGTTTACGTGTAAATTTGTACTTATTGGGTAGACAACAAGTTGACAGACTATTGTTTCAAATATATAAAATTGCATAGTAATTCTTGTAAGTATACTAATGTTGTCTAACATGAATTAGCTATAAACAAGGATTTACATATGTTGCCTATCACATATTATTTATAGTGAATAAAATAAAATAAATAAATTGATGCAATTGATAAGCAATGCCACCAGAGCATTAAAAAAATGATTAGGTTAAAAGAGAAAGAAATACATTGTCATTGCCATGAATCTCCAATATAACAACTGCAAGATCTTAAATAAATGTTTATAGGTTTTGAAGGATGTGAATAGTTGTTAAGAGGAAATGTGAGTAGTTTTCGTATACTTAAAAGATTCTATTCTTGTATACAAAAATCCATAAAATTAAAAAAAGTGTTTTCATATACACACACATTTATAGTTATAAAATTGTATTATTTTATGTTGTTAATTATAGGTGCACACTATTCTATTTGATGTACTACTTATACACCATTGAGGGTCCCAATAAGTAGGTGATGCCTTCAAAAACTCTATTCACATATAACAAATACCCCCCAAAAAAATCCTCATTCATTATATAGACCTAACTTCCCTATAAGGGTTTGGAGGCAAAATATAATTCTAGTTATCGGAAAAGAATTTCAAAATTGTGTGCGAGATTTTCAAATCACTAGATCTAAAAAAGAGAAGTTATTTGATTTCACATGTGCCACGTTTACTTAAACCATATAGTTTCCATATTTGAAGTGTATAATTTTAGTCTCAAAAGAATGTGTGCATGTGTGTGGTTTATGCGATGTTATTGATTTGATGTAATTTATGGGCTCTCTATCTTTTTCTAAAAATCATGTTTCTATTGTTTAATGTTGTCTACGTTTATTTCTAGATTTACATGAAATCAAATACTTTCCTAAATACCATAGGTTTTATTTTACTATTTAGGGATTATTATTAGATCTTACTTCATGATGGTACCCCTATTTGTATTAGGGTTGTATATCTCCTCTATAGATTCACCATGTTTCTCACACCTAGTTGTGAAACCACTCCTAAATGTATCTTATCTAAGGCCATATTGAAGGACACAAAAGCCAAAAACAACCGTATTACAACCATTGCAAGCATGTAACTAACTACCTCCACCTCCTTTAAATGATGAGGAAGACTATAATGACCCCTCCAATTGGGAGACTACCTCTATCAATGAGCCCATCTTCCAAATTGATATGATCCCTACAACCATTTATGTTAGGGATATGAATGAAAATAATCATATTGTTACTTGGAAATAATGGAATTTTTCTTGATGAAAATGATAGCAATATTATTTCTAGGAAAGTTTCTATGAACCATAATGTCCTTCTATTTTACAAAATTATAATATGTTAGGTAAAGATATTACTTTCTTGGGACAACATTCCATGTGTCTTATCATAGTGATAGTTATTTAAATCCACGTGTTAGGAATCCACTTATTTCTCATAAGATTTGTATAGATCTTCCTAAGCTTACTTTGCCATGTGTACACCTTCTCAATCTATTAGTATCCCAACTAAGAAACTATAATACATGGTCTAATCCCTAGGGGAATTACACAATGAAGTCAAGATCCTATGCTTATCTTCTAAATGATTCACAAGTTTAGTTGACGACTGTGTTTCTGATCAACCAATAGAATGTGACATTTACAATGCTACATTAACATTTGGATTTCATATGAATAATTTCATCATATTCATAGGAAAAGAGGACCCTAATTTGACTTTGTAGTGGAAGGGACATTGTCGCTACACTTATATATTGTTTCCATACTTGAGCCATCCAAGTGAGTATGGATGAGGATATGCTAAAGTAGGAAGTGCCAAATAATAAAAAAGAGTCAAATGATGATAATTCTTTGAATATTTAGAATTTATATAATCAAAATTCTCAAATAATAATTCTTTGAGTATTCTAATGAATATTAAAATAGAACTAATAATATTTATTTCATGAATAAAAGAGGAATATGGATCATAGCACAAGGGGAGCTCCCCCAATGATTCAATAATTCTTGCGAATGGTGAAACTCTAAGGCCACATTTTGAGCCTATGTTTGAATCTAAAGGCACATGGAAGAGAACAATATCTTTTCATTAGTCTCAAAAAGTGTTAAAATATTTTCACGACTAAAAAAAAAACATTTCTAACATTCCTTAAGTGAAATAAAATAATAACTCTTTTAAAATGCTACATAAGAGTGACGCAAGAAGACTAAAGACATGGATACCGAAACAACACAATCTTCCAATTGAATAACATAGGGTGGTATTGATTATAGAGGGAGTAAATCTAGGTCGAGGAATCTTAGGCATAGGGGAAATACCAAAAAGGTACTTAAAAGACTCGAGGCAATTACATGCAAGACATATAGGTGAAGAGACCAACACGTTTTAATCTCTCTTCTAAAGGAAGACTTTGATAGCTAAGCGACCATTAAAAATGTTTAAAAATTAGGCTCTAATAGGGAATTCCATACTCCATTAAGCCTAACAAGCCAAGTATTGGGCAAGGAATGTAAGTTCCAACATAAATTAAAATTGCAAAGAGAATAAAAAGCAGGTTCATAACATGGTAAATTTTAGTGGTGAATCTTCACTAATTCATGAATATTTACATTTTCTAAATTTGTATTTAGCAATTTTGAGGAATTGTACGGAGCAACATTTCACCTAAATTTTTGGGATGTGAGTTATTTTTGCAGGTCGACTCACCTAGTGTTTAAAATAAATTTCATAATTATACGTGTATATCGTTGTTACCTCAAAACACCAATTGGGTACATTCTCCAATATATTACTAATTAAAAATATAAGCATCTGTGAAATTCAAAGGCTCTTACATAAAATATTCCTAACAAACGAGCTCAACCACATAGTTTAGACGCATGATTGCAGACACCCGACGAATGAACTCTACCACATAGTCCAAACGCATGACTGCAGACACCCGACGAACAAGCTCAAACACATAGTCCAGATGCATGACTGTATACTCTAGATGCATGATGACATAGTCCAGACACTCGACTGCAATTTTTCTAACATGTGGCCTTATAATCCAGACGCCCTACTGCATATTCCAGATGCTCGACTAAAAAAACAAAATGCCCGACTACAAAATCAAGACACCCAACTATAAAATCCAGATGCCCAACTACAAAATCCAGATGCCCGATTGTTTATTAGGGTTTGAGCTAGAAGATTGAAACTTATCATTCATTTATTAAGTGGGAAGGAAAGGGAAGTTACTTTTTTACAATGTAACACATTCAACTGAAGAAGTGCAAGGTTTGAAGTAAAATGGTTAACATTCTTTCTTCATCCATGAAAACAATTTATCTTTGTTGTGTTATCTTCATTATAGTATGAAATTGATGTAATGTCGGATCCGTCATGCATAGTTAATTTTCATGTTTATTTGGAAGTTTTAATTGCATATATATTTTTATTAACTGTCACTAGATAGATTACGTAGTTGTACGGTAGTATATATAGATGGGTGTTTACATGCACAGATGCCTGGTTGCATATGTAGGTGAATGTTTACATGCATCGACTCCCGATTGCATACATAGACGAGTGTTTGTGTGTAGGTGTTTGTCGTCTATTGATTATGTATAAATGACTCATCTGCACTTGTAGATGTCTGCTTACTGGGCTTCCATGTAGTTAATTTTATGCACTTATAGGACTCCACTGCTTTGGGACTTCTCACCATTTCAAATCCATAAGAGAACTCATAAGGTAGGTCAAGTAGTCACTACAACATTATATTTGAGTCTTTTAGAAGGGAAAAACATTGGAATTAGGAAGGTAGAATAATTTAATCAATAGAAAACCAAATACATTACCATCTAAATCATTTATATTGCACTATGTTCCCTTCAAGACATTTTTTTAGTTGTTCCTGCATGTTTTTCTCTTAGATGAACATAATGGATCAAAACTTCGAGGAAAAACCTTTGAAATTGAATAATTATTATCTTCTCATTTTTGATAGCATGTAGTCCAAACCATCCAATTGAACATATAAGATATCCCTTGAATAATTTGTGTCCATGATGGTATGCCATATTTGTTACAAGTAGCAACATACTCATAATTTAGTGCCAAGCGACAAGGTAGAAAGTTGTACCAATGCTGAAATTTTGTCAACATTAATAACCATGGTCAATTAAGGTTGAAATTCATGGAAAAAAAAAATTGATGGCCAACGAATCAAGAGCCTAGTAACATAGAGTAACGCATTCTAGGGCACGCCTACCATCACTCACTCTAAACCACAAGGAGTAAACCCCCTATAATCTTGGACTATGTTTGAACGCCCCATGCCACACATTGTAATTTAATCAAGAATCAAACTTGAGACTTGGGTGACCTAATTCGTTGGTCCCATCCACCCAAGCCAACCATGGGGACTAAAGATCATGGAATTTTGTTTAGAGCCTTCAAAACATTCCATCATTTCATTTTGGCTCAATGGTAGGGATAGTTATTATATATTTGATTTAGGACTAAAAACTCTCACACAATAAATGTATAGAAAAACATTATCATGGATAATCTTGCGAATTTTGTATTCTTTTATTTTTATAATGTGTTTCTATACATAGAAGAGAATTTCATCCTACATCATCTCTACTCAACTAAGTTTTTATTTTTAAAGGACTTATTTACCCATAAAATTATTTTGAATTCCTATTAGATCTACTTACATTGTATCAAATAGTTCATATGCCTTCATAAATATTTCACATTTTACTTACATGTCTACCAGGACATTCAAAACTATAACATGGTCAATCTTTATCCTTCTGTGGGATGAAATTAGGATATTCCATGTGATAATTTCTTGTTCAATCATTTGGTCCAATAATATTTTTGTACTCCCATTAAAATTATGCAATTGGCATACATGTGTATAATTGTATTTTGTGAATTTTTCTTATAGAAAATCTACAAGTCCCTCTAATTGATGTGAGACTGAATTTTCTTACCCTCTAGAAGGGATTTCTTTGAAATGTAAGCCTAGAATAGCTGAAGACATGTGTAGAGAGTTTCTTGGGGGGTTTAAGTGCATGAAATGGAAATTGAGATTGGTTGTGGATGATGATGGAGTTGGCATTAGTAATTGTTACTTTATACTCAATTCTACATTTAATGCCACAATGTTATTGAAACAATGTCAATATAATTTGTTATCAAAAATGGTTTTATGCTTTCTTCTTTAACCATGACCTATCCTATCTTTTTAAGGGGAATGTAGATTGAATAATAGGAAAAAAAATTAGTGAACCCAAATGATGATCAACTTGGAGGCCAAAGTTCTATCCAACAGGGAGTGGTGTAACAGTTCTTAGATTTCCTGGTAATTGGGAGGTCCAAGGTTCAAATCTCGGCTCCATGTTAAGGCGGCCTACTACCGACGGTTTGGATACCCTGGTGATAGAGCACCACGATAATGTGGTTTAATCTGTGGGCTAGCCGAGAGCTTAAACTTCCATCCTTAGATAGTTCCACAACTGGTGTGGGTTGGTAATGCCACAAAGGGCTAGGGCCCTCTTCCTAGGTAACCTCAACAAAAAAAATGGAGGCCAAAGTTCTATTACTTTTCAGGACAATAGGTTATGCTTATAACCAATCTATGGGTTTTGGTAGATTTCGTTGAATGACACTCTTTAGAAGGTTCTTGATATTATTTATAGACATGCTTATACAAAACCATCGTATTTTCCAATGTTTGTCCTTGTTGATTCACAATGTGTGTCAGATTTTGTCTATAACCCACAATTGTTAGATACAATTTTCACTTAAAATAACATGGCACATAAAAAATATCACAAATCACAACGCCTTACAATACAAAAGAAATCAATTAATATTTGAAATAATGAAATGCAACGTTTAACATTTATTGCAATCTCCACAGTATGATACTTCGAGTACATTTGCATATCCCTTGCGTTTTGTGTCTATTGGTGATACTAGTAACTATTGCATCAAATTCTAAATGTTTGCATCGGATTTCACGAGGAATACCGACTTCATTCCATATTAACATCACATCCTTCGATTTGGACATCTAGTGCTTCTTACCTCTTTCATTCTATTTATATTTCTATTGAAGTGATGATTACACCTTTAATTACAATTGCTAACAAATATACAAATTGAAAGAAAGAATGAATTCAAAAAATATATAAATATTTTATAGCTATAACACAAACTTTTTTTAAATGGCTGGACAAATAAAAACCTTGAACTACACTTATCATTAATTTGGCTCACTTGTCTCATTTCATACGTGGAAGGTATTGTGAGGGATTTTGGCTTTTCTATTTTCAAAGTGGAGTTACTCCCCTCACGCATCGCTTGAATTTTAATAACTTTTTCTATCCTTTGTGTTTCATGGAAGAGCCAAAAACTTTATTTTTTAAAAGGTCAAACCAGGGATGTGATTCGACAGCTGATCTCACCCGTCAAACCAAAATCTATGACGTAATTGATTTGAAACAATCCGTCCATCTCTGTTAAATACCTTTTATTTATTTAAAAAATACATTATTTTTTAAACTGTAATTACAAGTGTTGAGTAAATTTTAGGGATTATATGCTCAATATAAACACATTTTGAATCAAATATGCTCTTTAAATATAGATGTAAGGTTGCACTTATATTTATATTGAAAGTGTTCATAATGATAATAATGATTTTGTCAAATTCTTTCACGTCAAAAAGAGACAAACTGACTATTTCACAAAGTGTAAAATACGATTAAAACAGGGAAAAACGTTCGAGACGAGCGTCAAATATCAGCTCTAAGCCTCAAACTCCACCTATTGCAATTTCAGATTTCTCTAGAGCTCTCACTTACCCTTCTCCGGGAATTGAGTTTATTAGTTGCAATTTGCAAACGTATATTCTTTAACTATTATTTCTTTCTCATAATATACAGATGCCGCTCTTTATTAGCTGCTAAAAATTCTTCAATAAACTGCTGTAATAAATCTGTGCGGTACAAATCTAATACATCTATTTATTACACGCTGACAATAAGGACAATCGGAGAAAGGGCAAAAGGGATACAGATAATGCCGTTCCCACAGCTTATCCACTATATATAGCTAAACCATAAAACAGAAGATCAGAACAGAGTGAAGGCAAACATGGCCTCTCTCACCTGCACTGTGCCCTCCTTGTAAGCATAAATTCTTACTCGAATTCACCAATGAGTAATATATTTTACGGGTTTTCCTGCAATTTTGAAAAACTGCTTAATAAATTTGATGGGTATCGATGCGATTCTGCATAGAGCTTAATCTATCTGATGGGTTTCAATGTAGCTGTGTATACATGCTTAATATATTTGATGGGTCTCAATGCAGTTGCGTATATATGCTTAATATATTTGATGGGTGTTAATGCAGTGCTCTGAGAAGCACATTCCTGGGCGAAGACTCTGGCCTGAGAGCCTCCACACAGAGGCCAACAAAAGTTTCTGTACCTTATAGAAGGTTGGTAATGAATGCAAAGGGGCCAAGATTGGAAAAGAGTCCAGGATTGGAAAAAAACCAGTGGAAGTGCCATCCAATGTGGAGGTTTTATTGGAAGGTCAATTTATTAAAACAAAAGGGCCCCTTGGGGAGCTCTCTCTCACATACCCAGACGAGGTTAAGGCAGAGAGGGAGCTTTCTGGGCTTCTCAGAATTTCTAAGGCAGTGGACAATAGAAGAGCTCATCAAATGCATGGACTATTTCGGTACTATTATTTTTAAACTTTGTTGAAAAAAGCCAATGCTGTAGATTGTTCAGAATTAATTCTCTGGTTGCAATGTTTATCTTCATTTTTGTGTAACTATACGTGATTACTGTGGAAATAATTCTTGTAACTAATGCAAAATTCGTTTCTCTTTTTGAATTTGAAACACTAAAGGGCAATGAATTTCTGCGCTTTACCTTCTTTGTTTTGGCATTTGGGGGCTTCTTTTAATTTGTTTTGGTACACACATCTACATTTATGATAAGTTACATTGTTTCAGAAAAAGGGACAGAGAGAGATTGAAGAAAACCATTACCACGGGTCTGAAACATTGGACAGAGTAGCACAGACCCAAGTTAAATGAGTCTTTGCTATTCTTGAATTTTCGACGACTAGACCAGCAGCATGAATTTTGAATAATGTTGTCATCAACAAGCAGTCAACCAGTATGGCACCCACTAATCTTAAATTTTTTTAGATACCACATAATTTACGTCTCTATTTGAATTTAATTTTTCTAGGGAAAATGAATTTCTGTGCTTCGTCTTCTTTGGTAGCTTTTGGTTTTTTAGAGGCTTCTGTGAATTTGTTCCTATTGGCACATCCACATTTTCATGAACCACCCATAACATTGTGTAAGCAGAAGAGCCTTACAAAAGCCATCACCATGAGTGCAAAAACATTGGATGTAGTCGTTACCAACACATAAGATCCAAGTTTATATGGCTCTGTGCTTTTCTAGAATCCTTCACTGCCTTTTGACAAACACCCTCAACCACTAGGGATTATGTACTAGCCTTAAAAGCCTTGGTGGAAGATGGGCTGGGAAAAATTACAAGGTTCATCTTGTGGGTGATTCATCTTTTGTTGAGAGGTCAATTATAAAACTCACCCACTGGTCAACTAAACCAAAGGTAAGAGAACCTGTAACAGTACTCACGAAGCAAGTGTAGAGTACAGGTAAGAAATATCATCTTCAGCTAGGGAGCTAGGGTTTGATGCATAGTATAGGAAATCTCTGAATATTTTTGTTCCATTTTTTTTTTAATAGATTTATTACAAATCATTCATCCCCATTGGATTCAAGAAGAAGAATTCATAGCGCAAACAGGCAAGAGTAGACCCCCCCACCCCCTCTTTTTTTTCGATAAGTTCTCTTAGGATGGAGATCAATGGCAAGTAAAAACGATTTGGAGGATATCATTGAAGATGCAGAAAAGCAAAGAAAGGTGGCAGAATAGAAGGCCAGAAGTGGGAGTTTAGAGGCCATGGGGGAAAATCAAGTCTTAGTATTCGATCACACCAAGTTGGGAGATAAAATCATGAAGCTTGAAAACAAAGGTCTAATATGTAGGTTTCTAAGTGCACAACTCTCTCTTGAAGGCCTCTATGAATGAGCAAAGTAATATTGGAAAACGCTAGGAGAGTATGAAATAAGTTCTTGCCGCCAAGGGTAATTTGTAGTGATATTTGCGAACGCAAGTGATAGGAAGAATTTTTCAAGGAGTACTACGGTTCTTTTGTAATGCAAGATTCTTCATGAAACACTAGTCTCTTGGTTTCAAACCTACAAAAGAAATACCAACTAGGGCACCAATATGGATAAGATTATATGCTCTTGCGCATGAGTTTTGGATGGATTATGTTGTTGAGAGCACATGCAATGTTGTCGGAAAATTTGTGTGTACTTCAAAGGCCACTGGAGGCAGAGGAACAACAAACTATGCAAGGATATTTGTAGATTTGGATTTGGATCGACTCCTTATGAAAAGCATTACATTGAAAACTAAAGGAATAGAGTGGCTGCAACCAATTGATTATGACTGCTTCCCCCTTCAATATGGTGCTTGGCACGAATACGGGCATTTGGTTCATGATTTTCCAACCGTTTCCACATTCTATGGGACCCCTTGGAAAGGAAATACACGGTGAAAAGCACAGGGAGGGGAATACAAGGTAAGGAAAAATAAAGTCAAGAAAAAGCAACCTCAATTGAAGAGGTGACTTATGTGGCGAAAGAAACATCTTTGGAAAAAACAACCAACCAAGTGAAGGAAACTCCAAAAAAAAAGGAAAGCAATGAGGATTCTATCTTGGAAGGATATGCTTTCAAATGCAACATAGAAGACATTCTAAACGAATCTGCATGAGAAAAGCAAAAAGCAACACTCAAGCAAAATCAAGCACAGAAAAGGAATTCTTAGCAACAACAAGACAAAGCACCAATCATTGAGGATGCCCAAGACTATGTAGTAGTGCAAGAACAAAGCAAAATCAAGCTAGCTTTTGGTGAAAAGAAATCCGTGGACATAGGGCAATAAAGAAGAGGAAGAGATTCCACACATGACAAAATTCAAAACAAGACTATGGTAGAAGTGGCTTCAAATTCTTAGTCCCAACTTGATGACATGCTGGTGAGAACCATAAAGCGAAAATCAAATTAATGAAGGTCATCTCTTGGAACATGCATGCCTCTTTCCAAGGGAAGAATATTGAAAAGCATGAAACCAGATATAGTGTGCTACTACGAGAGACAAAAATGGAGGTTGAGGCATTATGTAAGATTAGCCAAGGAGTATAAAGTGGGAAAGATTGAAGGAGTGGACACGGATGACCACTCTGGCAGATTAGCTCTTCTATGGAAGCCATTTGTGGAATCTTATGCCACTTTGGACAAATCCAAGATTAGTGTGGACATAGAACTCAAAGCCTGAATGCCAATCTTGAATTCATGCTAATGTCTTGCTACGAGCAATGAGTAGGCAACCAACAAAGCTCATAATTTGGTTGACATAATCCATTGTGATGCTATTAGAAGTTTGGACAAAGGGATTTTAGTTGGGGACTTTAACACCATTTTGGAGGAAGTAGACAAGTAAGGTGGTATCGCGTAAAGAAGTCAGGATGTTTTTTCTGTGCAGAATCTCATTCCCAACATGGAACCCTAGGACATCAAGCCCAACTATGGCCGGCCAACTTGGAGCAACAAATGCCAAGGAAAGGACCCCATCATGGAGTGATTAAACAAATTCTTAAGAAATACCAGGTGGATTGACCAAAACTGGGTCTTGACATCTGCAGTCCTAAAAGATGGAGGTTCAAACCACTAGCCAATTTGTTTGTTGATGGAGGACATTTTCCCTTAAAATTGCCCCTTCAAATTTGAAAAGACTTGGTTAGCACGAGGGTTTTGATGAGATGATCCAATGGTGGAAAAATGCCTTTGATAGAAGAGCATCGAAGATGTTTATCCTCGCTGAAAACCCAAATTTTCATAAGCCTTAACCCAAAGCTTGGATTAAGAGCACATTTAAAAAAATCTTGACTCACAAAGAATTCTTAGAAAATAAGAGTGATTAAGGATTCAATTGAGGATGGTAGGGTGTTGGAGCATCATGTAAAAATAAATGGAGAAGTCATTCAATATTTCAATTCCATTCTTGCATTATATGATTTTGATACGGAGGAGGGTCAAAGCACTCTATTAGAACAAATCTGGGAACCCCTAATCTGGTCTCAGAAGTTAGCGACAATTCCCTTGGAATGAAGGAAGCGGTCAAAAAGTTGTTTTCGGCCTGTAGGGGAAAAAGGCTCTTGATCCTAATGGTTTCCCATTCTTCTTCTTTCATCACTTCTAGGAATTTGTGGGGGAGGATGTAACACAACATGTGGAGGAATCCAGTCTGTCTAAATTTTTTCTAAAAGCCATGAACTCAATTTCCTCCATTTATTTCTAAGATGGAGGAAGCCAAATTGCTTGACAAATCTGTGCCAAGATTTTTTTTCAACATGATTTGCATTATACTTTTGAAAGTTATGCCCAATAGACTAAAAATTATCCTCTAAACATTAATATCCCAAGAATAGGCAGTTATGTCAAGGTAAGACAAATTCTGGATGTCATCGCTATCATGCACAAACTACTCCACTCCCTTAACCAAAGCAAAAAGGTGTAGGCTTTTCAAACTAGATATTTTGAAGGCCTGTAATAGGGTTAATTGGAGCTTCCTAGATCAAGGGCTAAGTAGATTTGGTTTCTAGGATCATTGGTGTGATTGCATAGGAACTTGCTACTCCATGCCCAAGTTCTTTGTTGTTTTCAATCAAACTCCTTAGGGCTTTTTCACTTCAACAAGAGACCTTAGATAGGGAGACCCTCGTTCCCTCTATTTTTACGTCGTCATGTTAGAAGCCATGTGACCTACCTTAAAAGAAGAGGAGAAGGGAAAATATGAAAGGGCTAAAAAATATACAATCAGACAGGAATCGCGCATCTTCGTTTGTGGACAATACTCTCTTGGTGGCCAATCCATTAATTCGACAGTGCAAACACATAAGTGAGATTTTAAGAACCTATAAATGAGCTTCGGAACAAGCCATCAATAGAGGTAAGACTAAAGCTTATTTTCTTAAAGTAAAGCCCATTGAACATGATTTCTTGACCTGTAAACTCCTAAAATTGCTTGCTTAATATAATTCATAGAAGCGCAATGTGCTTATTTACTTCAAATTGATAGATTAAATGCTTAATGAAACTTAGAATATGTGTAACATGATGTTGGGAACATAACAGTACTGAAACATGAAAGAGGCCTTAGAAAGGGATAGGGAGACCTCCTTTCCCCATATATGTAGATCATCATGACAGAAGCCCTGTGGGGCACTGTAAAAAAAGAGAAGGTAAAATATGAAAGGGCTAAAAATATCCACTTAGACAGGTAATCATGCATCTCCGTTTGTCAACGACACTATTTTGGCAGCCAATGCATTAATTCAAGAGTGCAACCACATAAATAAGCTTCTAAGAGTGTATGAATGAGCTTTGGGACAAGGCATTAATAGAGGTAAGCCAAAAGTTTATTTTCTTAATGTAAAACCCAATGACCTTGCATTTTTGATCTGTAAACTCCTAAGATTGGTTGCTTAATGGAATTCACAGAATCACAATGTGCTGTTCTATTTCGAAGTTACTTCAAAATGATGGATTAAATGCTTAGTTGAAACTTAGAATCAGTGTACTATGCTGTTGGGAAAATAACAGTACTGAAACATGAATGAAAATCAACATGAATGACAAGCATAAACCATGAGGACACTAACGACACGAGGATTTTGGTTTGGAAAACCCCAAGACTGGGAAAAACCAGTTGGAAGTGGCAAGTGTCCAACTTCCTAATCTTCATATGGCCAAAGAAGGATTACAAAGAGTATAATAGAACAAGTACAACAAACATCTTGCCATCTTTTCGGAATCAACTTCTGTCTGTTCTTTTCCTCCAATCCTTCCTGAAACCCATCTGAACACCGACACCTTCTCTGAATCCATGCCCCCTATCATGCTCAGAAATGCCCTTTTGTGCATCCAAAAGATCCCAAATTGACTTAGAAAGGGAAGAGACAACTTCCATTGCCGTTACTGTACATGTACAGTTGATGCAGGTGAAACCACTAGTTTATGCACACCAGCTGTTTTGTAGTTGCTCTACAGATGCCGATGTTCATGCAAATGCCACTCTGCATGAAGCAGTGGTTTCGTCACCTTTTAAGAAATGATTCTTTTGGAGCCCTGCAATTTATTGAAACCAGGTTTGCTCTTGTTGCATGATGAATTGGATAGGGTTTCATGATCCCTATGGATCATTTCTTTACAAGACTTCTTGCCTTTGAGAAGGCCTCCTTCCTAGATTCATATCTTGGAATCCATCTTGTAATCCCTCTCTTCAAAGGTTTGGCAAGAAGGAAGCTTTCGCAGAAATCAATTGATAGACTTAGAAATAGGCCCTTCAGTTGGAAGGATTGTTCTTAAATTTGTGCTTCAATCTATTGTGGTCTATTGGTTCTCAGTCCTACAGGCTCCCAAAAGGATTCTAAAACAAATGGAAAAGATCACACACCTATATTTCTCGCAAGAGTTCTATAAACATGAGAAATTTCCACTTGTTACTTGGAATAGGGTTTGTCTTTCAACCAACCTAGGGCAATAGGCATTGGGAACATAGAAATGTCCAACACAATGCCAATTGCAAAACCCTACTGGAGAATCTAAAAGGAAAAAGATGGGGAATGGGGCTAGGCTTGCTGTAGGAAATACGCGGACAAGGACAACCCAGATGAGCTCTTTACAATCAATAATCTTCCTAGAGCTTGACTATTTGGAATAATCTTTATCCCTTATGACGATTTCTTCAATGCTTCTTATTCTGGAAAATCAGTGTTGGAGAAAAAAATGACTCTTGGGAGGATGGCTAGATTAAAGACTACCCCCCACCCACATGCAATGATGAGGAGCTAAACCCTTTCAACCTTACAAAATCCTGACAGGGATGCAATGGGAGTAATGGGTTACTGTGGAGGAAAGAGGACTAAAAACAAGAGTTTGCAAGGACATAGACTCTTTAGATATTCCTAGAAGCTTTTCTATTTCCAATCTCAAATACTCCTTGGGAGGATTCAGAGTTCCTTTGATTGACAATGATTATACTATTAGATTGAATCAGGAAGGTTTCTGGAGAGTATTTAGTCATAGCATGTTACAGAATGCTCACGGAAACTTCGCAATGTGCTCCACCATTCAGAACTATAGGTGAAGATATGGCATACGAAAGCTTTTTTGAAAGCAAAAATATTCCTATGGATTGCTGTTAAGAGAAGTAAGAAATAATTGTATGATCTATTTTATTCAACTATGAAGCAATTCATTTATAAGTTTGTGATCTCCCACAAAGGAGTCAAGCCTTATCATTTCAAACTCACTCAATCCCAACAGACTCTCACCTAATACCTATAGTGGCATGAGTTGTTATCAAAGCTCATGTTCACACGTTTAATGCAATAACATACTAAATACAACACTATGTGATGTACTAATCAACAAGATATTTCCAGCATTGGCGCCCCACCTACCCCCACGCTGCCCTCTTAGTAGTTAGTACGAACATAGGGAAAAAAAAAACTTCACACAAATTGAAACAAACACACATTGATGGATGAGAACACATCAATGAATTCAACAAACAAATACCAATAGATGTTATGACATATGGGAACACATCAACCAATCCAACAAGGGTATTGAGAATGGCCTTACTACAAATTTGATCAGAAATACACATCTTCAAAACAACGAGCAACGAGGTCAGTCAGACTGGACCTTACTGATCTTTACAAGACATTACTCTTCACTGCATGGCATGGGCCTCCACATTTCTTCTCAAAACCATGAGTGTCACATGGGCCTCCACTTCTCAAATTCTGCTCCTCCAGTTGGCAGGGCCTCAATGAGCAGGTACAAATCAAGAGATATGAGGACTGGGTCCTCACTATCTTTAGGGAGTGTTGGGCTTCTCAGCGAACTCGTGTTTGAAGCCACTACACATGATCACTGCCAACTGATCATAAACAACATAGATGATCACCATTTCCATTAGAAATCATCCTTGACATTAGTCGTTTTGGTGCAGGACCCAGGTTTTGTTGAATCGTCTGTGGCCAGGGGACATCATCATTGTTGGTGAAGACTAACAACTCTTTGACTGTGTAGTTGTTTGTGCTCAAGCTGTATCGCCACTATTGCACTATGTAACCCCTGAGCTAGTGGAAAAGTTGAGGTTGTTTCCTCCAACCTCATACATAACTTAGCCTCAAGAGGCTAGGTCGATGCGGATGTTGCCTTTATTAGCGAAATTCTCCACCCCCATAGTAACACGTTTCCAAGCACATCAGGTTCGCTCGAAAAGGAAGGAAAGTACATTTTGGGCACACGTACCTCATTTTTATGTATTTATTTAAAAGAAAGTTGAATTTTGTAATCTTGTTTATTTTTAATTTTTTATAATTTTTTAAATACTTTTATTTTAATAAATATTTAAAAGTTGATTTTGTTTTTTATATGTATCACATAACTTTTTAATATGTTTAGAATTGAAATATTTTTAATTAGGAATTTTAAGCATCAAAGTTTTTTAAGTTAATTGTTAGATAAATGTGATCTATTAATTCAAGTGGATGTTCTAAATATATCCTCTAAAACTAATGAATAAATAAGTGTATAGCTATTGGTTTATGTTTGGATTTAATCTTAGAATAAGTTAGCAGCAAGAGTAGAGAGTAACATAGACAAATTTATCAAGGAAACATAATGCATTCAAATCAATTTAGTAGGCTTTATGTAGAACATCTATTTTAATTGGTTTCCCTATACACCAAGACACTTAAACCTATGACATTAAAGCATGATTATTAAGTTTGATTAAATCTATGACACTTAAATCATATTTTTTATGGAGAAATTGTGATTAGAGTTGTGTAACTCGTATTTGGAAACTCATAGGAAAATTTACAGTATTTTTTTTTGTTTAAAAACAAGGTCTCAAGGGTGATAAATATTAATTACAATCAAATAATTTTGTGTCAATTAACTTCTACACATTCATAAGTTGATCGGAATCAAATTAATAAATTATTATTATTAATTAAGTCCTAGAATTCATTTCAGAGTTCAATCCTCTTCTAGGATTCCATTAATCTTTATTTTATAACATCAACTAATTAATCCCATAATTTACCCATTTAAATATCCCTTTAAGTTATGAAAGCACCATCTCCAATTTGTCTTTAATTAAATTAATTTTCTAGGTCCAGAACCTAAAATACCCATGCACAATATAAATTAAGTAACCTATGACCATTTGTCTTTTATTTATTTGTTGGTCCAAAAGAGAGGGGTCACAAATTCATTCTAGCGTCCTAATGTTCTAAGTGGCCCCATTCACTTTAACTACAACCCATTCAATTAAAAGTGAACCACTTAAAGTATTAAGATTAAACACCCACCCTTAGATTGACTCACTATGAGCCCTTAGATCTTAGGGTTTCACTTTAAGCCCTAAAAATCCTTATGGAACCTTATATTCACATTTTTCCCTAGTTTTCATTTTATTTGTCTGTTTGTGTTTCGCAGGTTTGAGAGAATGCTGGCCACGGAGCCAAGGAGGGATTATGGAGGGTTTTGTTCACTTGTATTTTAGATGGATACACACAAATTTATGGGATTCCAATACATCCCTCTCGTAGGGTTTTCCATGTATTTTATTTACCATTTGCATTTCATGGAGATTTTACCCTATTTGAGTTATGGCCATTGTTTGCCCCATTTTATTTTTTGTTAAAGATGAGGTATATTCATGGATTTAGGGTTAAGACCGAATTGGACTGGTCGTGTGGCCAACGATTGAGGGTTTGATTGAATATACGGCCCATGGCCGACTGTATAATATGAGTTTATATTTGGGAAAGCGGATGGGGAGAGGGAGGGGTGACGGGGGGCACCTCCGCCCCACTCCATTATATTAAAAGGATTTGGGTGGGGGCGGTAACCCCACCCCATTGTTTTTCGGTTATATCATCCATTGCCCTAGCCGCATAAGCCTATGTAGCCCCCAAACAATATAATCCAACTTTTTTTATTAAAATACTTTCTTAACACAAAAACATACAACCGACCCAATATATTATTCAGTAATAATTTTGTTTAAAACAATAACTTATATATATAATTATGATTTACATATATACGTATATATATTTATATAAATAGCTTATATAATTAAGTACATTTATATGCATATATATATCTCTTTTTGTTCTTGATAGGTTTATATATTTTTTCCTTTGTAAAAGTTTAGGTAGGTCTATTTGTTTAAGTAAAGTTTTTAATTGTGAATCAATATATACATAACTTTTATATATGTATTTATATAGGCTTGCATATTTGGTAAGTTAGTTTTTTTTTTGAAATAATAGCACAAGGAGGTAATACCATTTTCTTTATTAATCAAGAACTAATTGTATATAGATATTCTTTTTAAATGTGACAACAACTTGATAAAGGTTCACTACTTGAACAAATTACAAAGGGAAGACAAGAATAAAAACTCAACCATAAGCAACCTTATTTTCTTTTAGCATGTAAATGGAGTATTATTAGATCATTTCAAGAAAACACCAAAACATATACTCCTTTATAAACCCATTTCAAATAAGAGTAGTTTCCATTTATAAATCAAATGCACTCCTAGTATAATCTACAAGTTTGAGGGAGATATAATAATAATAATTTTCAACTTCATAAGCCTCTTTCTAACATTTCCACTTCTTAAATAAATAGAAAATTCATATTTCCATAATATATTACAAGGATTAAAAACTTTACACTTTTATACAATAGGATAAAGTTTACAAAGAAAATCTTCTTGTCTTCTACATAATGTAACTCCTCCAAACTTCAACTTTGCACTCTTTCATCTCATCAATCTCAAATCACAATGCATGGAAGGGGGAGTAGGAAACACTCTCCACCCAACCTTTATTCCAACAAGGAGGAGAATTCGTCCTTCTTATTGGCCCCCGAACCCCAACCATAGCACAATAAGGAGAGTTTGCAACTTTGACAACTTCACAATTATAATGGCTCCCACAAAACATACAATCCACAATTTGCAACACATTCAAAGAAACACAAAAACAATCTTTACAATTTTTCAATAAACACATAGGCTTGACGAGAAGCCAAAGGAGAAAGGAAATATGGGAACCACCTTCTTTTACCTCCCAAGTCAAATAGGGGTTCCACCCAAAAACGTCCATGTGCACATCACAAAACACTCAAATACATCCTTATCTCTCCCCTTGCAAATATGCAAAATGTGGTAATGTTTTCCTTTTCTCTCCCCATAGGTAGAACACCCTAATCACACTCCCTCCAAAATTAATTCCTCACAACTCCTTTTTCCCTCCCCAATGGTCCAATTTTCCATCTCTCACACCATTCTTAGGGTCAAAATATACCCAATCACATGCAATAACACATACATCCATTCACAACACACAAAACATACACTCAAGCGATCCCATATTTCTCAATAAAAACATATGCAACGATAAATCAAAAGGGTAAGACCCTACCTTTCCATTGCAAGCTTCCAATCTTCACACAACGAGATTCAATCCAAGAAAAATTCCCCAAAAAACAACTTTCGAAAGCTCCAAGCAAGTACCAAAGCCAAAATTTTCAAAAATGCAAGAGTAGGAATGAGAATAAGTAACCCGAATTACTCCAAATTCACTTCAATAAATAGAAAATAAGGTGAGGATAATGAGGTGGATCCATATAGGATGCCACTTCATCATTTCTCAATTCCAAATCAACAAGTCAACACACCAAGACCAATGCTAATAAATTAATAAGTAAGGCTATGACATACACAAGTGTACACTCTAACATGCACTCCATACCTTCCAAGAACATATTAAATGAGGTAAGTAGAAAAGTGACTTTATTTACTCTTTTTCACTCAACAAATTCATTAAAAATGCTAAAATTAACTCCATACTTCATAAGTATGGTTGGTGGATGAATTTGAGAAGCAAGGGACAAGGTTAACTTGTCCCACAAGTCTCAAGAAGTGGCCTCTAAGGAAAAATTCGAAATTGGGAAAGGAGTAAGAGTGCACACTTCAAAATGCAATTATCTTCATTCAACATCAAGCAAATATCAAGGACCATTTACCCTACTTAATGCCCAATTATCAAATCTTCTTTTTAGTTTACTAATTAAGTTAAATTAATTAATTAAAAGCATATCAACAAGTACTAATAAAGCCAGTTGTCTGCAAAAATCTTTGCTGTCTTGAATGGTCTCTTATATATTCGTGGTTCCATCGTATTTTGTTTCTCAATTTTACCTCTATGCAGCTCTTAAAGAGCTCATCTGTGAATTCCATTGGGTGGGATTTTTTTAGCTTATTTTGGATTTGGCTTCCTGTCAGAAGACATTTGAGTTTGGATGTGAAAGAATTTTTTCAATACAGCATTTAGACAAGTTAGTCTAGTGTTTTTTTTGTCACTCTCATGGTGGTTGTGTCCCTTGCAAATGGGCTTCGTCAGGTCTGACTTGGCATAGCTGCAAAGGACTTATCAGTTTGTTTGTAAGGTTTGTTGAAACCTCATTGGTTACCCACACCTCTTTCATAATTGCTTATTCTTGCTTCATCCTTTCAATTTTCCGTTTGCTGACATTTTTCTTTTCTTTAAGGAAAAATCAACTCACCCAAAATACCATCAATTGTCCCATTCCATGTCTTAGCGGTCTCCTTTTTTAGAAAAAGCATGCTGTTTTCTTTAGTTGTCCTCATCTTTGGATTGTTGGTTAAGACAACCGTCAGCAACTGAACATACTAATGAGAGATATTACAAAACTACCAAAGGCCAACAAGACAATCATCAACCACACGGCACATAAGCTAGTAAAAGATACAATTACACTGATAACCATGACAATACTAATGTGACAGTTTACATTATCCCCCCCTAAAACAAGTTGGAGTCCCTTCTGACAGAATTTGTAGACAACATTTAAAAAATTAGAATGAAGAGGGAAGACATAAGAGTTAAAGACATTCTGGGTGGAGCTGCTGCTGATGTAGAGATACTCTGTAACAGATGTAATTACATTGATAACCATGACAATACTAATGTGATGGTTTACATTATCACCCTTAAAACCAGTTGGAGTCCCTTCTGACAGAATTTGCAGACAACATTCGAAAAATTAGAATGAAGAGGGAAGACATAAGAGTTAAAGAGATTCTGGGTGGAGCTGCTGCTGATGTAGAGATTTTCTGTAGCTGGAACTGTTGGATGGGTTGAACATTTTGCATGATTTACCCATGTCAAGGTTTACCTTTATATAGACTGTACATGCGGAGAAGCTCACAATCTCTGCTCGTCACATTGGTGCTGCTGCCTTGGAACTTCTCTATCCTGAATTTCATTGGCTTACCCCATATATTCTCGTCTCTTCTGATGGTCCATACATGCTCACAAATAATCTGGTGTTGGCAGGAATGTTGTACCCTCCGATTTGGCAGTGTTCGGTAGAAGGATGTGGGACTAACATTGCAACCTCAATGTTTCTTTCCCTATGGATTGCAGATATTCCATCTCAATGATATTTATATATCATGCAGTCAATAACGCTACTGTAGGGTAAATCCATAGCCACAAAAGATACGTTGGAAGATTATCCATACATACATAGGTTGCCAGTTAGGATATGTACAGGTAGTTCTGCAGTATTACCGCATATACCAATGTGTATAAACAACTTTTACATTTTTGAATACAATTGTTCAGTTTTGCATAATATTGAAGCTTTATGCTGGTATTTTCTGTTTTGGTATAAGAGTTGTATAAAGCCCTCATGGTGCTGAAGAAATGTGTGTATGGTGGAACTACAAGCAGAAGAAAAATGCATGGATGTGAGGACTCATTTGCAGAGTTCTCAAAGCTTTGAAGTTTTGATAGCATTGGTGGTCCTTATTTTCAACGTATACGGTGTTTATAGAGAAAAACTACGCTACTAAGACAGTTGCAGATAATATTGCACATCACATGTATAGACAATAACGACAGTATCAATAGTTTCTCATCAACAAAAGATAGAACTTGGTACAATTCATGCAGTACATGGAGGACCTGGTACTCCACACCCTCTCCCTGACCTACATCATTCTATTTGTATGACAAAAAGACCCAATCGATGGTCGGTTAAGACAACCTTCAACAACTGAACATACTAACGAGAGACATTACAAAACTACCTAAGGCCGACAAGACAATCATCAACCACACGGCATGTAAGCTAGTAAAAGATGCAATTACACTGATAACCTTGACAATACTAATGTGACAGTTTACATTATCCCCCTTTAAAAACAAGTTGGAGTCCCTTCTGACAGAATTTGTAAACAACATTTGAAAAATTAGAATGAAGAGGGAAGACATAAGAGTTAAAGACATTCTGGGTGGAGCTGCTGCTGATGTAGAGATATTCTATAGCAGATGTAATTACAATGATAACCATGACAATACTAATGTGATGGTCTACATTATCCCCCTTTAAACAAAGTTGGAATCATTTCTAACACAACACATAGACAACATGATAATAATGAGAAGAAAGACAGAAGACATTTTGAGTGGAGCCGCAAATTACATAGAGATGAATGTTGCTTGTTGGTGTGGGACCATGGGAGATGTTGAACATTGTCCATGATTTACACTCTTCAGGAGGTCGTATGGTTTTAGGTCGTACTACTAGAGGTCGAACAACTAGAAATCATCCATTGGTGGGGTCAACCTATGCTAGTGAGGGTTGTACGACCACTATAGGGCATTCAATCAATGTTGTTGGACATCAAATACCTGGAGGGCATATGCAGAGGGTGTTGTTAGCGGTGAGTGATAGCGAGGCCAAAGAAAATGTCTTATCTTTTGTCTTGTATCTATGCCAAGATGTTCATCTTTTTCTAGGTGGTGGTACAAGAGGCAGCAGGAGCAAATCGTGGTCACATGCAACAATCATACAGTGGCAGCAGCAAATCGTAGTTGCACACAGCAGGTTGAACAGTTGCAAGTTGAACATTGGGCACATAGTCTATTAAAATATAATGCTTATTTTTTAGCGTTATGTCAATATTAGTTAAGTGTTAACTAATAAACAGTTGTAACCACTTCAACCACTTTGTAACCAATAAAATGACAGACACACAATGATAATGTGTGCATTCTAGTTTCACTTCATTCGTTCTTTGTACATTCTATTCTTTCTCTCTCCACATATTCTAACATTGGTATTAGAGCGCGGGGCAAGCAAAGAGAGTGAGGGGAAGAAAGATATTTTCGTGGCAGTCCTATTAGGGCACGTGAAGAAGAAAGATATTTTCATCACAGTCCCATTAGATCACATTGAAGAAATCAAGACATTTTCCATGAAGATTTTTGTGAGGATTTTTGAAAATCAAAGGGCAAAAATGTGACTCACGAAGTCGAGAGGGAAGAAAAAGGGCACAAAAACCCAATGAATCAGAAGATAATATAGTTGCCATTGATACAAAGACTGCAAATCACAATTTCAAGAATTCGTGAAAGGTACATAACGAAAATACAGTCATTTTTCTTTGGCACAAATTGCCACCGCCATTACTATCATCAGTTCAAAGCTTCAAAGAGGCATTAAATACAGTCATGATTTGCATAAAATACAGTCGCGATTTGGGAAAAATACAATCTTCGTGATTCCTGAAGGCTACAAGTTGAAAGGTGCGGCAATCACGAATTTCTAGGGCACGAAAACACAACGTTATACGAATTTTAGATTGAATTTTGTGACAAGCCAAAGATGTTTGGAGAGAATGATAAAGAATTGTGAAGAAAGTTCATATTATCAAGTTAGTGAACAAAATATATTTCAAAGAGATGTCAGATCGTAAAGAAAAAGATGAAGGGAAAATTCCAAGTCGAACCAAATGAAGCCAGTGTTAAAAATCCACCAGATGTTGACATTGATGAACTCACTCATAGAGAATGTGTATGTTAAAAAAATCGCAACACTCTTAAGACATGAAGGAATCCAGTGTAGGTAAACTCGGCAAGGATGGTTTTCCAAATAGTTCGAGAGTATGTGGATCTCAAGAATTCACCCTTACAAGGGTCATGAGACAGCTTGATGGAGCTTGTGGATGGCTCAATATGAATGGTTGTCCAACAATTCAAGAGATTCTATATTTCGGAAGTTCGGGGAGGTGGAATCCGGGAACTCGGGAATTCAGCTCGGGAACTACACCTTTACGAGGGTCGGGGAGGCAGCTTGATGCATTTCTACCTCGTCGGAGCATTGTTTTCAAAAGGGAAAGCTTCTAAAGAATGCACAGTCTTTGGTTGGTTTTGTTGTGTTAAACTTTTTTTAGTATGTTCTATAGAGTAAGCCTTAAGAGTGGGTATTAAAATATAAGGCTTATTTATTAGCGTTATGTCAATATTATTTAAGTGTTAACTCCTAAACGGTTGTAACCAGTTCAACCACCTTGTCATCAATAAAATGACGGACACACAATGATAATGTGTGCATTCCAATTTCTCTTCATTCGTTCTTTGTACATTCTATTTTTTCTTTCTTATTTATCTCTCCGCATATTCTAACATAGTTTGTAGCAAGAGCAGATCGACCATACATCCAACCGGCGGAGCAAAGTGTTCAGAAATTGAATGGAGGTCGAACAATGTGTTGTAATAGAGAAGGTCAAATTGGATGGTCACATAGATTTGGCTTCAATTCACGATTTGGCCCTTTTATACACTTTAAATCGAAGTCAAACCGTTTGACTTCACATTGGTCGAATGGTTCCTTTGCTTTATCTTTTATTTGTTCGAAGTTTGAACATATAGTGGTTGAATGGCGCTTTAACGTTTATGTGGTCGAACAAAGCAAGTATTTTGAATCTTTTTGTGTAAGGAGCTTTTGCTTGGTCATGTGATTAAAATAATTGATTTGGTCAATCTTTTTGCCATTATAAGGGTCCCTTTCACTTACCCTTGCTTCATTTTTGCTTTTTCCTATTCCTATTTTTCTGTTGACAAGTCTCACTTCTATGCAATGATTTTCCAAGAAAGTTTTAATTTAGAGCCATTTATTGTGTCTTTGATTGGCTTCCCATCCAAGTAATATACTTTGACTGCTACATTATCAAAAATCTTCACAATTTTAAATGGTCTTAGCCAACACACATGACTTACCTAGTTTAAATTCATGTCTCCCTTTTATCTCAGAACTAAAACTCCGGATTTGAATTTCATCTGTCAAAAGTGCTTATTATGCCATTTCTTCCTTTTCTTCTATGTGGCTTAGGCTACCCATTGTACGATAACCTGACGTACATCCAATTAGAGCATATCCCTAGAATCCAATTGTACTTTAAAAATAGGCTACCCTTCAGGGAATCATATCTCACCTTTTATTAAAATCTTACCCTTAGACCCCCATTCACAATCATTGAAGTCGGCTCTTTAGATTTCATGTCGACTGTCTATTTCCATTGGCAGCCCAATATTTAATTGACCTTGGAACCCCTAATGTTGTATTTCTTTTAACTTTGATGGATAAGCTGATTGTGATCTTGACACTAATGCAAACAGGTTGGAACACTTCATAGTCTTCTATATACCAATGAAACAAACGATTGAGGGAGTTTGTCTCATCTTCAGAGCACAATTGTAACTCCAAGACCCTTTCATTGTTCAACTCCATCATACCTCAATTCTCATCAACCAATCATTCTTCTTTGAAGTTTGTATCCGATGAGTTTAACAAGACTACTTCCTCACTACCTATTTCTTCAAATCTATGAAATAGTTATGACCTTTGTTCTCAATGGAGATCAAATTTCCTTTCCAATTATGGTCAGATTTGGCTCCTATTAGCTAACCCCAAACCAATAGTGCAACATAGGCTCTCTTTTTCAACAAGATGACAAAAAATACAACAAAAAGGGTTGGATTCCACTAATAACCTTTTGTCCCATCAAGATACCTAATACCTTAATGCCACGTTGATTTGCTCCTACCAATTGGAATGATAGGAGGCCCACATAGTTGGCTTCCCAAGATTCTTCCAACTCTCCTCTAAAAGTACATTCATGCCAAAACCAGCAACGGAGGTATTTGTCAAATTCCAACCTATCATTTCCATATGCACAAATATCGATTGTTGGGATAGATTCATCGTCAAGAGCATAGGATCAATCACTTGGTCACATGACAATGGGGGCTCAACTAAGGGTTCATTCTTCTACTTTTTTCTCTCCCCATCACCCGACACTATACCATTTGACATTAGGTGCGCCGTTGTATGCTCCATGCCCACCACTGTCTTGTATGGTAGTAGTTATAGCATTCTTGAGTTCTGGAATGCTTTGCAATAAGTCAACTATCTTCACAGGTATAGTGGTCTGCAAGACTTGTCTTGTAATAGCTTTGTCAGACTCAAATTTGCTCGTCATTATGTTTGTATGTTCATGCGACTGATGTGTTCTTCGACCATTGCTCTCTCAACTTCCACCCTTGCTTCGGCCAAGCCTTTCCTTCTCCATGCAACGTACATGGATCAGGATAATTAGCTTTCTTCACTTGTGCTCTGGTAATTTCCATAACCTCATTGTCCCTTCGGCTATCAATCATATTGATGTTGACTTGCTTTCGACAATTGCCATCATTATGTTTATTCCTAGGCCCACACCATTACAAAGAAGTCTAGTGTTATTCAATTAGGGCAATCTCTTGCGAAATGGCCCCACTCATTGCACTCCCACATTCACAATGAAATTGGCCATCCTTAGGAGTTGTACTTGAAATTTGACTCCCAGCTACCACTATTATTTGATGTCGATAATTTCTGGTAGCATATGGTGCCAGGTGTTGATTGCTCTCTTTGTGTGAACAATACTTGCCCGCTCTTATTTAGCAAATTATATGGGCATACCTAATAAAAATCTGCATTCCTTGGAACTTGACAAATCTCACAGAACATTTTCATTAGGAAATTCACCTTGATTGTGACCACCTTCTACCTTGCAACCGATACACCAATGATCCTTACTTTCATTCTTAGTGTCTCCCTTAAGTTCCTTTATCATTTGGAGCATGTCTTTCCTCAAGTCTCGCACTGATCCAAGTTCCTTCATGAAGAAAGGTCATCTTCACTTCTTCTCAAGCATTAGGATGTCTTATTCTTGCTTTCAATGACCATGGATTGGTTGTATGCCTCTTCATAAGACAAGGGTGGGACCACCTTCATCTTCCTCCGCAATGAGGGATATACTAACCCTTCAATGAACCAGGTGTGTTCAGCTTCTAGTCGTCGAAGCTAGGGTTCTTTCAAAGTTTTTCCAAAGTTCTTTGAGTCTTCTATTGTCAGGCTCTGGCTTTTATGATTCTCATGTTTCACCCTGATCGGGTATTATAGATTTGTGACAAATCTACCTTTTTGTCATCTCAAAGGAGTCTAAGTTCCTTCTCGAAAGCTTTCCTTCTAGTTTCTCATGATGTTACTTAGATATGACTTTTTCAAGTGGTGTACCAATCAATTTCCACCCCTTGAAGTGTGGTTGGGAAGCATCCTAACAACCAATAGACCATTCATTTGTGTGCCCATTAGTCCAACGACAAAGTATGTCTTTGAAAGCAAGCGTCCTACAATCCTGATGCATCACCAATGAACTTTCAGCGTGTATGCTTTTCTAGAGATGGAGTTGATGGGGTAAACCATGGCCTTAAGTTTCGGGTTGCTTCTGAAATGGCTCTTCAAATACAATCCTTCCTTAAGAAAGTCTTGCACGTTGGCATTCCTGAGGTTGTCCTTCAGCTATTGGACACGTTCCTATGCTCTTGACCCTTCCTTTACAGAGGATCTGTACACTATCTTTCATTAGGGTACAAGCTCTTAACATTCCCTTTTTGTGTACTCCCTACCCCCAACTTTTCATTTGGGCAATTTTTCTGTGACACTCTTCACTTGATCCTCGTTGCAAAACCCTTCAAACCAAATGGACAAGGTCCTGCACATTTCACTTCATTCTGAGAGGTTTGGTAATTTCAACCCACTGGCAATGTGAGTGTGTAGGTGTCCACAGTTCTCAATTTGTTTGAACATGCTTACTTGGAGGCTCTGGTTGTTTACTTTGCTCTGACTCCGACAACTTATGCTTGGGCAATGGCTTGATTGAATACTCTATATAGTTTGACAAATTGTCACTTTGGTGTGACTGTTAGCCTTCTTTGGTCGTTGCTCCACAATCCTGAAGTAGACCTTCATATTTCTTAGGTCCCCTCCTTGACCGTGTTGTCTTGCGTTTCAGAGCATGTCTTTGTTCAAGGTACAAACATCGCACTAATATAGTTCCTCATTGTCTTGATCATTGGAATCAATGTCTTCTTCTTCAACTTCTTCTCTAGAGTGAGGATGTCTTTTTGTCGCTTTCTCCAACTCGTTGTTGCCAACGCAATGTGTCTACGCTCGATTGTATGTGTCTTCATAAGGAGAGGGTGGGAGCACCTTCATCAATTCTCTTCACAATCGAGGGTAAACCGGGACATTCATTTGTTCAATGAAGACATGTTGATTCTTCAATCTGCCACTATAGATACTGTTTTAGATCAATTTTTCGCACAAAACACTATCCATATTGTATAGTCAATTTTGTCATTATAGATAGCTCAAACAATTCTAGTGTAGTACCCTATTGTGACCTGGTATCCAGAGATTTCCTTTCCTCTCAATTACATCGTATTTATATGACTTAAATTCATGGGTTAAATTTTTTCCTCAACCGTTAACGCCCATGTAACCTTATCAATGGCCACTCCTCGAAGTGTAGCTAGAAAGCATTGCAACCAAAGACTTCTTTTGTGCTCCCATTGGCTGTCCAAATTGTAATACATGTCCTGCAATGCTGCATGAGATCCTCTAGCCATCACCAATGAACTTAGGCATAATTTGAACTTTGGCAGAATTTTTTTTTTAGAGATGGATTTGTTTTGATGGGGTAAACATGGTTGGCTATGGTTTTCATCTGACGTGGTTCTTCAAGTACAACTCCTTTGTAAGAAGGTATGCATTGGACTTTCATCTGCTCTCTCGGTACGGACACATCCCTATGCTCTACCCTTCCTTCAGCAGGGATCTGTACTCTTTTGCTCACCGTTAGGTCCCCTTCTTGTGTTGCTCCCTCCAACTTGTCATTTCGCTTGCCTCGCACACTCCAGTTGATACTCTTGCAGGACCCTTCAACCCAACTTGGTTGGCAAGGTCCACACTTTCTTCCTGACAAGGGAATGGAAATTTCTACCCACTCCTTACTCGTGAGTGGCATAGTGGTGTCACCCAGATTTCATCCTGAAATCTGTGACTACCCTATTCGAAAAAATTTCGTACTTTTAAAATAATGGGTCGTTTTGTGTTTTTATTGCCTGAAAGTTCCTGTATTGCATCAAGATAATCCCAAAGAGTCATATTAGCCCTTTTCGCCAAATACCCAGATGCCCAAAATTGTTTTATTCTGTCGTCGGGATTTGTCTGCGGGAAATTTGTATTTAATTATTTTGAGCCCCGTATGAGGCTATTTGCGCTCCGTTTTAACTCTGTTATGAGCGAATATGTTATTATTCCTGTATACCAGAAGGATTTTAACTTATTTTAAGTTTTGGGCTTTATTTGTAACTTTTGGCAATTTTTCGTGTTTTTGTGGTGTCCCGTTCTGTTTTCTGTGAAATTTCTCTGGAACAACTCCTTCGCCGGGTAAGCCCGATTTTTGGCCTGGAGCAGCTGGAAAACATACACGCACATTTTGCCCGGAGGAAGTCATCATCGGAGGTCTGGATCACTGGGAAAAAGCGAAGTCGTGCACAGGAAAGCCCCTGCGGGGATGGGCGCATTTTTGGAAAACAAAGGATTTAAGCTGCGATGGGAAAAACATAAGCCGCAGGCAGGATGGGAATTGTATACCTGCCTGGCAGGGTACTTTTTCCCGTGTTATAAAATTCACTTAAGCTGCAGTGGGAAAAATAGAGGCCGCAGGCAGGTGGGAATTTATTGCCTACCTTGCAGGGTGAAAATTCCCATGATATAATAAAAGGAAAGTGACTTAAGTGAAATCATGGGATTTTAGTGCCTACCTTGCAGGGTAAAGAATCCCATTGTCAAAGTCAAATCACTTAAGTGGATCATGGGATTTTCGGTGCCTACCTTGCAGGGTAAAGAATCCCATTATGGTGAAAATTCTTAAAAATAGAATTACATGTGCAAAAAAGTGCGCCCCCTTTGGTAAAGGATTAAAGTGATTAAATTGATTATTTTTAATAATCTTTCTCCTTGGAAAAAGTGCGCCCAAGCTAGAGGAGGTCAAAAAGTCAAAGGAGAAATAAAAGAAAGGGATTAAATTAATTAAATTTAATTTATTTAGTGGCTGCCCCTCTCCTTGACAAAAAGTGCGCCCCATTTAGGAGTTATTTAATGATTTTAAATGCATTAAATCATTAAATTAATTTCTATTTTCAGTGGCTATGGTCAAAGCACACTGTGAGGCTAAAGTTAAGTGCTGTGTGAAGGATTAAATTGGATTAATTTAATTTATTGGATGGCTGTCCTTAAACATGCTATTTTTAAAAGAGAAAAGCATGATTTTTAATTAATTAATTGCCTTTAATTGTTAGGGCAATTATTAATTATAGAATTATGAAGGTTATATAAGCATGGGCAGCCATAAGGATTTATTATTCAACACACAGGTAAAGAATTGCAGCAAGGAGAAAAAGTGCGCCCCCTTTAGAGGAAGGATTTTGCACAGACAAAGGTGCTAACAAAGGCTAAAAGCTTCCAGATTTGGCGCATGCTTTGGAGAAGGTTCATCTTCATCTGCACAATTGTTTTTCACAGGTGTTAAAGGAGCTCAGGTGTTGATTGAAAGGATTCATGCTCTCTTTATGTGCAAATTAAACACCAATTTTTGGGGCAGCAGGCTTGAAAAGTGCAGATTTTTATAATTAAAATTCACTATTCATGCTCTGGTGGCCATTTTTGTCTGAATAAATTGCAGGAACTCATTACAGGTGCTTTATAAAAGAAAAGGAGCATTTATCAATGTCCAATACATTGCAAATATCCTCCGAATCTGAAGAATTGTCCAGATCTGCACCAGTATTGAAGAAAGCAGGCCAAATTAGAAGAAAAAGAATTATTCAGACAAAGATTGATAAAAGCCATGGCAAAAGGAGATGAAAAAGAGAGCACAATGGATTTATGCATTGCTTCTAAGCTTACAGACATAGGAGACACGGATCTAGGCCCAGAACCTCTTTCTGATTTGATAGATAGATCCAGAGCTGGAAAGACTTCACTCATGCGTGCGGTCAAAAGTAGCAGAATTATTCGAGTTGCAGCTTTCCCGTGTACAGTCCAATTGCCAGAGTTTGTGATGGAGTGTGCTAGATCTTATCATCCTTCATCCAGATCAGTGCGTGATGTTGCGGGAAAGACAATAATTCGTTTGGATGCAGAATTCTTCGATTATTGTTTGAAGATTCCAGTACGAAAGGTGGTGACTTCTATTAGCATTCAGGATGCTGACAGTAGGTGGGAAAAGCATAGAGCTGACTGTGTGAGCATCATGAATAGCCGGTTCATGAAGAAGCCTAGATCCCCTTCCAGGTTCCCGAGAACTCTTCCACGATCCAATTTGGTGCAGGAGGCGGATGATATTGTCAAATTGCTATGCAGGTTGAATGGTGAAGCGAATGCCTACACTTTCCGGACATGGATGTATGCTTTCATCAGGACCATTGAAATCAACAAGGTTGATTCTATAATCAGTTGGTCGGAAATTATTAGCAGCAACATCGGTGAGCAACTGCGGAACGTAAAGCGTACCTTCAGCTTCAAGATGACTTCATACTTGGTATATGCTGCAGCTTCACAGGGTGTCTTTTCCAAGCTGGATAGATGTGGTATTCTTTCCAAGGATCCCATTTTCGAGTGCTACCCACAGCTTACTGCACCTGCGTGCGAGAAGGACTTCAAAGTGATCAACGATGGTTTCTTCTACGATTTCATCTGCAGGTTAGACAAAGACTTGAAGACTCACAGAGTAAGCAAGGAAGCATGGGAAGCAGTGTCCAAGATTGGCAGTGTATTCATCCAGTTTGCAGATTTCACATACCTCAGGGTTACGAGCTTTTCAGGTGAACCAACAAAGATGCCAAGGTACCCGAGTGACAGATTGATTGCCATGGAGCTAAGCAGGCAACTTGTGGAGTTACACGACCTTCAGTCGAAGCGGCACAAGTCTACGGGCTACTTCCCACTCACTGTGGGATATTACAGTTGCATCAGCATTCACAGAGCTCGAGGGATGGAAGCACAAATGTTGTCCCGAGTATGAGCATGAGTTCTTCCCTGCACGGCTTAATTTTGATCCATTTGGAATAGCCAGGAAGACAATCTCCCAGGAGTACGCACATGTGCCTTCGTTAGAAGATTTCTGGATGAAGTGCAGAAGTGAGTACGAGGTCAGAAAGAAAGATTTCAGCAGGCTGTCGGCAAAGCAAGTATTTGACTTTGGACTAGCGCGGATACCTGCGGATCTTAAAGATGATGGGAACGTGGTACTTGACACTTACCATCAAATGGGAGGAGATAAAGCTCTACTACAGGATAGCAATGGCGGCTGCAGCACAATAGAAGAAAGATCTGGAGCTGTGTTGGTGAGTACTTCGAGCTGGCTGCTAACGAGGGGATACTGCCTTGATGAAGTATTGATGAATCAAATCACGGGCAACTTCGGCGCAGGAGATTCCCTCAAGCGAAAGCATGAAGGAGAGAGCAGCAGAAGGTCCGAGAAGTTGAAAGTACGCAGAAGATCTCAAGAGAAAGAGAAGACCACTTCTACGACCATAGCTTTGACTCCGACTTCTCCAGTACCTAGTGGATCACCAACTATTGCACCACAGCAGCAGGATGTTTCCATGCCTTCATTAAAACCAGCAACGTTCATCTTCTCTCCGCAGCCACTTCGTTCAGCACCCGTTCCAGAGGAGATGTTGAAGCTGCAGATGACGGAGTTCGAAAGAGCTTTGTCCTTGGATGTTTCAGAGGATGGCAGCCATGATACTGTAGCACTTTCTGATGGAGAGGATGCAGAGCGGAGAAATAGTAGCGCACTCAGCAACTTCTCATTCTCCGAGAAGTAATTTCTCGGAATGGTTAGCTTTGCAGTTGGTTCCGGAAGCAAGAATAGAGATGAACTTAGAGGAACATGACTTGCAGCTACTTCAGGATCTGAGCAGAAGAGACAGAAGGCCTAAAGTTGCTAAAGCAACTTCTAGGTTGATCATCGAGGATTCGGGAGAGAAGTTTGCTGAAATATCAATTCCGGCGGAAGGAAAGGTAGAAGAGGAGCTCACGGCAGAAGATGTGACAGTGACCAAAATACCACTCGGTCAAGCTACCACTGAAGGATTGAAGCAGGACACGCAGACGTTGCTGGATGCTTTGTTCCTTAGGCTTGACAGAGAAGAAGGCGAAGAAAGAAGAGCTACAGAAGCAAGTGGTCTCAATTATGTGAGATCATAGCCAAGGTTGCTAAATCTTCCGTTCAGCCCATTTCAGCGCAGGTGAGTGATCATCTTATGCAGGAAATGGAAGATGCAAGCAATCAAGTAAAGGCTATTGACGAATGGAAAGGATCTGATTATTCGTCAAGCTTCTGTGCAACTTGGGGAAGTGCCAGCCCGCCTAAAGGTTATGAACGATGCAGAAAATCAACTAAAGCAACTAATAGAAAGCATAAAAGGAATAAATACAGTTGCAGAGAGTAACCTGAGTGTTTTGGCCGAGATCAACAAGCTGCCGGGAGATGTATTGGTTTCAGAGCAAATTGTGCCGGATGGATCAGTTGAGAAGGGGAAGCAGTTAGAGTTTGCAGTGTCTTTCCGTTTGGAGATCTGCAGAGTTTTGCTAAAGAGGATGCAGGCGCTTGAGAGTAGAACATCAGATTTGCCGGACAGTATTATTTCTTTCACTGAGGAAAGAGTGGATGGAGGTATTACTTCATACGTGCGGATTGTTTCTAACGAGGTGCATGATTCCCTGGAGGGTTCTCTTCTGATGGTGCAAAAGAGGATTGATAAAGCTACCAAGCCTTTCACGATGAACTCTATCAGTAGGCTGGTGACACTGCAGGCAGACATTGCGAGATTTGGGCCAAGTTTGGAAGAAGTGGAAGCATGCAGCAAAGTGTTGAATGAAGGATTGCTGCAATTCAGGACAGAAAAGGAAGCAGTAGCTAAAACAGATGGAAAGATGCTGAACTATATGTTCGACAAGTATATCAGATATCAGAACAAGAAGAAGATGTAGATGTTACAGCTGGCACGACTTCTTCTATTTCTTTCTTCTTCTACTTTCTATGTTCCCGGATGAAATTGTAAACTTCTAAGTTATTGGTTTTGCAACCATTACTTGAAGTCATGTGGAACCTTTCTATTAGTTAAGTGATACATGTGTCACTTAAGAAGAAGTTAGTTGAGGATGATTGCCAAATGTCATCTTTACTTGTTGTTCATACTTTAGTTCAGTTTGAGTCTTCTATTTGTACTTTCCCTCCTACATTCTATAAGTAGGAGAAGAACCTCCGGGTTATTGATCGATCAGAATTTGTAAGAAGCAATCTTGTGTTCTAGACTTTGTGCTGAACCCCTGAGAGCCACTTGTTGCAGAGGAATACAAAGAAGCAGGTTTCCGGGAGAACTTTGTGTCACGGCGTACTGTGTTTCTTGCTTCTAAATCTTAGATCTCTTAAGTAAACTTTGTGTTATTTTAGATCTGGATCTAGAACTACCTTTGCTTTAGAATTCTGTGTGTTCAAATCTATTTGAGTTTCTTCTATGTGCATGCAATTAGCTCTGCAATCTACTAATTAGGATGCACATCTTCCTTACTTCTTCTCTGTAATACCTTGAATTTCTTCTTCTTTCGTTCTTCCTTTCTTAAACAGCTGCTTACTTGCTGCAAAACTTCTTAGTTATGGTTCATGAACTAAGTTGTTAAAGTAAAACCCCTGATAGATAGAAACACATTTTTATTGACAAATCTGACACGGGAGCCTCACCGGTTAAATGAGGGAGATTTATCTCATGACTGCCTAGGTTTGATGCTATGCAGAAAATCTAGCCAACAGTTTTTGGCGACTCCGCTGGGGAACAACTATCTTTGCAGATCAAAGCTTTTCTATTGAAGATCAGAGTGTTTTCCATACAAATCTCAACCTGGCTGAACGTCCATTCACCCGATCTGTGAAGGCGCAAGGAAGGACGGATCATTTCTTCCGACTGCAGGAGCAATTCAATTTCAATCATCCTCCTCAAGTTAGAAGCCGCAGATCTAGTCTTTCACCAGGAAGGAGAGTGCACACCCATCCAGATCCGGATCGTATTCAGCATAATCCGGCGGCTGGAATTATCCAACAAGTCTATCAAGTCTACACAAGGAGGAGACGTGCTCAAGCTAACATGGCGCACCAAATTGTACCTGTTCCATGGGGAGCGGTTTTTGGACCTCTCAACTTGGCTCCACCTATGCACGAGCTGCCAAAGGGATCCAGAAAGAATTTTCCAAAATTCTTTGGAGATGGAAAGCAAAACCCGGATGATCACTTGGCAGCCTTCTTCATATCTTGTGGTGTGCTTGCAGTGGAGCATGAAGATGTCTCAGTCAGGCTATTCATTGAGACTCTACACGACTTGGCTGGCGAATGGTTCTATCGGCTGGCTCCTGGCACCGTAACCAACTGGACGACTATGCGTGAGCAATTTCTGAAAAGATTCAAGCCTGCAGAGGACGCGAGCACGATGATCACCCAACTGACGCAGTTGAAGAAAGAGCCAAACGAGAACATGCGGGACTTTATTGCAAAGTTCCAAAGGATTTTGTATAAAATCCCCACTTCTGCTGCATTGAGCGACGAAAATCAAAAGACGTTTTTTATAAACGCTCTATTGCCTGAAGTTGGATATCAGCTAAGAAGGGCAAGACCTGCAAATTTGCTGGATGCACAAAATGCTGCCGTGGAGGTTGAGGACGACTTGATCATGGCTGGAAAACTCAAACAACTATCTCACAAAGGTGATGGTGCTTCTTCTAGCACTTCCGATCCTTTGTTGCAGAGATTGGCTAATGACATGCTGCAGATCAAGAAGCAGATCTCTCAAGCAGGGAATGCACCCCCCTCAAGAATAGCTCCTATCCGGACCTTCAATGGTCAAAATCAAAATCAAAATCGAAACAGACTTGCTGCTGCACCACAGCGTTTGGCAATAGAAGCTGCTCCAAGGAATAACTTGGAAACTAATGAAGAGGATCTCGACATTGATGAATCATTTGATGATGAAGACTTTATAGATCCCGCTGGCGACTCCAATATTGGTTACCTGGACTACGAATCTGATGAGGGCTATTATGAATCTTTTGAAGATTCTGATGGTCACACTTTTGCGGTGTTTACAAGGTCTCAGACACGCCAAAATGCCGAAGCATCCACAAGCGGCCGGAAAGAGAGAGAAGATCCTGGCCCGGATGTTACTATCTTGAAAAGAGGTAGCATTCTTCCTTCTTCATTAGCGCCCAAGGAGAAATATTCAAATTCTTTCAATTCGCAGCAAAGAACCAATGCATATCCTGCTGAAGCAAGTCAAGCTTTTGACATAATTGATCACATCAAGAGAAATAAGGTCCAAATGTCAGAAGCTGAGTATTTGAGGGCATTTCCTGATCAGTTGAATAGATTGGTCAAATATGTGCAAAGCAATGGTCCTAGCCCAACGAACAATAATTCACGGGGTATCTTGTCAAGTCCAAAGATTACTCCACCTTCAAATAATGCTGCTGCAAGTTCTTCTCCTTCCACTCCTTCTCCTGCTACATCAGAAAGGATTGAGCCATTCTATGTGTCTTTGCTCATCAACGGACATAAGCTAAGCAATTGCATCCTGGATTCTGGAGCTTCCGACAACGTCATGCCTGCCAAAGTTGCTGATGCCTTGGGTCTTACATTGACAAAAACCATTGGAAGATGTTATTCCATGGAAAGGCAAGTCCCTCTTGTAGGGCAAATCAAAGATGCGCAGGCAGTACTTGCTTCCTTCCCAGACAAAAGACTGAAAATGACTATCCTTGTAGCAGACATTCCAGTTTCTTATGGCATGCTGTTGAGTAGAAATTTTTGCAAAGAGCTGGGTGGAGAAGTCAAGATGGATTGGTCTTGTGCGCACATACCAATCAAAGGAGTAAATCAAAAGCTGGAACCTGAGAAGAAATCTAAGTACACAGTGTCAAAATCTGAGGATCCTAGATCTCAGATCTTGTTTCAGGAGTCGGATCACGGAGTCTATTACCTAGAAATGGATAAAGAAGAAATTCAACCGGTGATTCGAGAATCACATCAAATTGATAACAAGATTTGGACTCTGGAATTTGATGGTAGCTGTTGTTCATTTGGATCCGGTGCAGGCGTTGTTCTTATCTCTCCTGAAGGGAAGGTGCATGCGCACTCTTTCAAATTGATGTTCGAAAATACTAACAATACGGCTGAATATGAAGCATTGTTGTTAGGCATGGAGCAGGCGAGAACAATGGGAATCAAATTATTACACGCAAGAGGAGATGCTGAGCTGATCGTGAAGCAGATAAGGGGCCTCTATCAAGTCAAAAAAGACAAACTGCGGCACTACAGAGATCGGGTCTACTCTGCTATCCTGGATTTTTCAGCTTTCTCGGTATCTTACATTCCGAGAGAACAAAATTCAAGAGCTGATTCGCTTGCGGTTACTGCAGCCTTGTTGAATCCGGATCAGCCCCCTGCATTCTTTAGACAGGGAGACTACAAGGTGGAAATGGTTTTTCGCCCAAAGGTTCCTGACAACGTCCAGCAATGGCAGGTTTTCAATGACGACACGCAAATTGCTGCGTTTCTCCAATAGAAAGATAACTTTGAAGAAATCTACTATGAGGGAAGCAATTCACCTCCTAGGCAGACCACTGTCGGAGAAATGGATGCTGACGTCTCAGGAGGTCAGGAGATTATCCAACTAAAGGGAAATAAAATTCCCAAAGGCTTGGTATCTCTTGAGGAAATGTTTGATAAGCATGATCAGATGCTTAAGAAAAATGAAGAAAATGAGGAAGGCTCTTCCTCCGACACACAATTACTAAATTTGGGAGCTAGCAATGATCCCAAATTAGTAAATCTGGGTAAGCGTTGTTCGGAAGCTGAAAAGGAAGCTTTCACTAAGCTTCTTAAGAAATATATGGATATTTTTGCCTGGTCTTATCAGGATTTAAAAACATATCAGCCTGCGGAAGTTCAACACTACATCCCACTTAAATCAGAACAGAAGCCTTTCAAGCAGAAGCTGCGGCGGCACAATCCTACCATTTCAGGAACCATCTTTGCAGAAATCCAGAAGTTGTTAGATGCAAAGATTATCTATCCCATACACCATTCGGAGTGGTTGGCCAACATAGTCCCTGTAAGAAAGAAAAGTGGTGAGATTAGGTTGTGCGTGGATTTCCGCAACCTTAATCAAGCTTCATTGAAGGATAACTACCCTATCCCCATCATGGATCACACTTTGCAGGTGGTCACTGGATCTGAGATGCTTTCCATGCTTGATGGCTTCTCAGGATACAATCAAGTCAAGGTGGCTGAGGAAGATCAATACAAAACGGCGTTCATCACACCTTGGGGAACCTTTGCATACCAGAAGATGCCGTTCGGCCTGATCAATGCTGGTGCTACATTTCAAAGAGCTATGGATCTAGCCTTTGCTCATCTCAAAGATATAAGCATAGTTGTGTACCTGGATGATTTGACAGTCTTTTCCAAAGATAGAAGCACACATATTTCAAACTTAGAAGAGGTCTTCATACAATGCCGCAAGCATGGTATTTCTTTGAATCCTAAGAAATCTATCTTTGCTGTAACTGAAGGAAAGCTGCTTGGGCACATTGTTTCCAAAGAGGGAACAAAAATAGATCCAGAGCGTGTCAAATCCATTCAGACATTACCTTTGCCCACATCCAAAAAAGGAGTTCACTCTTTCTTTGGAAAAGTGAATTTTCTCAGAAGATTCATTCCTGACTTTGCTGAGCTAACCCGTCATATTTCAAATATGATGAAGAAGACACAAGATTTTAAATGGAGTAGCGAAGGGAAGGAAGCTTTCGAAAAAATCAAAGAGGCCCTGTCTAAAGCTCCAGTCTTGGTTTCACCTGACTTCAGTAGAGAATTTATTCTTTATTGTTATTCTTCTGAACATACCATGTCAGCAATTCTTATGCAGAAGAATCAAGAGGATGCAGAAGCTCCTATTGCTTTCATGAGCACGCCCCTTAAAGCCTATGAGTTGAAATACACTCCAATGGAAAAGCACGCATATGCAGTAGTGAAGGCATGCAAGGCATTCAGGTATTATATTCTTTCCTCGCACACTGTGGTTTTGGTTCCAGATACTGCAGTTAAATCTATCCTTACTCAGCAAGAGTTAGGATTATTGAGAGGCACATGGGTGACAAAAGTTCAAGAATATGACCTGGACATTAAACCAACAAAGCTAGTCCGAGGAAGAGGTCTGTGTGAACTAATGACAGAAATAAAAGCATCAGCACCTGAAGCAGATCAAGATGGGATAGATGAAGATTTACCTGCAGTACTGTTTATAGATCTGGTAGAGGAGTGGTACAGTAACATTGCTTACTTTCTAACGTATGGAGAATGCCCAGATCAACTCGCCCGAAAGAGAAACGAACAATCAAGCTTAAATCCAAAGATTTTGTTCTTTGGGATAATGATTTGTACAAAAGGGGAATTGATGGTGTATTTCTCAGATGCGTGGATAAAGCTCAACAGGATCAATTACTACAATAGTTTCATGACATGGCTTTGCGGTGGTCATTTCTCAGCCCCAAGTCACTGCACACAAGATCCTTAGAGCAAGGTATTACTGGCCCACCCTTTTTCAAGATACTGCAGAATGGGTAGCTAAGTGTCAAGCATGCCAACATTTTATTGGGCATGTGAAATTACCCTGCATTACCCTCTAAAACCCATTATGATTGAAGAACCCTTTTCAACAGTGGGGTATGGATTTTATTGGAATGCTATAACCCGGCTTCTAGCATCGATCATCATTACATCCTAACAGCTACTGATTATTTCAGTAAGTGGGTAGAAGCTATTCCTGTAAAGAATGCCACTTCTCCGCCGAAGTGTGTAATTTTATAAAAGAAAATATTATTGTCAGGTTTGGCGTACCTAGCAAAAATTGTAGCAGAAAACGCTCCGAATCTTTCTTCTGAGGAGTTGGTGGAATTCTGCTACACTTATGGGATTCAACTTGTTCATTCCTCAAACTACTATCCACAAGGGAATGGTCAAGCTGAATCTAGTAATAAGAACTTGGTAACTATCGTGCGCAAGCTTGTAACAGAAAATCAAAGGACTTGGCATAAGAAGTTGTTTGATGCATTATGGGCCGATAGAATCACACCAAAGAGGGCGATAGGCATGTCCCCATTTCAGCTGCTATATGGTAGAGATACAGAGCTGCCTCTCACCTTGGAATTGCCTGCCCTACGACTTTCTAAAGCCCTGGAGGATTCCACATTCACGGATGCTATCGATAAAAGGATCATGTACCTGACTGAACTGAGGGAAGTACAAACTCAAGTTGCAGATAGTTTGACAGAGCATCAGAGGAAGGTGAAAGTCATTTCGATAAAAGAGCCAGGGAAAGAAAGTTTGAAGTTAATGACTGGGTCCTTTTATGGGACAAAAGAAGAGAAACAAAAGGCATGCATGGAAAGTTCGATTCACTATGGAAAAGGGCCTTTTGTGATCAAAAAAGATCGCCGGAGCGGATAGCTTCATTCTTGCTCATCAGGACGGAGTTGAATTGCCGTGCCTTTCATGGGGCAATACTTGAAGCTGTTCCGAACATGAGAAGCAGGGTAAAACCTTGTATGTAATAAATAAACCCTTTGTTTGTTTTTCCTTGTTTTGTCTTGTTTGGTGTTGTTGTGTTGTGTGTTTGTCGCCTAACCCCGTGCCCAAAAGACAAGATACAAAACCAGAGATGCTGGGACTCACCTGATTCCTTTGTCATTCGACAAGAGAAAAGATGTCCACAGACGGAGCCAACTGGGGTCACGCAGATTTCACCCCGAAATCTGAGACTACCCAATTCGAAAAAATTTCGTACTTTTAAAATAGTGGGTCATTTGTTGTTTTTATTGCCTGAAGTTCCTGATCAGTCAAGATAATCCTAAATACCATATTAGCCCTTTTCGCCAAATACCCAAGATGCACCAAAATTGTTTTATTCCTGTCGGCGGGATGTGCCTGCGGGAAATTTGTATTTAATATATTGTAGCCCTCGTGTGAAGCTATTTGCGCTCCGTTTTAACTCCGTTATAAGCGAATATGTTATTATTCCTATATACCAGAAGGATTTTAACTTATTTTAAGTTGTTGGGCTTTATTGTAACTTTTGGCAATTTTTCGTGTTTTGTGGTGTCCCGTTCTGTTTTCTGTGAAACTTTCTCTGGAACAACTCCTTCGCCGGGTAAGCCCGATTTTTTGGCCTGGAGCGAGCTGGAAAACATACACCGACATTTTGCCCGGAGGAAGGCATCCTCGGAGGTCTGGATCACTGGGAGAAAAAGCGAAGTCGTGCACAGGAAAGCCCCTGCGGGGATGGGCGCATTTTTGGAAAAACAAAGGATTTAAGCTGCGAAAAATTGGAAAAACATAAGCCGCAGGCAGGATGGGAATTGTATACCTGCCTGGCAGGGTACTTTTTCCCGTGTTATAAAAGTCACTTAAGCTGCAGTGGGAAAAATGAGAGGCCGCAGGCAGGGGTGGGGAAATTTATTGGCCTACTCCTTGCAGGGGTGAAAATTCCCATGATATAATAAAAGGAAAGTGACTTAAGTGAAATCATGGGATTTTAGTGCCTACCTTGCAGGGTAAAGAATCCCATTGTCAAAGTCAAATCACTTAAGTGGATCATGGGATTGTGGTGCCTACCTTGCAGGGTAAAGAATCCCATTATGGTGAAAAATTCTTAAAAATAGAATTACATGTGCAAAAAAGTGCGCCCCCTTTGGTGAAGGATTAAAGTGATTAAATTGATTATTTTTAATAATCTTTCTCCTTGGAAAAAGTGCGCCCAAGCTTGAGGAGGTCAAAAAGTCAAAGGAGAATTAAAGAAAGGGAATTAAATTAATTAAATTTAATTTATTTTAGTGGCTGCCCCTCTCCTTGGAAAAAGTGCGCCCCATTTAGGAGTTATTTAATGATTTTAAATACATTAAATCATTAAATTAATTTCTATTTTCAGTGGCTATGGTCAAAGCACACTGTGAGGCTAAAGTTAAGTGCTGTGTGAAGGATTAAATTGGATTAATTTAATTTATTGGATGGCTGTCCTTAAACATGCAATTTTTAAAAGAGAAAAGCATGATTTTTAATTAATTAATTGCCTTTAATTGTTAGGGCAATTATTAATTATAGAATTGTGAAGGTTATATAAGCATGGGCAGCCATATGGATTTATTATTCAACACACAGGTAAAGAATTGCAGCAAGGAGAAAAAGTGCGCCCCCTTTAGAGGAAGGATTTTGCACAGACAAAGTGCTAACAAAGGCTAAAAGCTTCCAGATTTGGCGCATGCTTTGGAGAAGGTTCATCTTCGTCTGCACAATTGTTTTCACAGGTGTTAAAGGAGCTCAGGTGTTGATTGAAAGGATTCATGCTCTCTTTATGTGCAAATTAAACACCAATTTTTGGGGCAGCAGGCTTGAAAAGTGCAGATTTTTATAATTTAAATTCACTATTCATGCTCCGGTGGCCATTTTTGTCTGAATAAATTGCAGGAACTCATTACAGGTGCTTTATAAAAGAAAAGGAGTATTTATCAATGTCCAATACATTGCAAATATCCTCCGAATCTGAAGAATTGTCCAGATCTGCACCAGTATTGAAGAAATCAGGCCAAATTAGAAGAAAAAGAATTATTCAGACAAAGATTGATAAAGCCATGGCAAAGGAGATGAAAAGAGAGCACGATGGATTCATGCATTGCTTCTAACTTACAGACATAGGAGACACGGATCTAGGCCAGAACCTCTTTCTGATTTGATAGATAGATCCAGAGCTGGAAAGACTTCACTCATCATGCGTGCAGTCAGAAAGTAGTGAATTATTCGAGCGTGGCAAGCTTTCCCGTGTACAGCCCAATTGCCAGAGTTTGTGATGGAGTGTGCTAGATCTATCATCCTTCATCAATCAGTGCGTGATGTTTGCGGGAAAGACAATAATTCGTTTGGATGTCAGAATTCTTCGATTATGTTGAAGATTCCAGTAACGAAAGGTGGTGACTTCTTATTAGCATTCCAAGGATGCTGATGTAAGGTGGGAAAAGCAATAGAGCTGACTGTTGAGCATCAATGAATAGCCGGTTCAT